>OW285240.1:76082733-76470233 GCA_935421215.2 Melolontha melolontha
TAAGAACAAAAAAAAACCAAAACAAAATACAGATAATAAAAGATGTAGGTAGAACTAAGAGCTTGAAATATATCGCCTCCAATTAAGCAAAAGGGATTGCCCGAGCATCCGATAAAGAGTCATAGACTAAAAAATTACTGGACCGATTTACGCGCGAATTTTTGCAAAACGATCCGTGTTGTCCGGAGAAGGCCCGAATCTATTGAAAACCTTGGTCTAATCGGTAGAAAAAAAGTTAGGGGCCTAATAATATAATATCAATAGTAGCAGTAGTATTATTTAAATGCAGATGGCGTCACGAAACAGTACTTCTCACATTAAAGTTCACATGGACAATTATACATTGCATGCTTCCGTGTAGAAAAACCAATAGACACATGTTAATATACACGGTGTTATAAAACAAAGTTTAAAAAGTTTAAGGGCATGCAATACGCTCGAAAATAAGGTTAAAAGTCTTAATACACAAGGGCATGCAATACGATCGAAAATAAGTTTAAAAGTCTTAATACTAGAACACCATGTATATCGGAGGTAGAAATGGAAATTATGATATTCTTGAAAAAAATTCCGAAACAACTGTTAGAAGAATACTGGCTTAAGTGGGAAGAAGTAATTATCTTGTTAGGAGAACTCTTCATGAGCAACTGCTATCCTCTACCATATTCAACTGGTACAAGCCCTTACTGCTTCGGATCATCATATTATTTATGTTTTATGCGACATGGATCTCCACCCCATTCTACGCTTGCTTTAAAGGATCATCTGAATAATGCATTTGCATCGGTAAACGATTTTCATTTGCGCCAACGAATAGAAAAATATTTCCAGATAATTCGAAAAAAAAAACGTTTTTTTTTTTTTGAAGAGTGCGGGGTTTCTTTTAACAAAGATGTCAATTCTGTCTTGATATGGAGGGACAGCACTTTGAACATATTCAGTTCGAATTATTTTTATTGTAAAATACAGATACACCTTAAAACCAATGAAAGAAAATTTATTCTGTAATTTCATCCTGTTATCTCATATATAATGTGTATTAAAAATTTTAATCCTATTTTCAACCGCATCATATATTCTTAAGATTTTACCTTAAAAACATTTTTAAAAAATACAAAAGCACTTTTAAAAACCAAGAAAGAAAATTTATTTTGTTATTGCAATAAAACGCTATTATCTTGTAAACAGTTGATTTGCGGACCAATGCGTACTAAGACTTTTAACCTTATTTTCGACCATACTATCTGCCGTTAAGATTTTTAAACGTTGCTTTATAACACCCTGTATATGCCAAATGGAATCACCAAAAACTTTGTATACCCAAGAGCATTGCAATGAACTTAAAGCTGAAAACTACAGTAATTACAATTTATGTAATCTAAAACACAAAAATAATAATGTATATGTAAATATTTAATTTTAACTAAATACAAAATTGTTATCAAACATTCAATTGTGTTCATCAAATATTGAAGTTGTCATCGCAACGAAAGAAGCCTAAAGAAGAAGATGAATGTGGTGTCACCGAAACAATGTAATTAGTTGATAAATTAAAACGTTTAAGGGTTCGCGAAATAGATATAACTCAGGGTTCGTGTATAAACTATTATTAATTATTTTTGTTCTCCGGTATAGCATGAGAGTACTCTACAGAGGGGTTCTCGTGTCTTATGTCACATACAGTATCTATTATATTCTTACTTCATACTTACCGAACAAGGTATTTAATATGCTTAATCGTTCCAGAGAGAAATTAAACGCAAAGCTGCTAAATTAAATTATGGTTTAATAAAAAACTACCTATCAGAATTCACAACAACAACAATAAAATGCCCATACATAAAAATTAAACAGTAGAACATCAAATAGGAAGCAAAATTATACTACAATATCTTTTAGATAAAGGACGACGAAATGCATAAATAAGAGGACAAGTAAGTTATGTCAACACGTCATATGTGTAACCGTTTTTATGGTTATACCAATATTGAATACGCAATCTTTGTTTACAATATAATAATTTAATAATGATAACTTTATTATTTTCTGATGTGTTTGGTGAATTAACGGATATTTTATTTTGAAATTGTTTTTTACCTGCTTCAATAGCTGAGTTTAAAATTCAATGTGATAGTTTCGTTTTCTTTCAAATACCTTACAAAAATTCTGCAGTAATTGATTCTCGCTTTTCATATCCACGCTGCAATTCTATTGGTTTAGGTTTCCGTCGCCTGGTGGGTTGTTTTTCCAATCTTGCGGGAACAGAGAGAAATTGCCCGGTACAGGTCACCTTTTTCCCGCCAAACTGCAAACCGCCAAATTTACTGAATGGGATGAATCTCTTTGAAAAAATGTATCTTCGGAATGATATTTGGTTGCTATCTCGGCACCTTTTTCTTCTAAGTCGCAGATTTTATGCACTTGTACATTTGTTTCTATGTGTCTTCGGTGTCGGAATTTCTCGACTCCTAGAAGAGATATTGTCTGACCGAACCTTTTAAAATTCGTAGATATATTATATCTATCTTTTAGCACTACTTTAATTCTCATACAACTATTACTTCCGCACAAATATAAATTTATTTTACGTAGGGCCCACGAACGTGTCTACTCACCCTGGTGATTGTCGTGTAACCCCCGGAATGCAAAGCTTTTTTATCGCGATCGTCTTCTTTTCGTAGATATTCGCGTGCACGCCATGAACATCGTTTCAAACAGTTATAAATATTTGAAATAGATTTTAATAAAATTGAAAATTGAAATATAGAAAAGTTAATATCGAAATAAATTATTTTAGAGAAAATTTCAAATAGAAAATAATAAGAGTTACTTGTAAATACGCGTTCATGTTGATGCATTTTTTACATATATCATACAACATCATTAAAGCTACATTCAGGTTACAAATTTAATATACATTGTGACATTTCTTTACATAAATAACTAAATAATTACAAAAGATTGCCTGCAAAACTTGTACTTGTCTTTCTTCTTAAATATAAATATCAGTGGAAATAATTAAAAAGGTTAACTTAATAAATACTATAATTAGGGTAATTCTCAAAAAAAAAAAAATGTATATTGTGCATTTCTAGATTTTGCTTCCTTGCATGTGCATCTAATTTCTTCTTTGTTCCTTCTTTTTTTGAAATGCTACCTAAGTGCTACCAGTATTATATATATATATATATATATATATATATATATATATATATATATACTTTATTTGGCGATTTAAGGTCTGTTTTAATTAAACATTTATTGATTTAAACTAATTACACTCTCACCAGCTTCGGCAAATTATTGCTTTTATCAAAGAGTTTCTCAAAAATGTAAATATACAATTATAAAATTATAAAAATTGCTGTATATTACTGTCATATTTATATATAATATATATGTAATTCCTAGAAGAAAAATACAAAGGGCAGTTCAAAATACCAGAAAGCGGCGGCGATTGTGTGAAAATGGCCATTTACTGTTATTGTTGGTTTATTGTTTTGTTCGCTATTTTACTCTTATTGTTATTTTTATTTATTGTTACAAACAATGTGCAAGATTTACATAGACTGCAAAACACAGCTATTATCATTTATAAAATATCCCGTTGATTTTCATTCAAATTCCTGTTAACATAAACATCACGCGGTTTGGTAGACGAACCAATCTCGACCAAGTTTCTACCGACCATATTCTTATATTTTGTTTGTTTAAATATCCCGAATATAAAACCAGGTCTCATCAGTAAAGAAACATTTATTATGAACATCATCATTATTTAAGTTATTCAAGACCAAGTGTATGAACAGCTTGAATTTTATATGGATATAATTTTAAATCTTTTTTTATGAATAGTGTAGCATGTTGCAAGTGATAACTGAACTTCTTGCGACAGTTTCGCAGCGGATTTCTTTGGTCTTCCTTTCCATAATCTTGCAATAATGTATGAACACATTATTGCAAGATTAGGGAACTGTTGTCGAAGATCCTGTGCACATTGATTAATTGCATAAACCCCGCTGTCTATTTACTAATCTACCAGTTCTAAAATAACTTTCAACAATAAAAACTTTCTGTTGTATTTCTAACATGATAATAAATAATCTAATTGATAAGACAACTTTTCAATATTTTGCCTTAACTATGATAGTTATCAAAACTTGACTTTCGAAAAACCTTACTGTTCCACAGTGTTCCCAGATTTTATTAAAATCGTAGGTTACCCTAAATGAAAATTTATTTGAAGGCATGGTATTGTTTTATTCTAATACTAAGAAAACCCTTACTCTTGCATGTACAGTAAATAGAATTAATCAATTTAAGAACCGTAAATACCAGGAGCTGGTATAGTTCAATTATCCTTACATATATATTATAATACCGTTTACATTAAACTTTCCTTGTAATTAATATTTAAATAAACATACAACAAAATCCTTAATAATGACCAGCACAAGATAAACTGAGGCTGTGACATTACAAAAAAGTCGACAGGTTTCCTGACAAAATTTTTAAGTACCTAAATTTGATATATGGCTTGTAGTTTTGCACTTTCACTTTAGTGTGGGTGGCCAGCACTTTGAACAATTATGACATAATAATGACAAATATGTATGGATCAAGTACTGTTCACAAGAGATATAGTAGAAACACCAGTTGTAGATAACCAGTACTCGAACTATCAATCATATTTTATAAACAACATGCGGTCAACTCTTAAGATAAGAGTTTGGTAAATAATACATCTTATACACAAGATCTATCGATACATTTGTATGAGAGTGTAATAATAAGTTATATGAAAAGTGGTAGTATTCTGTTTTAACTCTAAATATACTGTTGATTGCTAATATTGTAATTAATAGAGTTTACAGGTGAATTCCAAACAAATTTATTAAAATATTACACTGTAATTGCTTTGAGACATGCAATGATATAGCGCAACATCCTACGGAAAAAATAAATTAAACTTTTAAATTTATTTCATAATATTTTCCATAATTCTTTCCATAATTTAGGTAAAATTGGAAACATTTACATGCATTAAATTAGATATGTAACATATATAAAGGGAATTTATAATACAAATATTCAGAAGTTTCTGTTAATTCACCAAACGGACTAGTTTTTCCGTAGATTTCACTAATATGTATGTGCACGCTGATATTTCACTTTTGATTTCTGCAAAGTGTTTCAGAAATATAGGTCCATATGCATTTTTTAGTTTAAATACTTTAAATGACTGTTTCATGAATAATAAGCTTTTATTAAATAATACTAAAACCATATTTATGTTGGGGATGAGTCTCATCTTGTTAAAGGACATCAATCCAGTATAGACCAAGAAGATAATATTAAATTTCTAAGTATAGTATTGTATGTGTAACTGGAAAGATCATATAGAGATTTTCTCCAAGAAACTCCAAGGAAAATTTGTATAGATGGCCAATATTAAACAAGAATAATTATCACACTCGAAATCTAAACTAATGTACAAAATTAACGCACCACTCAATGTTTCTCATATATTTTCTATAACTTTTGTATTTTCTAAAAAATTTTTATTTTATCTAAACATAAT
This sequence comes from Melolontha melolontha, assembly GCA_935421215.2. Classification (NCBI taxonomy): domain Eukaryota; kingdom Metazoa; phylum Arthropoda; class Insecta; order Coleoptera; family Scarabaeidae; genus Melolontha; species Melolontha melolontha. The sequence continues at coordinate 76,088,315 of OW285240.1, forward strand.
CTACTAGCTTTATCTCACCGCAAAGTAATTTTGACATTTCTGATGAAAAAAGCCAAAAATTAATGTCAAATTTTATTAAACAGTCATGGAAGCAACAGTTCAAGTATTATTTAAGTTTTAATTACGAGTTTGTTAATTTTTTTGGTCATATAGAAATTAAACTAATAAACTTTAAATTCAAAATCATTAACCTACCACATCATTTAACCTATTATGAATATGCAAGAGAACTTTGTTAGAAAAAGGACGTACAATGCGTAATGTAGCTAATTTGCCGCGCGTTAATCTTTCGACAGTCAGGCGAATGGTTAGAAGATCTAGAGTAATCGGATCGCACTCGAGAAGACATGGTCAAGGCAGAAACCGACTCACAAGAGATGATCGTTTTTTTGCAACTGTACGCTTTCAGAAATAGGCGAATAACAATGGCAGAACTCAGTAACCAGCTTGAAGCGGTCAAAATTGTCAGTTGCTGCTTTAGCTGTAAGGAGAACTTTGAGGGAAGTAAGATTGAATAGTAGGGGGCCTGCAGTTGGACTATTATTTACCGCAACACACCGAGTACAACTTTTGAGATTTGCCCGAAATCATGCAGATTAGACAGTTGAAGATTGGAAGCGAGTTTTGTTTTCGGATAAGACTAGAGTAAGTTTAAAATCATCAGATGGTCGCGAAAGAATATGGGTAAGAACTGGAGAAAGATGTCATGACTGCGCAATATCTCAAAGGGAGCTCTTTGGTGGTGTATCTAGAATGTTTTGGAGAGGTATTTGCTTTGACACCTGCGCAGAGTTAATCTCTATTCGCCAAAGGTCAATGCTTGCTGAATACTACCATGTTAACATTATTCAGGACCATGTAATGCCTTTTGCACCATTTATAGGGAACAATTTAATTTTCATGCAAAATAATGCAAGGCCCAACATCGCTAGACAAGTTTTGGATTACTTGCAAAAAGTGAATATTCAAGTTATGGACTGGCCACCACGAAGTCCAGATTTAAATCCAATAGTGGACGTATGGCATACTTTAAAAAGATCAATAAGGCGATATTTACCAGCTCTTATTAATCTCCAGGAATTGAAACAAGCCATTCCTTTCGAGTCTGATAATATTCCTCAAGAAGGAATCCAAAATTTGAGAGTGAGCTTACCACGGCGAATATAAGCAGTTATCAGAGTTATGAGAGGTGTCACGCGTTTAGTAATTTTTTAATATTTCCAATAATATCGTATTGTTTCTAAATTTGTTATTGAATGTAATTTATATTTTTTCCATAAGTTTCTATTAAAATAATTATAATTATCTCGAGTTCAATTGTTTTTTTTTGTTATTAATTAAATTAATTCACCAATCAAACAATTTTGTAAAAATTATATCGAATTATTTGAGTGGTGCATTAATTTTGGAGTACATATACTTTCCAAAATATAGTCTAAGTTTTAGTGAGAAAAATTCTCAATATCTAGCTGCAAAATTAATGAATATATTACAAGACAGTTATAAACTAATGTCATATTCGAGATTCAAAAATACAAGCAAGAGATTCTTCACTCAAATGTGCTACTACTCAATAACATAATTTTTAGATGAATTTTTGTTTTCTTATGTATATATAATTTCACTGTTAATAGAAACAGAATTTGGGTTAATGTATCAAATAAAACGATTTTTTCCTACGTAACGTTTCGAAACTGTATTTGTTTCATTATCAGACCTAATAAAATATTTACAGATTAGCCATAGAATGTAAAATATAAAAATGTACTTACATTAGCAATTAACAAATTCTTAAGTGATCATATAGAATAAGAATACCAATTAGAAATCATATTTTAGTTGTATTTACATTTGACAAAAACAAAACTTTTGCGGAATGTGCGAAACATGTTATAATAATTTAAAAAAAACAAAGTTTAAAATATAATGGTTCAAATTTTAGACAAGTCGGAATGAAAACGCATACCTCCGAAAAAAGACATGTGAAGCGATAAGGGATACAAAAACCAAATGTGGCAAAAATATATATATATATATAATTAAGTATGAAACAGTTTGAAATAAAATAAAATTAAATACGAGGATTGGACACAAAATCAGACCAGAAAATATAAAACAATCAAAATAACTTAATTTTAATTTATTTCATGAGACCATTGTAAACATTCATAAACGTGGATGTGCGTTCTTTGGTAATGAGATTATTAGTAATTTTGTATGTGAATCATCTAAAGGCGCGCCACGGGTATAAACTCGGCTCTTGAATGCCATCACACGACGACCGCTCAGTCAGCGGTCCCCTTTCTTCGCCATACCACTGGCGCTCCCCTCTCTCTGCAGCGCGTTTACTGTGTATTCATGTGTATCGGTGAACATTATAACATGTATGTATGCTGGCGCCCCTTCTCTCAGCTATCCCTACAAGCTATATCCTAGGCGATCGCCGCTTTTACGTGTGTGTGTTTTACTTGTGTACACTGCGCGACATGTAAAACCCGTATAACTCTTATGAGCATAAAATCAGAGTTTTTTATTTGTGTAAATGCGACAAATATATTCATACTGTCACTTATAGACTTGATAGGTACATACACTTGCTAATACCTGTAAAACTTCGGTCAAATTTGACAAATCAAATAAGGCATGTCAAATTTGATCAGCCTGGCTTACATTGATAATATGTTATAATGATAATATGTATGTGTACGGGTTCGTCTTTTCGAGCATAACAAATCATTTCTAAACGAATCTGTTACAACTTTTTGCTGATTTTAAGTATGAGTGTTAGTGAAAGTAACAATGATAGTGACAATCTAAATATTTCTTTTCTTTACTTTATATTCTGTTCTTTAAATAGCAATCGATTTCGATGTTTCACATCTGCCAGGCGTCCAGTGACGGTTTATATATATTTTTTTGATAGCTAAATTTTCTAAGGTAATTCTTTTGTAGTTATATTCGCTGAATAAGCAATTTACACTGTTAAAATTGACATTGTGTTTATAAGTACTGACATGAGATCCCAAGGCAGATTTATATATATACATATATTTGATATGGTTTGTTCTGTTATCAGAAACTGGAAGAAAAAGAATATCAATGTTAGAAATAAGCGTTAGATTAAGAATTACGAATGAAGACCATACATTTACAGTGTAAGATATTAAACAAGTTAATACCACGTATTTAATTATAAATTTTATTGGGAATAATTTTTATAGATAATTTTTATTATCAAAATTCATTAATTATTTGTAAATCCGAAAATAATTAACTTGATCAACAATATTAACATAATATGGAAATCTATTTGATCTACGTAATATTTTTGATTTGAATTAAATTACCGCGGGAATCATCTATTTTATATTGCACACATATGAAATTAATAGACATCTTAAAGAACATAATTCCTATTTTATAATTAATATTATTTATTATAACGGCAATATTAATGAACATGAGATATAAAATAAAAAGATTCTTTCTTTGGAGACTGTGGTTAAGTAAAAAACTTAAAAAAGGTATATAACCCCTTACCACAATTATTAATCGTATCCTAAATACGTATTTCGACAACTAAGTTGTCATCATCAGTAGGTAAAAACCACTATTTAGTGGTTTTTACCTTACCACAATTATTAATCGTATCCTAAATACGTATTTCGACAACTAAGTTGTCATCATCAGTAGGTAAAAACCATTAAATAGTGGTTTTTACCTACTGATGATGACAACTTAGTTGTCGAAATACGTATTTAGGATACGATTAATAATTGTGGTAAGGGTTTATATATAAAATAAGTCAAAAAGAACAAATACAAAATTAAATACTTGTGTTAAGACAAAATAAATTGTATGAAGGCCGAGAAATAAAAAAAACAATAGATAAGAGCGTCGGTTGGGTTGTTAGAAAAACTACGTTAAAAATTATTGCTAAACTTAAAATATCATTAAATACATTAAAATTGTTGTATACTTACCATTAAACGTTTCCAATATAAGAAGATAGTATTCAAGCATCGTTTGAACGATAAAAGGGAACCGCATACCGGACATATACTGACAAATCCTTCAAAAACCGTAGCCGTCTCTCCAAGTACCAGATTCACGTAAACACACCAGTATCAAACTCCGTCTGCTTCCTAATTGATCCCGAACATTTCCTGAAAATCATTTCCCAGACACTGGAATACACTTATTTATAAAGTTGTTGTTTTTTTGTATCATAATAATCGAATTCAAAGTAAGAAAGATATATAAAGTCAAACTTACCTGAAATAGAATGGTCTCACTAGAAATAATCTTTTTATAAATGTTTTATGCTTGCTGAAATAACTATTTTAATTAATATCGTATCTTATTATGAATATTTCCACCATTTGCACCAAAATTATGTCACGTGATTAACTCACGATTCCAGCTGATCTAGAAATGTATTAATGTAAAATATAATTTCCTAAAAATAATTATTAAACTTGAATTTTCACAATCCACATACAACATTTTCATTTATCGTTCATTTAATTTAATTCCGTGTGCTTGTGATATTGCACATATAACCTATTATCAGTGTGAATGATTTGGATAATTTATACAAAACAAGGTTTGATTTTGAAAAGAAGAACTGGCTCCTAAGAATAAGAGATCTTGCTCTACATATAAGTAACATAATTTGATATTATTTTGTTAATTTAACAACATGTTAAATTAGCTAGCGTTCAACTTTGCAAAGGATTATTTAAAATTATTTATTTTGTCTATACCTACTACTATTATAAATTGTCAGAGCGACATCAAATAAGCTTTTGTCTAACAAATCAACTAGACAAGGTACGTATCATTATACTTTACGTATTATAACTATAAAGACATTAAAAAAATTAAAAAATACTCCATTTATTTATCCAGTCTTATTATTATTACTCAAGTACAAAACGGACCTTCTATATAAGATATTGGCATTCCAACGTGGAGCATATACTATGTATATATATATATATATATATATATATATATATATATATATATATATATATATAAATTAATTTAAATTCGGGTAAGCGGTCAATTAAGAAAAAAAACTCCTTTATTAAATAACCCTATGTTTCGCAACAAACTTTGTCGCTTCTTCTGGGGTAAAAAATGTAGAGTTGAAGAAAATATAAAATTGACGTCCAAAATATAAAAATGATTAATATATATATATATATATATATATATATATATATATATATATATATATATATATACTCTTATTGAATTGACGTTTCCCAGACTACGAGCCTAGAGGAATAAATTACTATTATTATTCTTATTATACAGTATTCTTCCATGTTTTAGCATGTCGTTGTTGCAATAAATGTTTCACTACTTCTTTATATAGATATGTTAGAGCTCCATTGGTAAGTCTGATTGAGTATAGTGCCCTCTTGTATTAAATTTCTCTAGTAGTTGCCAATTGCGTAGCCGTCCTCTCGATTAAAGTTTTTATTTTGGTTTATCGCTACGATCTCTACAAAGACTCTCCGAAGATAATCCTTTATAGTAACTGATACTTTAACTCTTTAAATCTTTTTTATGTTCATCGCTGCACATGTTCAGTTTAGAACTCCTTTATTCTCTGTTCAATAGTTACTCCCGTTCCAACATCGCTTTACCCATATTTGCCAATGAATTTGTAATATTTTTCTCTTTAACATGTCTGGAAAGTTTAGGTTATCCCGACAAATTTTATTAGACACGTGTGGTAGATAGGCGAATCTTCTGAATTGTTCTCATTTCTCTACTTATGTCTTAATATTTCTTCTTCTTATAATTTATTGTATCTCAATCTTATTGCGCCCATTGCCCTCTAGAAATTTTGTGATGTGTAATTTTTTCCTCTAAGTTTTCAAAGCGATTCAACGTAGTTGCAATAGACATTGAGTTTATGAAAGAAGTAAACCTATAGATATTTGTGTATGTTACAATAGTACATTTTCAACATTCCAAATTATATTCTTTGTGTTGCACCATCCATTAATATACCTTTCAAATTAACGACAATAAAAGCTAAGTATTTTCTACACTGTCAACATAACCCAGAAAAATCTAAAAAAAATGATAAGATAATTAATGCAAATATTGAAGAGTATGTAGCTTAAATTAAAACCCTGTAGAACACCTGATATAGACATAAAATTGCCATTAGATTGTAGTTATTGATTTTCGATGTAACACAATAAATATAACTTTCGACAAAGAATAAAATTGTTTCTCAGTAATCGTTCAGTTAATCGTTCGAAATTTAGTAAATTATTGCTAAGCTAAAATAACATAAAATAGATTAGAACTAACAAAGTTGTTATAAAAACAAAACAGTAATTGGATTTAGTGTAATGTCGGTAGATAGCGTTCTTCTTTGCTTTCGATCTAAACTTAGCAATAATAATTTCCAATGCAATATATCTACAACTAGATTTTATTTCTATTTAGTTTTTCAAATTATTTTGCGTCCGTAACTTGTGCTAGAGAAGTTCTCGCCGTAACGGAACCATGCAATGTTTCTGCGTCTTCGCGACTCAATAAAACCTGAAAATATTTATCCTTTCAGTGAGCGAGCGTTCCGTAAGTCTGGCTGGTCCCGGTAATTAATCAAAGTTTAGCCGGGGAGTTTGAAAAGGAAACAAAACAATGGATCGTGTCGGAAATATTTTGATGTGATTTCACTATCGGTCTTTGTTAATCATTTTTAGTGGAATTACTTCTGCACGAGATCTGTGCATCGGATAATTTGTGTGTCATTTGCATGTGAAAAGATTTAAAAATAATTACGTTTCCAGTACGTTGCACTGTAAATTGTATGGTGCATGCAGCTGCACATAATTATACATAATCTCCTTATTGAGAAATACCTATGTAACCTGACGAATGTAAGCTAAATTTTAAAAAAGTCCATGATATGGCTGGCAATTTATTTCTTTTGATATATGTGTTTGTCAATTCAATAGTATTCATTATTCAAAGTTTTTTTTTTTCGGAAACAATCATATTTTTCTGAAATCTCTTAATTAAAAAAAAATAGTTTAATTACAATTACATTAGTAGAAATTGACTAAACTAATCCTTAACATACTATAGCTTTAAATCATGAATACGTACTTCAACAATCAGGTTGTAGTCATCAGCAATATAAAAACTATTACTATTAAAAGGACATCAATTACACAGACAAATTTTAATTGCATTATAACGAGCCATCGAAAAAATTCATAATTGGAGTAGACTGTGAAATTGGGTTGGTACTTTAACCACTTCCACATAATGACACATTACTTGATGCTTGACAGTTTCATTGTAAAAAAAGGTTATGGCATTGAAATGATACTACAACAAAAAAGAAAAGAAATAATTTATTTAATATCGAAATCATAATCAAAATTTACATATAGCTACAGAAGTTGTTGTAAATGTTGTCCATTTACATCTAAACACAAATAATTTTCTTAATAAGAGTTTTGAAAAATTTGACACAAACTTATAGTTTCAATGTCAAATAATAAATGTCATTATGTGGAAGTGGTTAAAGTATCAACCCAATTTCACAGTCTACTCCAATTATGAATTTTTTGGATGGCTCGTTACTATATATTCTATAATCAGAAAGAAAACATATTTAATAATAAGATTTCAGTTTCTGGACGAAGGTTGTCTTTCGTTTAATGACGTGGGTAGGGATTTTAAATAGCTTTTTTTGAAAGGTCTTAGAATTTGGCGCAAAATATTGTATTGCAAGATCAACGAACTAAACATTTTCTTGTATTTAGGTTTATGTTTATATTTGGACAGATAAGGGATTAAGATAGAGATGTTTTAAACCACCCATATTATTCAAACTGTACCTGCAAAACTTGCAGAATAAGCAAAATATGGGAATGACATTAAACGACGAGAACATCCATATACTTTTGTTTGCCGATGACAAATTAATATTAGCAAAAAATGAAGATGAAGTGAACCTACACCCGATACACTCTATGGTAATCGGGAGGACAGGTAGAGATTTGGGCTTGGCAAGACTTCACATTAAACACAGTGCATCTTATAAGTGTCCGGGCATTACAATAACACGGGACGGCAAAGACGAGGTGAACATCAGAGGAAATATTGGACAAGGGACAATGATAATAAGTCAAATACTCTTCTGTAATAAAGATAAAATAAACAACTGAAGAGCAAATATACTCGATGATTTTTCACTTAGGCTGCTGAAATATGGGTAGTAAGCCAGAATATGCGAGTGGGTATCTTTCCAAGGAAAGAAAAGAGGTAGGTCAACAACAGAGTGGAAAAAAAAGAATAGATATCAGAGATATGTCAGTTTTTGTGTCAGTCATGTTTAAATCTTTCAAAACAAAGTATTTAATTATCGTTAGACATTCAATTCTTCATATTTGAACAAATTTTCTTACTTCAAATTCGAATGTCAGAAGATGTACTAATAGATTGTAGCTCCAGAAAATAAACTTTGTTTGATACACTGACCGCCATCTATGTGGTAGTCTGGAAGCATTTCGCTTCACTCTCATAATTTTCCGTCTTATGTGGAAGTATGTGTGGAAGTCTGTCAATAAACTGAAGATGTCTAATAGTGACGTATATACATTAACTTCTATTAAATGCTTATACATGGTGTCCTTGAAATAAAGAGACAACATATGATAAATGGAAAGATGTAATTATTTAGAATGTAAATCTAAAATATTGTGAACCCCAAAATTAAAAATTCCCCGAAAGTTGTATTACGTGACGCTTATGAACTAAAAATATTCAGAATGTGTATAAATAATAAATAACTCACACACACATACGCCATAGCGTATGTTTACATTTGTTAGAGCTGGATGAGATGGATAATAACAAAACTATTTTTTTTTTATTGTCGGTCAACTTTAAGATATCGTCTCTGATATTTTTTATAATCGCAGAGTGGTGCGACAATTTGTTTTAATATCTTTGTCGTTTTTTTCTCGCTTATGAGAGGAAATTTTGGGAAAATATTTTGGATTATTATTATATATATTATATATAATTACGTCTTTCCATTTTTCATAAGTTGTCTATTTATTTCAAGGACAGCTTATATAAGAAATTTCATTTTTACCGTAAGTTTTTAAAGGATTTGCTCAATATGGAATATCCGACAAAAATATTGTGTTTGTTCACAAACTAATAGAAGGAAATTTTTACCGTTTACTCACCTGGGAATTGAGACAAAAGTGATTAACACTGTCTTAGACAATTATTAAGGTGCATAAAAACTGTTGTTGCTTATCACATCGTAATTGAATACCAGTTCAAGAAACCGATCATATCAATTGGTGTTTCGTTTGCAGACTTGATTAGATCTATTAATTTTATTTTGAAAGAAGCAGTGAGTCCCAATAAAAGTTGTTCTTAAACAAGCCGCAGCAAGAAGATTTTCTGTACTATACTAAATACTGATGATACAGTGTGTTCGCCCAAAATGTTTCGAAATGACCTATCAACATAATTAATCAAAACACAGAATTAATTGCATCATAGCAATCGTAAAACGGGAGACTCCTTACACTAACGAAACATCATCTACATCGCTGGGTGTTAGTCTAGATCTAACACCCAACGATTTTGTTTTTATTTCTACATATCAAAGACAGACCAGCGTGAATGGATTTTGCATGAAACTGTCAGTACTTGGAAAAGAGAATTAAGTAGCATCCTTCACAATCATGAAGAAATGTTTTTACGTGACTGAACGGTGCAAGTGGTAAAAGCATCAGACAAAGGGAGTGAGAGCCCCTGGTAGGGGATTCAAATCCCAGGACCAGCGTGTAAAAGGTTGGTTTCTTTCGGGATCGGTGTCCTCTTCAGTTACTCTTAAATATTGTGCAAGGGAAAACCCAATCAACATTTCTATTCTCTTAAGTCGAGGAGACGTAGTAACAAACTTTACACACGCTATATACACTCTACGCGGCCTTGGAAAGCATTTAGCTTAAGGCATTGGACAGCTATACACACATCCCCCCCCCAAAAAAGAATTTATTATAGTAACTTATTATGTTGGAGTCAACGTTAAAAGAACATCCCTCGTATATATTCTTATCTGATGAGATTTTATCTTTTACATAATTTCGAAACAATACATTATGTTTACCTCTAATTGTTTAATAGAAAGTGTCCTCTACTGATAAGTAATTAATCTCGTGATCTACTCTACACGCAATTTATAATTTTGTTGTTTATTTTACTCCGCATTTTTCCTCGTAAAAAGAATATAATTAATATACAAATAAAATTAAAAAATGCTAACTGAAATCACTAAATAAATAGCAAAATATCATTAAGTATATTTCAGTATAATCCAGTCTTGTGTGAAAAACAAAAATGTGAAATTGAATCATTTTGCCTATTGAGTTTTTAAGAGTAAATATTTAGGCTGTATAAAGTGGGGATAAGCCGTTAAAAACCCCAAAGGATCATCACGGATGAAATACTTAAATTTAAATGTGGGGTGATTTTCAATTCATTGAATGATTAATACAAAATAAATGATCTAACCTCGACCCTCGATGGTTTTCCCGCAAAAAGAACTACTCGTTCCCTATAGATGTGCGCACCTAAATTTATCATTCAGCTATTTTTTACCACCGACGTGGCATGTCACGTGATACAAGCTACATATTTAATTTAATTTATGGACATTTTAAGAGCCTCGTACATCTGTAATTACTTTTCGAATAGCATTTCGGCTTCATTGTTAAACGAAAAAAAGGAGATAGAGAAAAAAAAGGTAATTGATTAAACTTCCGCCGCTTTAATTCACTTAAATGCAACTTTGCAAAATTGTTTTGATAAAAAGACTATTTTACGAGCGACGACTAATTTGTTTCAGAGAAATATTACTTCTCAACTATGTGTTTTCTATCATATATGACATATACGTTGGAAAACACTGCACCTGTTTGATAATGTCTTAATGGAATTTTGAAAGCGGACTGTTGGCGGAGATGTTCTCTCGTACTAGAGCGTATCGCTTTGGCAGTTAAACTATTTTATTTAATTTAACCCAACGTTAAATGATTTATAATTTTAATTTTCAAATAATTCTGTTTTCCTTTTTTTTCTTCTATTTTTGAGATAAATCAAGTAATTCCTACAACTTTAAAGTGTCACACATAATTGAATTATTTAAGATGTTTTATTAATTTATTAAGTACGTATGCTAAATTTAGCTGCCAACAGATATTAAATACACATTATTGTGCTAGGAGTTCACATGCGCTTGATATATTAGTAGAAGTAGATAGATCTAGTTTAATGCTTCTCACGCATCAGTTATTGTAAAATAACATCCCTTATTAATAAAACAGGGTGCGGCAGAATGACCACCCTGATTTAAAAATCGAAGAAAAACAAAATCAAAAAAGATTCAAAAAGTATAAATAAATTTTCGAAAAATATACATATTTTAAAAATTATGTCACTCAAGTGGCGACCTCCATTATCGGTTGAGCCTAACTGGTAATTTTTCAGTACCATGCGTGTTATTTCGGACGTAATAACAGCAAGTTCTTGAGTTATCGCCTCTTTAAAAACATCTAAAGTTTATGGACGACGTAGGTATTCCTAAGACGTAAGGTAGCCCCAAAGAAAAAAATTGCATGGAGATAAATCAGGAAAACGATCCGATGTCACCACACAAGGGGATAACATGTCCAGGAAACATTTTTATCGTAATTCTGAGTGAACGCAGAGATGTGTTATACCATTTTGTTGGAACCATACATTTTCTTGTTCGTATTCATCAAAAAAATCTCCCAGTCTAGTCCAGGACAATTCCCGAATAACGCACAACACCGATCGGAAGTCACTATTTCAGTAACATCGTTCTCTTCAAAGAAGATATGGACCCTATACACCAAATCCGTGCACAACACCCCACACTGTAACCTTAGAGTTGCGTAAAGTCATTGATGAACTTAACCAATGGAGGGTCATTGGTGAAATTCCCGAGGATTATTTTCAGCCCAATATCGGTAATTCGGTTTATTGACCATACCTGAAGGGTGGAAATGTGCTTCATACGTAAAGAGCAAAACATTTCTGTGTGGAAGGTCTCGAAGTTCTTGACGCAAGATTGTGTGGGTTTCTCAATCTTCTTCACACAATTCTTGTACAATAGCAATTTCGTAAAGGTGCATTTTGAGATCTTGGTGCAGAATTTTCCGAACACTTCGATCCGATAATTGTAGGGTCGCTGCATATTGCTGTGGAGGCCGGTCAATCGATGCTTACATTTTCCGGTCCTGTTACGGTCCGAGGTCTTCCGGTAGATTTCTCTTTTAATTCCGAACTTGTTTGTCAGAAGTTTGACACCCAAATGCGAATGGTCCCTGTGTAGTGAATACAAAGCGAATACGAAAGGCACGCCGCGTCGATATCGGCGAATCGCCATTCTGAATAAACTCCTCAATAAAAAAAAGCATGAGGCACTCTCGGACAAGAGATGATGCCAACTAAAAATAGCATGAGTGCAACCATTTTTAGACGCACTTACAACTGCTATACCCCTACTCCAATACTACCTATGCCCTGTTAAAATCGAGGAGGCCATTCTGCCGCACCTTGTATAATTACTAATTTTAAGATGGGATTCATACAATAACAATAATACAAAATAGAAAACTAAGAGGAAGAGGAATGCCTTATGTCCACGCACTCCATGCAAAACGAATACAGAACCTTCAGCAATACTTCTAAGATAAACACGATAACCTAAGCAACGTAATAACAAAAACAGACCAAAGCTACGCAGCGTTAAACCTGGCATTAAAAAACCACACACACAATTCATTTAACGATTTAACGTACATCCAAATAAATAAAAAGAAATGAGAAGAGAAAAACTCTATAGCAAACATTGCTCTTATATGACGGAAGAAAACATAAGTGTTGTTGATAGTTTCATGGTAGTTTCAAATGGTCAGAAAGTGGACAACTTTTCCCAGAGACCCAAGGTTTTATCTCAGTAATACAAGATCAAGTATTACTTACAAGAAATTACATGAAATACATCATCAAAACACAAACATTGAGAACGATAGCTGTAGGAGATGCTTTTACACGCTGAAACCATTGACCATATTACCACAGGGTGCAAATACTAGAAGGAACGTAAACTACAACTTATTATACGCTGAAACGGGCGCGGCTCGTGATGACGTATTTGGGAGTGCAAGTACAATGATGCGAGTGCCTCGTGTGTTTTCGGTGTTTACTAAGAAAACGTTACAGTTAGTACACGAGAATACACGAAGCACTCGCATCATTGTACTTGCACTCCCAAATACGTCATCACGAGCCGCGCCTGCGCTGAAATACGCTTTTTACACGCTGAAACCATTGACCATATTACCATCAGTACATAATAAAGCAGCTGAAATACTACACCAAAACAAAAATACAATCTCATTAATCTAAAACCTATTATAAACTTGAAAATCAGAGATACAAACTTCAAACGGAACATATTATATACTTAATAGATATAGCTGCGCCAGTAGACAATAATATAAACAACAAGCACTCAAACAAAATTGAAAAATATACACCACCGAAGACAGATCTTCAGCGTATCTGGAAACAACAAAACGTTTAGATAATACCCTTCGTTATATCAGTTAGCGAAATAACACGCCGTCAGTTCTCAGATGGTCTAAAATCATTTGAACTACCACGAATTAATGCAACGATTAATGATACCCAACTTATGTAGAACAGTTCGAAGAATCATGGAATGAACAACAAAAAATCAACAATAAAATACTGATAGAATTTACGCCTTAGCATCCCTTAGCCAATTACAGGGAGCGTTAACACGATATGAGTTATTATAACTTATTATTATACTCGCATCCGTGGAGCGACTTGAGACATTTGGCTGGCACCATTCACCTTAAACGAAAGGAAAACTACGAAAATCTTCTCAGACAGCCAGCCCTGACCTAGATCCCAAGACCTTTGGCGCAAGAAACAGGAAATTGCCATTGCTCTATCGACAGGCTAAATAATGCAAAGGACATGTCTATTTTGCTTTTAATAATTGTCTTCAATTATCGATGAAATAATTTAGAACAGATATAATATTACAAATTAATTGCATTTTCGCGCTATTTACATTTACAGATACAATATTACTTAGTTTGTTTACAGATACTCAACTAATATTCAAATTGTATATTTTCTACTTGAGGAAATATGAAACGACCTATCAAAATATCCCCATGAAGCTATAGATAATACAAAGTTTTTACGATGAACCGATTAAAAGATAAGGGAATCAAATACAGAACACGACTATAAATTCTAAATACAGCATTTACCTAATACGATTCCACACGTAAATATTCTAGTTCACTAGGGCCGAGATCGAAGCATGTCATCCAGGTTGGATATACACAGCTAATAGATTTATTAATTGCATATTCTAAACATTCTGATATTAGGAAGTCCAACCAGTATTATGCAGCCGAATAATCGTTAAAAGGTCTAGTTAGTAAGCAAGCAACAACTAATAAAACTCGCTCTCTACATTAAGAACAAGTTTTCTGAAAATATGCAGTAATCAACGTGCACAGTTTGTACTCCGACATCAGCATTTTGTATGAAAATACCCAACCATTGGGCCAGAATAAGCAATAAAATTTGAACGAACAAATTTCTTACAAATGTTGGCAGATCCAGAAACGATTTTTGTTCCTGCAAATAAACTGTCGCTACATAGTTGTAACGAAGTATAGAAAACTCGATGACGTTATTGACGTCACAAGATAATAAATATTAGTTTTATTTGTTATTGGTGATTCCGAAGCAAAGGAAACATAATTTAACCTAGACAAATTATAAGAATATTTATTAAATACTCCCATTATATCATTCTTTAAACAGAAGATATTTTTGATAAATTTGATCTATTATCTAGGATTTTGGATATGATTCTGGTATAAAATTAATTTTATTAGGAAGGACCAATCATCTTAAAATTTAATATGACAAAGCAGATCTTAAAAATATTTTTAAACTAAATACAGTACAAGTGCTTTCTGTAATTGTTTGTTTTGATAAAAGTTCGTATATTTTCCTAATATATGACGTAAAATCTTAGAAATCTACAAAAAAAACATAAAACTGCAGATCAGAAGCATTTGAAATATGGAATAATATGTAGGTCACAAAATGATGAAAGAAGAAGTAGATTATGAACACGCGAAGAAACTTTAGATGGAAAATGTTTCTTAACTTAAGAATGTGGTACCATGAGTCTATTATTACCGTAATTCAATATATAAAATTGGGTATTGATTTTTTTGGAATTTCCTAGCAAGTTTGCAGTCCACTATGCGCCTACATCTTCTTAATCCTAGGCCTCATCTATCTTCCTAGGTGTAAGGCTGGTGGGGTTGAGTCTTGTAATTTTGCCTCCATCGTTTTCTATTCTGTGCCAAGTCTCGTACTCCATTCATGTCATTCCTCTTTTTATGTACTTCTTCTCTAATGCTGTCAATCTTTCTGATTCTTAGCTTTCCTTTCTTATTTCTTTCCGGCATTCGCGCTTCGAACACACTTTTTCTAAGTCTGTCATTTGGCATTCGACACAGATGTCCGACTATTTGATTTGTCGTCTTTTTATAAATTTCCCGTTAATTGAACCTATTCGCAAGCATACTTATAAATTACAAAAAAATTAATTTACTAATACTTGAATGTATAAAATATGCAATATAAAACATAATGCCTAGTAATAATGTATTTCTTAAAGTAATACTGTTATTGCTGAACCACTTAACTTAAATTAATTTTTTATAGAAATTGCAATTTCTATAAAAAATTAATTTATGTTTCAACTCAGAAAAGGGCGCAGCCTACCAATTCAATAATTGATAATTTTCTTGTCTTAAACAACTTGCAGCGTATACTGAAGATTATCGTACCAGGACGCTCCGTAACGTAAGCTTCGTTTGGTTATTAAAAAAAAACACCCATACATGTAAAGGTTTTTATTGTATACAGCTTAAAGCTACTACTTTTACCTATTTTTCTACATATTTACCATTAAGATTGAGACATTTGTCATAGCGTTGAACCAGCTTTTAAATGCCCTCTTCGTAGAACTCTGTCACTTGTGAATTAAGCCATGCTGGAACATTGTCCTTCAGTGTTTATTGTGGTCCCTTGTTCCATAAAGTCTAAAATAAGGGCGCCTTTCTTGTCCCAAAAGACAGTAACAATGACTTTTCCCGCGAAAAAAGTTTGACGGCACTTTAAAGGTTTCCTCATTGACGAATTAGAGCGACCCCTCTGCATTAACCTCTTTTCGTCTCAACGTTGATATAGGCGACATAAGTCTCATTACCCATCATTACGTATCTGAAAAGTTAGTGCCCATCCCATTCCCTTTGTGTTATGGTGTTCGGTAAAAAGTTTTGACACCCTTGGTGTACAAAATTTATGGTAACCTAAATTTTCAGTGTCAACCTCGTACAAGACTGTACGTGAAATTTGAGGGAAAAAGGCACTCTGTTCTGTGATCGTGAACCGCCGATTTTCACATTTTTTTTCTTCGACATTACTTACAAGTTCGTTCGTCATAGTTGTCCTTCGACTCCGTTCTTCATCATAGACATTAGTTCGTTCTTTTCGAAAGATACGGCAACATCTTTTAATCATACTATCACTCATGATAGTTTCACCATAAACAGAACAAAGTTCACGATGAATCTCACCAGCCTCTATTTTCTTTGTACACGGAAATTGATTAAGCACGCAATTCACAGTCGGCAGGATTTCCAATTGCAGCAATTTTTAAATGCCTCAAATTGCACCAAACAATGTCTGAACGATTCTTTCACTAACACTGCCAGGCTCATACTCAACCAGACTACACCGCAGCTGATCGCGCCAATATGTCCAGTTCTCTACCCACTGGGCTGAAACAGAACTTACTTTACCAATCGCCGTTGTATATACAATATTAATGAAAAACGGATTTCTTATATATTTTATCTAATTTTGACACATAAAGTGACACTTTTCAAAGCTGTATGACGTTAGGAAACGCTTTACTTTTCGTAACTAGTTACATAATAAAAAATATTTCATAACCAGTTACGAAAAATTTTAATTTCATTACTAGTTAATAAAGACAACATATAAAAGAGGAACGTTTAATGACACAAACTGGTTGAATCTTCATTTTATGCATTATAAACATTTATGACACAATGTGAACAATTGGTGAGATTAATTCCTGCGAATGTAGAATTCATGGCAGCTGCTCTGATTTCATGATGTAAAACGGAATTTGCATTTGACCTTGATTCACCAAGAATATCAGTGGCAATCCTTTTCTTATTTTCTATAGAATTTTCTACATAACCCTCCGCTACCGTATTGGACTTCCAGCCTCCATGTCGTTTAACTTCAAAATATTCGCACTAGAATCTGCAAAAAGATAGTCGACGACCTTCTGAGGCAGTGTCCGGTAAATAAGAAAGGATTTTAGTTTGAAAAACTGAACAATACTCTTCGGTAATGTTATTTTGTGTAGCTCATGTCATTTTGCAGATCTGCAAATATTCCGTTTCGTTACATAAAATAACCCATTTCATAACTTGTTAAGTACATAAGTAGCTATTTCGTATTTCAAACATTTTGATTAGAAAAAAATCAAGGGATCAAAGTCAGAATTAGGTAATATTGAAGTCAGAAATGTATACACTCTAAGTTTTTCTTTTCACTTTTCATCTTTTCATGTATGACCATAACGCGTTTCTAAACACCAAATAAAGAGATTAATCTTTCTATAACTGATGTGTCAATCAGCAATATTGTTAATTCTAACACGTTGTGTGACCTGTCGTACCTCTCATATATCGTTTTTATTGGATTTTTTTGTCTAAAAGAATCGTTTATCTGCAATTATTTTATTAGAAAAAGTCTATTTTTGTTTCTACAATAGTAGCATTTAGAAATTTTTATGCAAATTAATAAAAGATCGCCTATTATACAAATTTTATCGCTATATCTAGAATATATCGAGATAAAATTAACTATAAGTGAACATATTAAATTGCTAAATGCATTAAATCATTAAATCAGCTCATATTCTATTATCTGTTAAATAAACGAGTTTATAAAAAATAGAAGGCTATAATTAAAACATATCAGATATTTGTGTTAAAATAATCTATACATGAAACATTCTGAAGAGAATCTATCCGTTACATTTATGAGTTTACAAAGAAAATTATTTGTTTATCGATAGTTAGCGTCGAGAAATGGTACTATATAGATCAAATTAATAAAACGAATAATTTATATTACTGTAACTGATATATTTTTCAATAAAAATTTGACGATAATAACGCAAAATAATTTATAGCATATGAGAACGCATGGCGAGAATTATGTGAAAATTATCACAAAATGTACGGTATTATTCACATTTCACCCTGGAAGAGGGACCATCAACCCCAAACGCAAAGAGGGTGGGACGAGGGAAGACACATCAAAAAGGAAATAGACAGACAGTTATAAATGGTTAGAAAAATTATCGGAGCATTTCTTATTCGATCCAAATACTATACAAACATTGTGTCCGACCCTTCTGTACATTTCGCCAAGCTACGTATGTATGTCCATACGTAGACGAATATACACAAATGTATATGTATAGTGGTCACGTGTATACTTTTGATATGTGCATCTGTACAAGAAAAAATAATAAAACTTGCGCAATTCGAAATTATCAAGTCAGTACAAGGTGAGCATGGCATAAATAGCTCATAAAATTTCAATTGGAAAACAAAGAGCAGACGTGATCGATATACGTTGACACAATAGGTCTTGCACACATGAAAACAATGGTGTAAAATTTTATAAAATATTTATAACCCATAAAGTTGTTGATAACTTATTTACTTGTTTGAGCTTAGTGTTTTTATTTTTAATAGCAGGTTGTCGAATAATTTCCGCACTATACTTACCAAACCGAATTATCTGTTTATAGAGTTTTTTAACTTTTTAATTTTAACGTCAACGTAAGTGTAATTAGCAATATCATATACAAGATAATATAATATAACCATTCAAAAGTTTGATTACAATATATAAATAACATAGATACATATATATTTATTGCAAATCGAATATAGCATTAAAAAAATTTGTAAAATGTGTATAAAAAGTGAATAAAACCTACGACAATATTCAGTATCACAAACATAAAGCGTACACAGGCAATTCAAAAAAAATATGAGCATTCACCAAGGTGACGAACCTATGGTCGAGTATTTATGTCGTTTCTTCACTGACTGGCGTCTCCCTTGAGATGGTGTTGTTCTTTAGAGACCAGGGGAATCTTCTTGAAGGGCATTCCATAAAGATGTGGTGTGGGGTTTGAGAGACATTACTACAGTCGCAGTCAGGATTGTCAGCAAGATCCCATTTCTGTTTCCAGTATTGTTATCTGCCATGATTAGTTATAATTCGTTTGAGTGCTGTCCAGTTTCTCCGGAGTCGAAATCGTGAAGGCGTAGGACCGGATCAGAAGCTAGGTTTTGAGTGTCCGGATTGAAATTTTCCCATTCCCGGCGCCATGCCTACCCAAAATCGAAGCCATCTCTGATCAATTTTTGACCTGTTCTCCATGGGCTTTGCGAGACTTTAATCTGAGGATATCGTCATAACAGTCTTCGTATATGGGGTGTATTACATTCACTACGTACTTCTGCCACTTTCTTTTTAAAGCCGATTTCCTTCTCAGGTGTAAGGGACGAATATTAGAAAATATTAGTAACATCTGTAGATGTAGTTTTGACAATCCCTGAAATTAGCCTCATGGTGTTATTGAGCTAGACGTCCACCAAGTTTGTGTGTGAACACACGGGATCACAATACTCAGCCGCTGAGAATACTAAAGCTAAGGCTGATATTCTAATCACCGAAGCATTTGCACCCCAGCTACTGCCTAATATGTAGTTTGCAGAGTGCATTATTTCTGGTTTTTGTTTTGGCGACTATTTTTCTTAAGTCTCGCTGTAGGTGAGAGACCGGTCCAGGCTCACCCCTAGGTACTTGGGGTTATAAATTAATGTCATAGATAATATAAAATAACACTTAATAATATAAACTAAGCAAATAAAATCACATAATGCAAGGACAACTCTTTGTTTAACATTTTACCAAGCTTAATAACAGTGACAATTGAACACTAAATTGAACAAAGATCATTATCAGGCTGTAACTTTTTCCAATTGCAAAGGTGTCTTAAGTGTCTGTTTTGAGAGAATCAATGGGATATTTGGTTACAAATCATGTTCTTTAGATACCGTAAAGCGATGGTTCAATGAACTTCAAAACAGTCGACTTTCCTTAAATAACACGTTTTGAGTTCGCCAAAAACGACTATTACTTAAATTAATCTTAGTCTTCCTTGTAACGTGATTGAAGAGAGCCAATATCTTTTGAAGAGGTTTGGCATGTTACTGCATGGAGTATTTAAGCAACCTTAAAGATTGATATGAAGGTTATTATCACTCGTACAAACATTTGAAGGTATGTAATCTTAATTTCCATTGGTTTTCCACAATTTGACTTCAGTTAAAAGAAAAAGCCTTATCAGAATGTTGAAAATTGCACTGAGTCGCTTTGCCAATAGATAGAACAGCACTAGAGGTGATAAACCTGTATATAATAGTATGATTTCGAAAAAAATCAATCGGAATCTTGGATTTTTTAAAATGAATCGACCACAACAAAGCTTGATCACTTTATATCATACGCCTTCATTTTGGCTCTATAACAGAGTTTTGAATGTCAAACCCACGAATATTCTTCACATCTATACAATCGTTGCCATAAACTGCTATCAAACCCTTGTAAACTTCGATGGGCGCGCAACCTTCCAGCGTTAAAAATTCTATCACAGAACTTTGCTTGCTAGGCATCTCAGAAATCGAAATGTTAAATAATGCTGTCAACGACGGTGCACAGAAATATTAAACTTTACATGCTAAGACATGATACTCTAAATTGTCGTTTGTTAGTTACAATTTGTTTCTATCCCCACTATTTTCACAATGGCGTTGTTGAAGAACTTACATATCAATCCGCCCTCGTATTGGGTATTATTTTCATAGCACTAATTTGTTACGAGTGCACCAAATTTCCATTGCTTTCCTAATGGCTCCTACTTTGACTATATAGCATATGAAAATCAGTTAAAATCTGTATCCTCAAGTATAAGAATCAATTTAAAAATACTTTAAAAGTCGATCATTTAAATTAGTGGTAAATTTCGAATTTCACATAACTAAAGAAAATTGGTCATTTTGTCTACGTTAAATGACTTAGTGTACATAATCTTCAAGCTCTTGAAGCACGAGTTTTAAACAAGTCAATAAAACAAAATATTAAATTTCTGAATAGTGGGGTAAAAGCGAAAACAACTTCTTAAAGTTGTTTTAGAAATCTAGCGATATATTAAATGATTAAACTGTAGAAATTAAGTACCATGAAATTTTATTTACTCTGAAATTGACACGGACAAAGCTGTAGTTTAACAGGTATAAACATATAAACATCGGTTACAGATAATATGAGCGATTTCTATAAGCAATAATCTTATCAAATCTTGTTTTAAGTAAATCATACTTGATACAACGATACGACCAACATTAGAATATCACTTACTATGTACTTTCTCTATGAATTACATAGGTATATACTATGAAACATTTAAGAATCACCAACTTTATGTACGATTAGATTGTAATAGTTTTGTAAAAAACTCTTCGTTTTATTTTAATTGCGTATTATTCCAAAAATAGACCGCGATTGTTATAAAAATAAACGACAATGTAAACAGTTTGTGTCGTATACAGCTACCATACCATTTTTGTGTAATAATAAATTAATAAATGATATATGTGATAGATTTACCGCTACACATAAATACTAGTTTAGTTATTCAGTTTGCAGATAATAGTTCTACGATTGTCAGTGTGAACAGTCTTCTTGGTTGAGTTTCTCAACAAGTACTAGAATGGATGGCGTGATTAACGCAGTTTTAGTAGAGAGTAAAGCATACATAGAAACAAAAAAACTTCTAAGAAATAAAATTGATTATATGAAATATAGCGAATTTCAATCTAAAGCAGCAAAGAATTTTGAAAATTTAGGTTTCAGCGCTTTAGTGTTTACTAAGCATTATCTTGGATATTTTGTACGGGGAAAATAATAAAGTGAAAAGCTGTCTTGTGTACATCCGACAATCATTTGGAACTCTTAAATTCAGTCACTTTAGCACGTTCTGGTTTCATAATATTAGTCTTCTTCCAATATGTTTACTTTAGTAACGATATTATTATGTTTTGCTGTCCTTCCATCATCTAAGTCTTGGCCTTCTCCTATTTCCTCAATCATCCGGTTTATCTTCAGAAACCCTTTTGGCTCCTCAAGAAGATGGCGTTCTCTCGACGTAACCCGGACAAGGAGATATTTTTATCTCCACGGCCTAGACATTAAAATAAAAGAATACAGCACCAACAAAATTTATTTTTCAATACAGTTTCCTTGCTTTTAAATGCAGCCAATATTCTTTTTGTTTCACTGCAAAATAATTCTCTATAACTGCTACTAATTCGTCATCTGGATTATAAGATGAGCGTCCAAATTCTTCAAAACCATAATCAGCAAGAGAAGCTTTTGAAAGTTGAGATTTACGCACTTGTGCATTATCATGACAATTTGCTTAAGTTCTCCGCGTCTTATCAATTTGATAGAATCTCTGGAACGATCCATTAATCTTGCAAAATACTCTTCATTTACCATAATACCCTTGCTGAGATAGCAGCGAAGTTCCATTATAGTCTCCAAAAATAGTTACCATTATTTTTCCGGTAGAAGAGGTAATTTTAAAGTCCTTGGGTTGGCTCGTCTCTTTAACATACCACTACGTCGACTCTAATTTCAATTCTGGATCATAACGATAAACCCAAATTACATTTCCAGTGACAAATTGGCCAATAATTAAATCTAATTTGTTCCCACGAAGAGCTAAGTATTGCTCACAAGTTTCTATTCGGACACGCTTTCGCAATGGCCCACCTTGCACTAACTATTGTCATTCCAAGGTACTTGTGAGAGTTCTAAAAACCGTTGTTTCTGAAACACATAATAAACTTGCTAATTGTCGCTTCTTCAATTTTCTATCTTCCAGTACCAAACACTTAATTCTTCCAACAACATTTGAAGTCATTACAGCATAAGAACAACCTAGATGGAATTTCAATGATTCTCGACAATGATTAAAGAATTTTGACTACCCTCAAATACTTGACTCGGAAGGATAATCATTCCTGTATGCAGCCAACATTGCTTCTGAATAACTTTTGGAGCTTTTTCTTGTTTTGTAAGGAACTTTATAATGGCTCCTCTATCTTCGATTTTGTTCATTTTAATATGAAATTAATACATGACAACATAAACTGACAAATAATGCAATTAATAATGTGGCTAATGTTTTGTAAATTGGCAAACAAGTTACCAAGGAATGTGTAAAAAAGCATAGTGGAAAATTTTCTTAAAATTTAAGGCTGCCTAGCCCAGGAAGATAAAAACGGCCCTTCGTAATCTATATACCACCAGACGTGTTAATTACTCGAATATCACTTCTATACATATATTAACTGGCCGTTTCACGAATATAGTACCAGTCTAAATGGACGTGAACTACGGGGAAACAACAATTGAAAATTGTTTTTATTCGTTTCGTAAGTTTTTGGTTCGTTGGCCATTTTGTAGTAATCTATATATGTATTTGTTGTGCATTTTTATATATAGTTCATAAAGTATTTCTTCGTAGTCCAATGCCAAATTTAGGGCTTAAAATGGCTAACGTATGTAGTATTACAGGGCGAATTTATGTGTGTTAGTAAGAGATACAAAAAAGTACAATTTGCGGTTCGCAATTTGAGCAGTACGAACTGCAAGAAATACTTTAACAACTTACCTTTAACATGATTGTTTTTATTTACATTCACATACCTGCATGCTTTGTTTAATAGTTCAAATTTTACATGATAATAATTTTAATACTTTATACAAAATCGTAAAAAGGAACATATATGTAATTGTATACGATATTAATTATTATTAAGTACTCTCTCTGAAAAATTTCAGATCGAGTGGTGTAGATACGAATCTATTTTAAAAGACAAATAAGCATCCAATTTATTAATTTTAAATTTATTGTACCATAAGGCAGAAGTAAAAATTTGTTTGGCTGCAGATGTTAGTGCCTTATTAATTATCGTCTTTCCATTTTAATTATAATACGCCAATATCCATACTTCCTGTTTTATGTGATAAGTTTAAATATGCTTTATCAACATACCTTTATGATACAAGGAATACATATAAATTACATTACATCATTAGCGAGTGCAAAATTACAGGAAGTATTACATCTATCATCAACCACTTGAAAATTTAAAATTATGAGTTTGGTTAAGTGTTTGAAGTTTGTGTACTTACGTAACTGCTCTAAAGGGAACAGAAATGGTTACAAATTTGCTATAAACAACACCTTGTTGACTGGCCCTATACAAATTATTGTTACAATTGAATGTATAATATTATTTTATTCTAAATTACAGCTCCTTTTATGATATTGAAACATATGCGATAAACAAGAGAACGAAATATTAAAAAGTCCTGTATTAATATTGAATTAAATTTTAAAATATTGAACTAAACCAAATAAATACAATATATTTCAGCGCTAATATAAGTTTTCAAAAGACCGACATCACAAACTAGGAAATTTAAAACGTTTTTCTGAAGATGACAACTTAGCTATCGAAATACGCTCTTAAAGATATATGAATTTTTGCATATTTCTAAACGTCTTACAAACTTGTGTAGTTTCGTTTGAACCTAGCATTTATTTAAATATGAATATAGGCTTGAAGATATTTAATTGGAACGTGACGTGGTATATTATTAATACTTTTCTGTCTAAACAATTATTTTATTGCTAATCCAGTATTCAATTTTTGAATTTTTTTAAATTATTCATTAAAAAAATTAATAAAATGAAAAACTGTTATTACACAATACACAATGTTTCGCCGTTTACTAACTGCATTTAAGTGCTAAAAGTAAAACTCTTATTATACAGAAATACAATACATATTTGATAATTAATTAATTCTTTAATTTTCTTTACCTTAAAATTATGTTCAAATAGTTTCCTTAAATGTTATAGTTAAATAATCTAACAACTATCAAAACAAAAGTTTCTTTATATCGTTGTTGTTACATTGTTAATGCAGAAAGGCTTCTTAATGATAGAGATTACAACTGGGAAAATATAATGAATATACTCCATAGTTTAATTTGCAATTCCGTTTTAAGTAGTTTAAAGTACTTCGCTTTTCGAATTTCTCGACATTAGAAAACACTTTAAGAGCAGTCTTCGATAGAAACAGTTTTGGATATTTGATAAAGTTCTTTTTTGATATATTTAACTTGGTCGTAAATTAGTAATGACGAGTATATTACTGACTTGAGCCATATTTCAGTAGCCGACTGTCGCGCAAATCTGTCTAATTAACCCTTTATCAGTTTTGGTTACCATATGGTAACATACTTTTTTTACCCCTTATCGGTCAAGGCTATAAATTTCTCTTTAAAATTACTATATTAATGTTGTGAATAAAATATATTCCTTATACTATTTTTAGTAAATTTATATTCATAGTTGCATAAAAAAAACAAATTTAGAAGTCGTTACCGTATGGTCACACGGGCCATTAAAACCACCCCAACTTCGAATAAGAATTTATATTTATTTTCAAAATTTATAAGAAATACATATCTCTTGATTATTTATGAAAAGCTTTAAAAAAGTTTTTGGAATCGGTAAGGCAAAGTCTGCAGTTACATTTCTCGCACTTCAGGCGACTCGTACCTGTTGCACAGTACCTGCACCTTCCTTTATTGGTATGTACTGACCAATAGCCATAACAGTCAGTTCTTGATGACAAATCTGGCCGCTCAACAATGGGACGCTGAATGGTTGGTGTTTCGATGTTATTAGAACTAGGTCGCCCCTTTCTGGTTTCTTTACAGCATCTATCCAAACCTGCTACTATTTCCAATCTAAAGTTCTTCAGAGGCATATATTTAGTTTTCTTGGCGTTACAATCCATTCGGTATAACAGCCAAGCATTTACAACGGATATATTCAAAAGATAACTAAATATTGCAAAATACCATCTTTTTGATTTATGTGGAGTTTTATAATTTATCCTGCAACCTTTTCAGCGGCATGTTATATTCATCGTCTCCGTCATCCGATTCGTCGTTCTCTGGAAGTACATGGTTTTTGTAAAGTTTGTTTTACTTGAGATTTTTCGAAATTGTACCATAAGTGTGGGTTCTAGATTTCCTTTGAGGCAATGCCAAATTTTCCTCATCGTCGGAATAGTCTGATCCATCCGAGACCTGAGGAGGAGGTGGCAGTCTATCTTTTTTCTTGCCGTAAAATAAATTAGGAGATATTGTATCAAACAGTCCCGATTCGTCCATATTTGTAGTGAGAAATAGTATACTGCAATGGGCAATGTAACCATATAGTTACACACAATCAAAGTCAAAAATAATGGTATATGGATGCACATTCACTTAGAACAGAAACAAACTATCTTACCTTATATATCCAAGAAAGCAATATCAAAATTTCTAGCACAATCACACAAATCCACAATATAAACTGTCAATAATGGTACCGGTACTTCTCACAAACCTAATAATAACACGCACGTGGCCTAAACAGTAACCATAAAAATGAACTGCTGCGCACTTTCGACTAGATCCGCATTTCCCCCAACTAGGCATATTTGTAACCATATGGTATTGCCACCCAAGGATAGTCAACATATAGGGTATCTGAGAAAAAAACTTAGAATACTTTGTAACCATATGGTTACATGGTTCATAAATTGACACATAGTTTGATATAGTGCGAACTGATAAAGGGTTAATAAGTTTGTAAAATCGCCTAAAGTCAACTAGTTGTTGTTTTTGTGTTAATATGAAGAAAAAAGAAAAGAAAAAACTATTAAAGAAGCTGAAGAAAAATTGTATGAATGTTATGATGAATCTCTTCCTTCCAATGGAATTATTAGAAAATGGTTCATAGCTTTCAAGAGTGGTCATATGTAGAAGCTGAACATCTAGGTATCTTGTTTATAGTAATTTCTGCACAAATGATTAATTAAAGTCCATACAATTGTAAAGAGCGACCCCCACGTAAATGTGTGCGAGATAGCTGGTATTATAAACATCTCTTACCATCTGATAGCCGGAGTGGTACCGCACTAGCTTGTCATGCCGATGGTCCCGGGATCGGATGTGGGGTTATTCTGTCCGAGAAGGCTTTCATGACTTTCCTTCTCGATTAAGCTGAATGCCGACAGCTAAACATCTTAAGTCGCTCCACAGGCGCAAGTATAATGCTAAGACGTGAATCTGAATAGAACTTATCCAAAATATTTTACATCAACATTTAACTATGAAAAAGCTAACTTGGGAACTGTTTTACATTTTTAAATGACTGTATGGCTGAGTTTAATTGTAAGTTGAATTTCTTCATCGATGTATCACCGTATCTGAAACATGGATGCATCTACATACCCTAGAGAAAAAAAAAACAGTCAAAACAATAACTTTCCTCTGATTAATGTGATCTGAAGTAGGTAAAAATAGTTTTATCGGCCAATAAGATTATGGCCACTTGGAGATTCCAAAGACGCATTCTTTATTCACTACTTTTATCTGCTTTGGCAACCACTAAATTTGTCGTGTGTGGATTGCTACTTCGTCCAGCATATTCACGAGGTCTGGCTTCCAATGGCTTGTTCCCTAATTTGAAGAAATGGCGTTGTGGAAAGGGATTCAGGATAAATTAGGAGGTGATAGCCGCAACAAATATCTATTTTGACATGTTTCTGAAAGATTACTTTTTGGACGCTTTAGAAAAGTTGAATGTCGCTGAGCTAAGTGTATAGAATTGGATGAGAATTGTGTGAGATATATTTTTTACAATAAAATATGTATTTCATTGAAAAATTATTCCCCGCTAATTCACCCTCTTATATACTATGTAGCAACAATTATCGAATACACTTAAACATAATAACGTAAAATCCGTGTTTTAATATTAACTATATTATTTAATAAATTATATATTTTTATTTTTTCTTGGAAGTACTGATATGATTAATAGTTTCATAGATTTTATATTTCTATTTTATTAATAAATTCAACTTTCATTGGTTAAATAATCAAATACTTCATTTTGCAATAGAGAAATCTACATACGAGGTTTGGCATGTAAATAACAGCTTTTTTTGCATCCCCAATGGCGATGTCAACTGCATCACTATCAAGCGAGCCACAAAATTTGTATCCAAGGTAGGCTATGAACGAGTGAGATAGACATATAAGTCACGTCTGAGGTTAGAAAATTGACGAAGTGTCATTGTAAATAATCGTAAGTCAAATTGACAAATTACGATTTAACCTATTACTTATAGTACGACATGTAGGTTAGATCACTTAATCCATCTAAAACGTAACTGATTTAATCCATGGCATACTCTGAAAACTTTTCTTTGTGTCCCACTCAATATATTCAGTGGTTAAGGTTGCAAATAGGGTAAAACAGAAACTTTATGAAAATTGTATGTCGCAAACAACACAAACAACGATCGTCGCCTACACTGACAAAAATATATCGTAATGCCACTAACAGTTGTAATTTGCGACACTAAAAATGATGGCTACTATTTTGACACTACCGAGTTGTAGTAAAAGATATATTTTTGTAGATAAAATAGTTGCTTGTACAATGCAGCTGTAGTAAAACGGTATAATAAAATTGTGGCGAAAAATGTATTATGGCGTACGAATTGTTAGTGTATAAAGAAGTAATGTCGAGGAGCCGAACTCACCGAGTCAGAGTATTTTTTTCCTGGCGACCCATTCAGAAACTAACCGTGGTTAGGCCTGCTTGACTTATGTCAAGTGGATAGCGTCACCTTAACTAAGCTGCCATACAGTAGTGTCGAAATTTATTTCTTTGTTGGCACATGAATTTATTACCGAAAATTACGCAACCACAACGTTATATCGCCCCTGATTTACTGATTAGCGCAAGAATCGTTGTTGTTGTAAAATTAGTGCAATATACAAAAACCAAAAACAAAGTAATTTTGTTACTTGAGCATCGTCTTAGGTAGTTTTAGGAAACAATATTAATTACTTCTATTTTACTAATCTATTTCGACAAATGAATGCATGTTGTTCTTCATACAACAAATAATGGTTTATGATACTTTTAAGATAATCAAGTTTGATATTCACATTTCTGTATTTGACCACTAATAGAGTTGTGTATTAGCACAACATGTTTACTTCAAAAGTATCGTTTTATTTACATATCCAACGTTTTTAAAATCTACGACAATACCAAACTACAAAAAAGTAGTTTCTAGTACTTTTACTCTAGTTGGATTTAATACTCGTCTTTGTTTACTGCACTATGGCTGTAGTGTATATATTGTGAGGTGCATCATAGAACGTTATGTCAGTCGGTGACCTAAGCAATGATCGGCTGTGCACGTTATGGGACTTTCTGAAATATGCTAGATGCGGATTAATCTACAAACAGTGGCGAGTATATAATATAAACATTCAAGCCAAAGATGAGTCATTCGAGCAGTGATAGTCGTGAAATAAATATCATATACATAAATGTGTGCATAAATAAATATAAATATTCTTAGTTATAGTTAGTGTTACTTATATTTTTTTATTAATATAGTTATTTTAATTACGGTGTGTTTTATTAACCCAACCCGAATTCAAGATTTATCACTAAATCTACAATATATTTACTACAAAAATTTTGTTCTCCGTACAACAATATTTTCTCAGTGACTATTCCGCATGTTGTCACCGATGGTCTGTATAAAGGAAGCATTTCATATAATCTTGCATAACAGGTTAGGGACAAGAAAACTGTGCGAAACCGCTGCCCAAATTGCTAACGGACCACTAAAAAGCACAGCATTTGACAATATATGAAGAAATGTAACAACATATTGTGGCATAGTAAGTCTTCCAATACGACCTAGAAAGCAAGAGACTGAGCAGTCATTTGGCTGGGAACGGATGGTTACTGCACCTCAACAACGCGTAGTTGCATTAAGCGTTGATTGTTCGTAATTTTTTGACCACGAAAGCATTTCTGTGTCACCACCTCCTGTACTGCCCTGATAATATTTTTCTTGCCCAAAATGAATAATGAAATCAAAGCAATCCGTTTTTAAGAAGTGGAGGACTTCCAAATAATAGCGACAGGTGTTCGTTAGGAAATAAATTTAAAAGAGTTCCAAAGCTGCTTTCGAGTTGAGAAGGTCGTTAAATAGAGGTCGTTCAGAGTATATATTATGAAAGCACGTAATCTTAATTTTATTATACAATTTAATATGTATTTGTAAATAAAAGAGTCTTCTTATTTAACTGCCATATCGCTTACCAGATATACTCGCAGCATACTTAAATATATACTTGGCTTAACTTTATTAGATT
The DNA here is from genome assembly GCA_935421215.2 of Melolontha melolontha. Taxonomy (NCBI): domain Eukaryota; kingdom Metazoa; phylum Arthropoda; class Insecta; order Coleoptera; family Scarabaeidae; genus Melolontha; species Melolontha melolontha. The sequence goes on from OW285240.1 coordinate 76,119,062, forward strand.
TAGATGCGCAGTACTATCCTCAAGAATACCATAAGTTTGTAAAGTAAAAACGTAATACTGTTAAAAGCCTAATGTATATACCTAGTTATATTTAATTTATATTAAAGATGTTACAATATAGCTGAAGGTGAGACATACTTGCTCCTGAAATTGTTAAAAGTATCTTTGTTTAAATTGACGCATCTTTTAATTGGTTATGAATTCAATTCGACAATAATGTAATAGAATGCATAAATATACATTGAATGGTCATACCTTCATCAATTACATTTAACTGTAAACACGGTCCATGTATTCACGGTCAATAAAAGATTAGCCACGCGTTTAGAAAATCCCACTATGTCGAGTTTTTTCCGAACGAGTCAAGGCGCCCGTGGATGTTATTTAGACGTTACGGCCGAGAACATTTTTCATGACCTCGATATTACAATATCCCGAAAGGGTCATCAGACATCTTGTCGTGGAAGAATGACAAGTGAATGACAGGCGCGGGAATCGGCAACTTGCATTCAATTCTATAGCTTCGCCGCTCACTCATTCTTTTATATGTGTACGTATGTATGTCCCTGTAGTGATTCAATGAACTTAATACGGTACGATAATAACTTTATTTGAAGTGACGTCTATCGTAGATGTATGTTGTTTCGAATTTAACGAAGATACCTTGGTTAAGACTACAATTGAAATACGTATGACAAAAAAAAAGGAAAATGAAGAAATGCAGTGCTAGTGAAATGGATACATTTTAAGTTATTGTGTAACATATTTAATTTATAGTCTATGATTTACAAGTATAAGTTCTTATTTTTTTTATGACTGCATCTTTATCCCGCATCTACTCTTATTTATTTTTATTCTGATTTTTTTACGACGTACCTTTTGAGACAATTTTTTCGTATTCGATATTTGAAATATTCTAAGATTCGTTCAAAACCCTCACCTCGCTCTGGGTTTTGCGCTGTGAAGTATAAAGTGTAGTTCTAAAGTAAGACACATAACTCATAGCTTCACAAACTGTAACGAAAATGATAAAAGATACATCTATAACTAGACGTATCTTTTATCAACTACACTCATCAATTTAACTAGACTCTCTTCAAAAGGTTTCGAAATACAGTGTCTTGATCGATCTTAATATAATTAATGCTTATTATGCTAGCGGAACATGTGAAAAAAGAAGTCAGCATTTTTATAATAAAAAGGAAAGCCTTCACTCAGAAATATGTTCCTTTCCGATGGCGAATGATTGAACACAGTTAACTACAAACACATCTCAAAAAATTGCGGTGAGAAATAATTCCTTCGATTTATGTTTCAGGTTATTTAAGGAAATATAATAATTACTTGGGAAGATGTTATATACGAGGGATGTCCGGTTCCAAAGGTACGTTTACGCGGCACACCGCCTACGTCGCTCCGATCAGGTTAAAAGTTGCACGCATTTTAGATGCGCATATATACGGCGCAGGTGGCTATTGTCATTGCCTTAGGTTCAGTACAACGTGTGCAGAGACAGCCGCACAATATCAGTTCCGCACACATATTCACACACTCCAAGTTTGAAGTGCAAGCGGTCGTGCAGTGTTTTTCCATGCAAATAATGAAACACTTACCGAAATTCATAAAAGACTTACGGAGAAGGCGTTATGAGACGAAAACAAGTTACGGTTTGGTGTAAACAGTTCAAATGTGGACGCAGAACTCTAAACTATGATCCCGAAGGTGTGCATAAAAAACCATCAACAACGAAAACGAATGAAAATCAATTAAAGGTCGATACGCTGATTCGAGTAGATCGTCGGTTGAAAATACGGGAAATTGCTCTACTGACCGGCATTCCTGAAATCGTATCTGAATTACGCTATCGAAAAGTTTCCACGAGATGGGTACCAAAACTGTTGACCGACTAACACTAAATGCAACGAATGGCGGCGGCAATGTTAACGCGCTCTCGTCAGAAGAACAGTTTTCTATAGTCAGTAGTTACAGGAGACGAAACGTGGGTATACCGCCATACCCCCGAATAAAAAAAGACTCGATGACGTAGAAGCATCCGAGTTCAATAACACCGACGAAATCTAAAGTTCAGCAGCCTGCAAAAAAGACAATGGCAGCTGTGTTCTGGGATATGCAAGGCATTTTGCTCATAGAGTTTTTACTATCGAAAACGACAGCAGCGATATTTATTGTCAAACTCTCGAAAAACTACACCAAGCTATTCGACCGAAACGAAGAAGAAGGTTGACGAAAGGAATAAAAATTACACACAAGCCTGGCTTCAGAAACACAATTGGGAAGTTATTGTCTATCCTCCCCGTAGTCCAGACCTGGCTCCTTCTCATTTTCATTTGTTTGGGCCGTTGAACACTCATTTGTCGGGTAAAAGGTTTGAAGACGACGACGAACTTCAAGATGAAGTACGGCAGTATTTGAGAAATTTGGATGGCACCTTTTACGAAGATGGTATACAGAAGTTTGTTCCTCACTTGGAAATGTGCCTTAACATTAGCGGAGGTTATGTTGAAGAGTAGCTAACAGTTCACGCTTTTAGTTAGTGTATGTTGGATTTCTGTAAATAAAGTAGTCTGTCTGTAATTCACAAACGTATCTTAGCAACCGGACATCCCTCGTAGGTAAAAATTTTATACCAAACTGACTCGACGAGAAATAAAGAAAATAATAATATGGCTATAATGAAATCCTCAGGCATTTGTTAAAAGTGTATACTTAACATGAAAACATTTTTAATAATATCAAAAATATGATTAAAAAATGATTGTGGAGAACAAAACACAAGTACAAACATTCATATTTGTGTGAAAATTGCAAGAGTCGTCAGCGCATGATGTTAGATAGACAAAATTCACAACAATTTCTAAAGTCTAAAAGACAGCATGTGCGAACACTCAGCGCCGCACATTGACTAATGTCAATATCACAAACGCCAAACCAACCTACGCCATCCTCCAGAGTCTTAGACTTAGCAAGTGCTTTCTATCGAATAATCAGAGTCATGCATTGACAAGTCTATGCCTGGATAAAACACGTGTCTACATGTCTGCATACCAATTTTCACACAAATATGTACTTGTTTTGTGTGAATAATATTTTTGATATTATTAAGAATATTTTTTTTATATATTTAAAGGTTTGTCAAAATTTCTTAAAAATTTCTTGAATGTTTAGAACAAAGGATATTTGTAGCACAATAATGGTATACACACATCAAAACAATCTAAAGGACAAGCAAGGAAATGCATTTCTGCTCCACATTGGTGAATTGTTTGCTATATGTAAAGGTATAAGTCGACCATCGTTAGTTGTTTACTTTGAGAAACAGTTAAGAATACTTTATAAGAAATGTCTGTTTATTTAGAAATAATTTTCAAAATTAATAAATTTTCACAAAACTTATTTAAAAAAAACAATAACAATCGACAACATATGACAATGAATGCAATGTCAGTACCCTGTGGGACCTCCACGAGTGTTGACTACCTTTCTGCACCTGTTTGGCATACTCATAATCAATTGGTCTAGCTCTTATTGATCGATGGCATTCCACTGTTCTACAAGACAATAATGCAATTGTTGTTTTGTTTCAAAGACTAGATTTTAATGCAGTACGCTTCTTTACAGCAAATCCCATACGTGTTTTATGGGATTTAAATCAGGTGATTGCCCTGGCTATGGCAATACATTAATTTCGTGGTTTTGAAGAAATGCACGAATGTGACCTGAAAATTTTCACCAATTCTTGTAGCATATGGTAGCATAACGTTTTCAAAGATAATACCGCGATAGTCAATGGCGTTTAGATATCGATCCAAGAGAACGAGGTCAGTTCTTCCACCAAGAGATATTCCACCCCATACTCTTACACTACCTCCTTAGAAGCTGTGAACAGTTTGCGATGTAGCTAATCGGGGCGTCTCCACACCCTTATTCTTCTTGTATCTAGCCGCAAACCAAATCGGTATTCGTCAGAAAACAAAACCGATACTCAGTTTTATTGATCCCAATTTAAATGTTGCTGCGCCTATTCTAATCTTCTTCCACGATTTCCTTTCGACAAACCAGGGGACGACGGGCATTAAGACCATCTACGCGGAGTTTATTCCTCACTGTTTGATCGCTTATTAACACACCATGAGTGTCGTAAAGTCGAATCACTAATTCTGTCGCCGTAACGTTGCAGTTTCTTAATGCACAAAGTCTCATGAATTGGTCGAGTTCCTTTTGTGCGTGCTATATGACGTTTACGCACATCCTTGGTTTGCTTATATATCAACCATGAACGATTGATGACACTTTTTGACGTGTTGAGAGCTTCTGCAACGATCCTTTGTGTTAAACAACTTTCAAGCATTCCAATAGCTTTTAATTGCATATCACTGTCTATAGGATGTCTCTTCATCCTCAATTAATGCTAAGGAAACTGGATCTCAACATGACAAATCATCAACTTTTACATTTTGTAAAAATTTCTACTGATTTTTCAGTTAATAAAACCTTATTGTCACTTAAATTGTCGAAACACCAGCAAACTCTATTGACGTTTAAAATGACATTACAAATCATTTGTTATATATTGCTCGCAAAATACTAGCAAATAAAGGCTTGTCCCCTATATTATTTTGATGTGTGTATTTTAAACTACACTTACTTGCACTTAATACCAAGCCAGACATTAAAAATTCAAGTTTCTAATTACACTATGAAAGCTCTTATTCTGTGAACACCTTCTTAACCTCTGCGCTAATATAAAAATACATTACGCTTATCGGTGTAGTATATTTTTACGTAATGCATTTTTATTTGAATAAAAAGCGCGAAAGAATTTTAATTTATGGACTATGATAATATTCATATGCGAGTAAAATAATGGAAACAGGAAAGCTGCAGTTATGCTCAAGTTAAATTGCATGCCTTCTAACGCATATATTTGCATAAACAGATTCAATACGTTTTCACACTTCGTAATTATAAACTCAATTTGGTACGCTAATTATTTAATTAGCAAATTAATTAAGGTTAATTAAATTAATCATTGTGTAACTGAGATGAATTCGAAAAGATTTTTATCTAATGTTTCTCGTTAATTTCCTGAGTGTTGTATCTATAAATAGTATTAAATTTAAAGAATAATTACAGGACAATACATAATTGCTATCTTTTTAAACACCTATAATATAAATACTGCAAATATTAAAAATTAGAAACTTTAACGAGTAACTAAAGCTTCAAACGTTTAGAATACATATATTGTAATATAGTACTAGTCAAAATAAACAATATCGAAAATGTAATAGTATTTATTTTTTGATTTATATAATTTACATACACGAAATGTATATTGCCACACTTACAAGCTTTATAACGATTTTGCAGGTCATTAAGCATATTATTAAAAATTGGTTGACGCAGTAGCTAAGAATAGTTTATTATAACTTGCGGTAATTCTATGCGGTAATGTTCTTTATCGTATCTTCCAAGCGAAATATTGACTTTCTTATGATAGCCCAAATGTTATGCATCAGATGGCATCAAACCAAGTAAATTAGATAAATACTCGATGTCTGTTGCATGATAAATTATCCTGTTTCCAAAATATGAATGAAGTAAGTACCTCTTGTTGCGCCATCTTTTGTAACCATTGCCCGTAAATTCCGAGCGCCGCAACATGTCCTAAATGTAATGATACTCTGTCTGTAATGCCATTGAAAGTTACAAGATGTTCGTTGTCATCCTTTACAAAATAAGAACCAATAATACCACGTCAAGATACAGAAAACCAAATGCTAATTTGAGCACTGTAGATTAATTTCTCTACAAAAACATTTGGGCGTTCAAACCCTTCGCACACTAGACTCTCTTGCACGTTGACCTATAGCATTTAGTCGTTATCCAGTTTGGATGAGGTATAACCACTAATTGGTTTGAAGATTCTACGTATGGATATTTTACTGACATTCAGTTTATAAGCAGTCCGCCGAAGTACTCTTAACAGAGGTTGTAAAACCTTCACAAGACACTGCCAGTGCGAAATTTCTCAACAGTTTTTTATATTATACTGTTCCCATGCATTTCCGTATGAGCAAAATAGTATTCAACTTTAAACTACTTTTCCCCAATTGTCCAATATCTCGGCGTATTCGTACTTTTAAATATTCTCGCGCTTATTATTAGAAAACCGCAGATGTCATCAACGTTCAAAAAGAATTTGCTCAATTGAGAAGGTGCTCAATTCGAACATTCAATTTAGATAATTATGTTTCCATTTTTAATGTTTACGATAGTATTACTTCAAAATTGCCTTATGTAAACATCGTCCAAAATGACCTTGTCGTATGTAAAAAAAAATGGAATCATATCAGTTATTGGAGATTCCCTGTATACTTCAGTAACTCACGTAACTAAAAATAAAAATCGACGGCTCCGAGGGTTTTCTTGAAAAACTTCATTTCATTTTTATTGAATTTATCCGCTACTTTACGAATGCACTATATATTTAAGTAAAGTAATGAATAACTAGCAAATTTACTATTCTAATAGTTTCTCTTTAATAAGTTTTTTTTAAAAAAGGCTTCGAAATATTAATTTTTCCGACTGTGTCCTAATAATACATAATACGGAATACAATGCGGTTATAAATATTTTTCATTTTCCAACAATTTAGAGAGGTAATTTTTTCTTTAACATAATAGCTATTAAAATTCTTGTACATATATCAAGAATTCTATATTATTAAAATTAGTTTTAATGTGAAGATTTAAAACGTTTTTCGCGATAATATTTACATAATGTATCTAAAGTTTGTGCTGGGCATTTTAAAGATTGCATATTTACTGGATTTACTAAAACTTTTCCTCAAAAAAAAAAGAAACGCGATGCCAATACAATTTAAGTCAAGTCAAATTTATTCAAGGTTGACAAATCATGATCAAAGGGGAAAGGAAGGCTGTTTGGAAAGCTTTTTTGGTAAAATACAATAAGCAGAAAATTTCCTGAATCCTACCACAATACAATTCGCAAGAGCGTTTAAAAGGTTATTTTACTTAAACTATTTTAAAGACTCAGATGGTTCGAATTGCATTAAAGATTTTTTCAATGTTAGCATCACTAACGCCTGTGCGATTAGAACATTATTTAAGATTTTTTCCAAGAAAGCTGTTTTCCAGAACTTAAGAATTGAGAGAACATGTTATATTCAGATGGATTCTGCGACAAAATATGTAATAACGAATACCAGTGACTATTTATTTAACAAAAATGTTTAACAAAACATGATTGAGAGAAATGTGTTTCTTACATCGTGGTAGTAACTTTGAACAATCGAATTGGAATTGGATCAATTGGAAAATTAATAGCATCATTTAATGAATTTGTTGAATACATTGCCAAGAAGAGAATGTTTTTGAATTTTTTCCACGGTATTCTGTTTCCAAAATGTAAGAATCCATTAAGCCGTATCGGTATTTATTTCCCTCATGAATTCCTTATTTTATTATACATGTTGTTCTTGAAATAAAAAGAAAACGTATGGAAAATAGAAAAATGTAATTATATCGAATATAAATCCAACAGATTATGAGTTAATTAAGACGCGAACCCCCAAATAAAAAAAACCTGAAAATTCTAAAATGCGCCGCCAATGAATTCAAAATATTCAGAATGTAAATAAGCGCTTCTATTAAAGTAATACAACCACCGTATGTTTACATACGTAACAGCTGTCGATGTTACGAAAGATATAATATCCTGTATGCTAAGGTCAATATCTCGTACAAACTTTTTATACATTCAGGTAAATATGTAATTCATAATTAAGGTGTGTGTTACATTTATTTACAAACCCATTTAAAAATCATACTAAAATTTCATATGCATTACGAGAATGTTTTTTTTTGTTAAAGAAATGTAAATACGAATATCGGATTCAGAATGCCCCAATGTATTCAAAGGCAGCAATGTTTATATTTATAAAAGCAATAAGTTCTATTATGATAAGGGTTCGATAACCTGAATCAGCTGTTTATTTATATAAATTTACATTTATAAATTCATAAAGCTGATATATTGAAAGAACATGCAAGATGTGTACTTTACGTGCATTTAAGTTACAATCTATTACCTTTAATCGAAAAATTGTAACAATCGACAACAAAACAAACTTAAAGCGGGATATCCAATAACAAAACTATTCATTTTGTTATTGTAGATCACCTTTAAGATTTCGTCTCCGACATATTTATGATGTATTGAGTAGCGTAACAAAATTTGTTGAAATATCTTTGTAATTTTTTCCTTATGAAAGGGAATTTTTGGAAAATACTTTGCGTATATATTCTATATAATTTAATGCTTCCATTTTTCATACGTTGTCTTTTTATTTCAAGAACATCCAGTATATTAATTAGAAATTTTATTCTTTAACGATTTTAAATATCGACATGGTTACACTGTAAATTAAGAAATTTAGAACATATGTAACACTATACTAATAAAATGTTCAACAAATGTTTCTATTTTATTTCTTATAATTGTTGAATGTAAGTATAACGGTGATCTGAATATCTTATGAATATAAAATTAAATTCGATATGAATCTCATCCAACATATCGTGCCTTCAAAAAAGAAAAATACCTCTGGCAATAATTTGTACGGAATAAATGAACATTGTTCTGCTTTTTTAAGCAATACTTTTGATTGCATAATTATTTATTATGGCCATAAACAATCTTACATATGATGAATATAATGTTTGGCATATTTAATAAGAAAGAAATCCATGTATTTCAATAAAGTTTTTGTCAAATTACGTGTTTGTTATGTAATTACATTGTTCCTCTTCAGTGTACAATATTTAGAGGTAAGAAAATTGTTAAACTACCTTTTATAAAATCTAACCTGGATTTCAAACATGTAAATCACATATAATTATGTAATTATAAATAAAGCATGAATTTAGTTTTTAGTAGAATTTTCGTGTATACAGAATAACACAGTAACAGCAAATTATTTTCATTACTTCTTCTATAGAGCATCTATGGATATAATAAAAATACAAATCATGTATACATATATTAATTTAGGACGATGTCCGTAGTTCGGTTCTGATTCATGTTAGGCCCGATGGAAGTATAAAAAATCTTTGTACAAAAATAAAATCTGGTACATAAACATCAAAGGTATCAACTACAAGTAATATACCTATCTGTATAGTTTGTGGTATTGCGCTATTTGATTTCTTCTTTCTTAAAAAAATATCTTTGTATGAGAAATAGTAAAGTGCTATAAATCATGACTTTAATATAAATATAGTACTGTGAACGTTGAGTAAATATTTACAGCAACCATTGTAGACAAAGATTTTTATTTTTGCTTTGTTTAATAGTCGTCATTTATTGTAGTTATATTTAATAAAATTTGAAAACTATTAATAAAAATATGACAGTATTGAGACTTCCTCATATTTTAATCGAGAAGTACTAAATAAACTGTCAGATAAAATTAGGTTGTTATAGTTTATTTTACATAAATATTATGCACCGGGAGATCCAAGCAAGAAGCAACAGCAGCAATTCACAATCACTCCTTACGTAGGAGATTAATTATTTTTAAATAAACGGCAACTTATTCATTTCCAAGAAAGTGAAAGATTTATAGACATTAAAAATACAAATTGTTTTACCAAAATCATTAGCATATTATTAATCTTTCGGTCACGGATCCAATAAATTATTCAGAAACGCACTGAAAAATATACACACTTTTAACGAAAACCTTCGTTGAGCTGCCGTAACGGTGGCTGCGATCTCGTCTCTACGTCGGGAATCTGAACGCATATGTGCATCCGCGTGGCTTCAAAGGATTTATTGTATGGCCATTGCTCCGTCATCGTTTTTCAGTTTAATAATGTCTCTTTAATTTAGTTTGTTATAATGAACATTTTACTGCCAGTTAGTAGCCATCAAGTTAAAATATGTTTATTACCACCGAGTAATAAACACATCTATTTTAGTTATGTATTCATGTGCATCTACAAAATTATATACGACCATTAATTCGCTCTGTAAATTTCTTTCGAAGCGGGAAGTTTGTTCTACATATTGGGCATGGTTAATATTACTCGTCATTTTAGTAATAAGCAAATATTATGAATATAAAAATTAAATATTTACTAAATGATGTAGTAAGTAGCAATTACGCTATAATAATACTACATTCATTGACTTTTCTAGTAGGCATATAATACACAGTATTGACTATGACGAAATGAAGACTGAATTAAAACGAAGTCTTAAAACTACCAACTTTTTCATTTCGCTTACGAAAATATGAACACTTAATTTAATTTAATGAATTCGTCTTATGTCAGAAATATTTCTAAAACATAAAAGCATAATAATCTTTTCTAAGCATATTATGTATTATAAATAAGTCAGGTAGTTTCCAAAACTTTAACAATTATGTGCGAGGGATGTTTCCAATGTTCTGAGAATTTAGCTATAATTTTCTCATTCTGTAAATTTTCATCAATATTACAATGTAGTTTTTCAAAATAATCGCCATTTAATTGAACGCATTTATCCCAATGATAAATTAATTTTTTTAAACCGTCCTCGAAGAATTTTTTCGGTGTCTCCCCAATCCACCTATTTATGACACATTTTACGTCAGTTAAACTCTCAAAACGACACCCCTTAAAGATTTTATCAAATCTGGAAATAGATAAAAATCACCAGGTGTGAGATCCGACGTTAAGGTGGATGCTGAAGCAATTTCTATCGTAAATTGTTCAAAAAATCCTTCGTTTTTCTTGCAGTGTGCGGTATTTCATTACAATTGTTGTAACTGTTGTAATAACGGGACGTTTATGCAACTTCCCAGGCCGTTTTCTGATAAGTGCCCGCCGAAGCAGTCCTGATAATAAGCTCGAATAATATTCTGCGTTAATTGTAGTACTTTTCGCCAGATAATCCATAATACAGTAAGCATACAGAATACAGTAAGCATTACATTTCCAACAGACTGCACGCGCCTTAAATGGAAGCCCTTCTTCGGGTTTACGCCTTTCTTTGGATTGACTTTTGGTCTCAGGATGGAAATAAAGAACCCGCGTTTCGTCAGTGGTCTAAAATTCATCACCGTAACGGGCTAACAGCTCTTGAAGTTGACGACAAGTGCCAGACTTATTGAGTTTCTGTTCCAGTCCCAACAGCCTTGGCGCCCAGAGTGCTGAAACCTCGCTTACACCCAAACGATTATGTAAGATCTCATGAACTTGTCGCGTACCTATTCCTAAGCGTATACTAATTTGAGAAATAGTTATTCGTCCTTTTTCAGTAGCTTCTCCACGGTAGTAATGTTTCTTTCATTTACCGATGTGCTCGCGCGACCACTGCCTGGATCGTCTTCTATTGATGTTCTACCACTTTGAAAACGATCGATCTACCAATATACAGTTCTTTTAGATTCTACAGACTCAGCAAAAACTCCTTGAAGACGTTTACAAATTTCTGAAATTTTCACACACTCTTTCCACAAAAAGAAAGTTATTGCTCTTTGAGATTTACCCGCATCTTCCATGGTTACGCAAACAGTTCTGCGTAATTTAATTCCCAGAACTTTGGAAGCATCCCTCGGAGTTTAAAAGAAAACGGATAAAGGGTGTTCCGCTCTCCTTTGGGGTAATAATAATAAAGAAAATTACATAAGAAACTATTTATAAAAGGTGTCCAAAGTGTCCTCCATCAACTTCATTGGCTGTAATGGATACGTCGAATAAAGCCTCAAATTGTGTTTCCAACCAAATCAAAAGCATATCGGAAATATCGTGCCGAATTCGTAATTCGAAATCTACGAGATTTTTTGAACTATTAGCATAAACCTAACTTTTTAAATACCCCCACAAGAGAAATCAGCTGGTGCTAAGTCTAGTGACATTGCCGGCCATTCGATTGTTCCTCGTCGGTCGATCCATCTGTTTAGAAGAGAGTAGCGTTAAGAAGATTTCTAAAGTTAATGGCATAGTGTGCTAGTGCACTATCTTGCTGAAATCGTGTTTCCTGGTTTTGATTAGGTTGAAGGATGATATTTTCTTCTATTAGTTCTAAATACTTATCTGCTGTCAAGTTGCCATTAATGATGAAGGGTCCTACAATATTGTTGCTACTAAATCTCATCTAAACATTTAATTTTTGGGGATATTCTGTATGAACCTAATCCATCCCATGCGGATTTATATAAACCTAGTGTCTACAGCTATGCCTATTAACATGACCATTTAAACAAAATGTTACTTCATCCGTGAAAATTATATTTTAAACAAAATTTGGATTGGTAATTATTTTTTTCATTATAACTTCGCAAAATTCAATCCTACGATCAAAATAATCCTCACTTAATTCTTGCAATAATTGTATTTTGGAAGGATGAAGATCTTTTTTTAATATTTTTTATGGTTTAAAGCTAATTGTTGGACAGAAACCTTACCATTGTCTATTTCATCAATAGACATTGAATGAATTTTCGTCATTAGTTTTTGTTTTTTATCTTCCTAATTTTGGACGATTTTTAACGCTGCCTGTATCCATGTTTCTTTTCACCGTTTTTTGAAACTGTTAATTTATTGATGTTTCTATTTAGACGTACTTCATTAAATAATCGACATACTTCAGCATAAATGCGCTTTCTGACGCCGTATCCAACCATTGCTATTATTACAATTATTTCTCTTTCAGTTAAATACATCTTAATTCCCTTTTATAATTGAAACAAATCTAACTCACAGATGGACGTTAACAGTTGACAAGTATAATTAATACTTGATCGGTTATCCCTAGTTTCATAGCCAACTAAACGAAAAATGCATTTACACCAAAAGAAACCGAGGCACATTTTATCCATTTTTTTTAAAAACTATTTTGGAAAAAGGACATAACTATATTGACATCACATAATTCAGCTAAAAATGATCTTTCCAACGATGCCGAATTCATGCGCTGTTGTCATTAAAAGAAAAGTCAAGTAAGTCTATATGCGATAAAAATATATAGCCAAAAAGATCCAAACTTTTCCTTATATCTATCCCTATACAAAATTTAATTCAGATATCTCGAACCATTCTCAAGATATTTGACCGTTTCCATATACCTATAATAGCAGTTTTTATTTCAACCTTGAATTATATTTCTTAACTCATCCAATACTAGAAAAATTAAATGTGATTAATAACGAACAAATAGTTAATATTAAAATTGCACGTTTAAATATAAACATGTAAATTTTAATATTAGAATATATAATTTCAAATAGAGACTACGTAAAGATATGTACATGAATTTGATTGACAGTTATGATTTACTTATTATTCATGTCCTTGATAAAGTACACTTGACGTGATGCAAAATTAATTATGTGCGGCATGTTTGTGTGACCGTTGCTCAACATTTGCTTCACTTGCATTTGTATATAAAAACCGACATAATGTTCTTTACGTCCATAAAACTCTATTCATCACAATCATCACTAAAAATAGTACATACTAAATACTAATCCATTATTAGATCATAATTATTTGAACTTTTTAATAACTTGTTATATCTAACACGTTTTCATAAATTGATTAAAAGTAACATTATTAATTGCATTAATCAACTACGTCAATACTAATGAACATTTGACTATGCTACATTTAAAATATGACATTATTCATTATTATACATAAACAGATAAATTACGTTTCTCACTAATTGAAAACCGAACAAAAGCAAGATTGCTATTAAAATAAGAAATGAACTGTTAGCTAAAGGAAAAATATTATAATAATCATCATTAATGAATAAGAATGACAAAATACTGGGCGATCCCAAATTTTAAATAATTTAGAATAAATATAAGATAGATTTATCCGAACAGTATATTACAAATTTTTTAGAAATTAATTGCATTTTTATACGAAGCACTTGTAGACTTTTTACAACAGAAACAAGGAAAGTAAGACATACATACGAGATGTGTATACATATTTATCAAACGTATGTACTTATGAACATGGAATTGTTTCATAATTTATTTTTGGGTATTAATCAGAGCAAACAGATGTTCTTTACTATCTGTAAATACACTTACTTGTGTTTCTACAACAGCCGATGTCATACCATATCCGTAATGTGATAATTCGTCTTTAAATATGTATAGAATACAAATAAGAACATGGACACATTATACATTATGTACTTAATTTATGGAATTAGGAATTATCACATATTATATTCTGTATATTATATTAATTTTAAATCACAGAATATTGTACTTTCTAAAGATAAATAATAAGAAATATTCGAATTATAAAGAACTGATAACAACTCCAAATTTTATTTGACTATAACTTGTAGACTTGTTGGTTGTCTGAATGTGCATTTTGAAGAAAATACAACTGTACTTGCTTAGATATAGCTATTTTTAATTTGGGGGAATGGTGATTATCTAGAAAAAAATTCTTAAATTTGTCAACACTTCAGAATTTTAGTTCATACTGAAACTTTGTGCAAATGATAGGCCAAAGAAATGAAGCAATATGATGCCTAAGATAATAGTACTTCAGAAGTATAATATCTTTAGAAAAGTATGTATATAACAAAATGACTTACAAACTAAATTATAATTTACAACACCATTTTACAAATTATATGAGTAATATACGAAGACATTAATGATGAATAATTAAATTGTATATTAGCAATCTATACAAACTGGTGTGTCAAATACAGTGTTGACGAATCTATAAACCGTTTTATTTATTTAAAGTCAACTCTCTTTTTATCTGTGTTTCTCTAGATAGGCATCCATTACGTAGCATTCAGCGGGTTACCTCGTCATGCATTGCCCAGATAAAAAGTATCTATTTTTAACGAATTGCGATGTTTCTTTCAATATCTTCGACAGTATTTCATACTGTCGAAAGGTGTGACGAAATCCATGAAAACCAAGCAGTTGTTCTGTACTGTCTATATTATGGGTCTGGTTGTTGAAATCTAATCAATGCATGACTTTTTTCTACTAAACTCCGCTTTTTGCTGTCTAATTATTAAGATTTCAGTATCTCCTTTTCGATGATATTTAATCTATTCTTACTGCTTCATTATTTCTTATATGTTCTATGGTTTTTTCGATTTGAGTTTAGCCTGGAGAGAGATGTGGGTATTATTTCTATACTCTTACCATTAAAGAGGATAAGCAAAACGAAAAGGACAACACCTCTTCGTTTTGCTTATCCTCTTTCGTATTATCTGTCAAAAACACTCCTATATAATGATCTTGCCAATATTTCAAGTAATATTTTGTTGTTAAGAACTGTCATTCTAGGAGTCTAGTGTTTTTTATATTTATTTTATGTTTTGCGTGCTGTCACTGCTTTTTCAGTTTTTCCTACAAAGTCATCGAACCATTTTTTTGTCAATATATCAAAGGTTTAAGTGGTCTTAAATTGGTCTTCGCGTAGTTCGGATCTAAACCCGTTTCGCTTTTAACTATCAGGTGATTTGAGATCATAGCTTGCAAGTATTATCATCGTTAGCATCTAATATACCAATGGCTAAAATGCGTAACGCTATAACTAAGTGTCGCGACTTTTGAAAGTTTATATAACTGCAAAAGGCGAAATAAATTATTATAATCCGAAACCTGTTATTACTTTGTGTTTCTAAAAGCTGCTTTGATAACTATAACATAACCTAAGACAGGACAATGTTAATTATTATTATTATTATTACAATCGTATTTTGCTACTATCAGCAACTCTTTTCCGGATTTTTCATATTGTTGGACAAAGTGTATGATCTCATCTCTTATAAAGTGTCTTTTAACGATTTTTCTGTCACTCGGGTTTTTAAATCTCATTTATTATTTTCGTTATTGCCCACGTTTAACTTGACGCATTTGGTCAATGAATAAGAATCACACCTGAGACAATTCAAGGTTACTTTTATATATTTTCCACGCACATTTTATTAAATCCGTCTCATTAATATTTAGTATCGGATTAGTTCAGGCTAGAAAATCATCGTAAGGAACAGATATGCACATGAAGCACGGCAATTTAATTTTAAAACTTAAAATTGATTTCTAACAAGATTGCATATAAAAATAATTTAAGTGTGTGTCATTGATATAAAATTTGTAAATTGAAAATGAGAATTTCTAAAATTAAAGTGTATGTACGCAACCAGTTTTTCTATTTTAAATTGTTAATTAATTAATGTATTACTTGATACATCCACAGTTTTAAATTATAGTTGTAATAGAAACATTTGGAATACATAAGGAATTATGAATCAGTAAGATTATATATATTCATTGTGATTAATACAAACAATAACGCTTGCACTGAAAGTAATAAACTGACAGTTTTCAGCTTCAGTAGTAGCAGCCCTGAAGATGTTCCTCGCAACAATGGTGATAACGTCGATCAAGAAGAAAACAATACCAAGGATACGGTTTCAGCCCAGAATTCCATTTCAACCGTGAACAATAACTACGAAAGTCTAGAACTCATAAACAACAACTTCTCCCAAAATGTTTTATTACAACTAATGTTTGTCGCACTAGATATACCCTAATGAAGAAAGTATAGAAGCAAGCTCTGTTCTAAACGAAGGAAGTAGAAATTTAAAACCGAAAATTTATTAAAACAAAACGAATATGTTTTACATATTTGGAGATGATAATAACTGACCATAATATATGCGCGGGTACGTTTAATGCAACTTTTAGTGTAAAAACAGGACAGTAAAGGCCAATATCCTGACTTACAATTACAAATGCGATCGAAATGTTTATATTGAGTTATGTAAAAGAAGCTTGAATAAAAGTATTGGGAAGAAACATACTAGGAAAACTGCAAGGAAAGCGAAATAAAGAAGGTTGGGGCAGAAAAGGAAACGCAGAATTTAAAAACTTACATGGCGAAACAGAAATACTAGGTAATTTCTGTTTCGCCATGTAAGTTTTCAAATTCTGGAAAGTTCAGAAAATGCAAACCTTGGTACACATTCAGATATTTCAGGATGACGACATAATAATAAAAATAATAATAATGGTTTATTTGCACAACAGGTTTATACCAAATAATAGAGCAAAACTATATAAATACATACATGGAAATGATAAATCATAATAACTTTAAATGATAGACAAAGATCAATGTTCCTTATGTATGTTAATATATAATAGTAATGAGATACTTATAGGGGCATACATAAGCAAGCCTATTATGTTATTTCTTATGTTTGTTCTCGGCGTACTCGTGTTGAAAGTATTCACGGAAGGTACATTAAATCGGTCAGCAGTTAATATTCGAGCTAAACTAATACGAGGGACATCTTTTATATTTTTACAATCGACCACTAGATGGTGCTTTTGACGTATGTAATCACTATATTCTTAAAGTTTGACATTTGTCAAGGTCACAAAAAATACTAAAATGGTTAAAACGATAACCAGAAAAAAATGTTTTAATTTGGATAAATATGGTAGCCAAAAGTTTCAATCAGTAAAAACTGTTTATATGAGAATTGTTCGGAAACTATGTGGCTTGACATATAGATGGCGCGATTTCGCAGGAATCTTCTTTATCATTCTGTAGAATCATCCTTTGGTAGGTTAAATATGACAGTACAGAGCGATCTGCCAATTAATCTGTTTTTGACAGTACGCCAAAATGAACGTCTCGTCTGATTTTGTAATTGTGGAAAAAACTGAGTTGAGAGCAGTGATACTTTCATTTGAAAGGCTTAACACCAACCTAAATCAAAGCAGAGCTGGATTCAACACTATTAGAAGCCGTTCCTTCGTCTTCAATGGTTAAAAACTGGGTTTCTGAATTTAAGCGTGGTCGTATGAGCACAAATAATGAACACCGTAGAGGACATCCAGAAACAGATATGTTTAAAAAAGTCCTACGAATCGTCTTGGATGACCGTCGAATAAAAGTGCGTGAGATAGCAGGCATTGTAGGTATCTCAAATAACAGTGTGCAGAGAATGTTAACTGGAAATGAAAAAATATTTGGCGCGTTGGGAGCCACGGTTACTCACATCGAGGCAAAAACTGAATCGTTTGAGTATTTCTCGCGACCTTTTGGCGCGTTTTCGCCACAATCAGAAGGACTTTGTACGCCGTTTCATTACCGTCGATGAAATCTGGGTCTACCACTACACTCTCGAAAGCAAAGAACATTCGAAACAATAGACAAAAAAGTTTCGCCACCACTAAAGAAGGCAAAAACGGTTTTGTCAGCAGAAAAGTTTATGGCAACTCTTTTTTGAGATTCTCGTGAAATTATCTTACCCGACTACTTAGAAAAGGGGAAAACAATAAATGAGGAGTATTATGTCAATGTGTTGCAACAATTAAGCGACAAAACAAAAGGGAAACGGCCTCATTTGGCAAGGTAGAAAGTGCTTTTCCATCAGGATAACGCACCCGCCCATAAGTTTCCGACTGCAATGGCAATCGGAATGCAATGGCAAAAATTCATGATATTAGATTTGAATTAGTGCCTCATTCACCCCACTACCCAGATTTGATTCCCAGCGATTATCATCTCTTTCCAAACCTGAAAAATGTCGTCTCGGCGGCAAGAGATTTTCTTCTAATTCCAAGGCAATGGCTACTGTAAATAGCTATTTCGAAGACTTGGATTCATCGACCTACAATATAGGCATTACTAATTACGAATATCGTTGGAATAAGTGTGTTGAACGAGCAGAAGACTATTTTGAAATACAAAATGTTTTTTGTCGAAAAAATTTGCGTTGTATATGTTAGGCCAAGTAATTTCCGAACCACCCTAGTATAGCAGATGCATATATATGGCAAATAATTCTTTAAGGCGAACAGTGAAAATTTTATACTGAGCATTTCTTCGGTTCAATTCATTTGAAAAATCTTTAAAAAAATCTCTCATATTAGTTTAAATGTTAAATATGAAGAGAAAAATGGCATTCAATAATTTTTGTTAAAAGATTCAATCGAAAATACTAACTTATAATATAGAATAAAGAGCGAACTATTTCTTTCGTTTTACGTAAAGCAAACTACGCCACTGACATTAGACGTTCTTCTGTCAAAAAATGCATATTATTAATGTGTGATCAAAACGTGAGTAATGCGAGATCGGTCTTTGGGAAAACGAGCCGATCGGTTTCCTTTGAACGTTTCTCGTCGAGTCCAAGCAATTAGTCCGTTGTCTTCGATATTATTTATAACTCAGGACTTATCCACAAAGCGGCCATTAAAATTTTTGGAAAATCTCCCATAGTAATCTATGAAGTAATAAATATTAAAGATGCAATTTCACACACACCAAAATATACATATATAAAATATTTTAAACTAACAGGTTCCCCCCGTTTAAAAATGCCACGGATTCTTAACGAATAGTTTCAGCTACGATAATTCCACGGCGTCAGACTCCTTCCATGCTGGATTTATGAGCGGCTGTCGCATAATTAGAAATTGATTAATTTTTATGTTTTGCAAAGCAGCTTACGCTAGTGGAACTGGACGAGAAAAATAAAAAGGGACACTTAAGCGATGAGATCTGACATGGAAACAAGCTCTCTCTTCTCCGCAAACACACACACACACACTAGTGCACAGGTATTAGAAAATGCTTTTTGTAAAAGCGACTTTTGTAGCGGTCTCACACGTATATATACATATATACATACGTATAAGTTAAGCAGCCTATCGTATCCAGTTATTTATAATCTGGAATATTTAACTACAACTGTTAGTAATTTACGAGGTCACCGTAAGATTTATGGCACTGGATTCTTATACGTTTCGGATTAAAACACACTTGATTTTTCTCGGTGTGTAACTTCGCTGAGCACACGGTTATGTATTTAAGCGTATATGTATATGTTTGTGTGTGTATTCTTAAATATCTAAATGGATATACAGCTAGTGATAAAATCAAAACCGAACACTACCGAATATACTTAATATATTACAATTACGTGGACTTTTGTTACTGATTTTTATCCGCGTGAGATGAAATATTGTGTGTAAAATGGAAGTTGCGTAACTCACAACTATGTTTGCTTATTCACACAAGTTGTTATTAATTATACAGCCTTTTATTGCCAGAATTTCTAATAAGTCTTGAAGTTGAATAAGTCATATGTATGTATTTGTGGGCAGTTCATTTGAATTAGCCTTCGAGGAAAGTACAAATTGCGAACAAATATTTTTCTATTTGTTTTAATTTTGCACACACACACGCTCACACAAATATATATATCCTATATATATATAAATCCTATTAAACATGCTTAATATAAATTAAAAGACAAAAATTGGCATTGTAACATGTTTAATAGAAATGCACTTTTTACGTTTTACAATAGTTGGCATTTGTAAATATAACTAAGATTTGCATATAGTTAGTATATTGATTCTATGAAATTGCTTTGGAATTTGTTAATTGCGAATGTTAGTACATTTCCATATTTTACTGTATATGACTAATTTGTAAATGTTTTATCAGGTCTGATGAAGAAACAAATATAGTTTCGAAACGTTACGTAGCAATAAGTCGTGTTATTTTATACATTTACCCAAATTCTGTTTTTATCAACAGTGAAATTTTATATAATTATTTCTTGACCTTTGTATATTATAGGAGATTTAGTTAGTCGGTGATTTAAGGTCTGTTTTGTAAAACAGACCTTAAATCGCTGACTAACTAAATCTCATATATATATATATATATATATATATATATATATATATATATATATATACATATATACATATATACATATATACATATATACATATATACATATATACATATATACCTATATATATATAGTAAATTAAATCAGTTGGCGATTAAAGGTCTGTTTTACTTCAAAGTACATATATTTAAAAAAACCCTACATGTTTCGGCAATGATGCCTTTATCAAGGATATAAAAAATATAAATGACAGAATACGAATGTCAAATAATTGAGTTGCTATGGTTTAAATTATTCAAAGATACATTCCAATTGAAGTAATAATAAATCATGCCATAGTATTCCAAAAACAGATAGCAAGGTGTGAACATATGTGTTGTTCGCTGCTAGCAGATTGTGTCTCTTTCTGGGTATGAACTTGTGTGTTGATTGCTGCTAGCAGCTTGCGTCTCTCTCTGGGTGTGTGGTTTTGTGTTTGTGTGAGCGCGTAAGTGTAGGGTTTTGTACGTTGGTGTATTCGTGCGTGTGTTTAGTGACCGGTCGCGTAAATTTAGAGAGATCGGAAAACCAGCCGTTGCGTAGGGCCGCCAACCCTTTCCCGGCAACTTCTTTACTTTTCCGTGCAGTACTTCGACGGCCCGACCCCCGCCCTATCGAGGCAAGGCGCAGACCAGCGAAGCGCACCCTGCACGGGGTTGCTCATCGTCAACCGAGGGAACACTCTTAGTGGCTACTTCGGTCGACGACGGTCACACTTTGTGCCATCTTAACGTTTTCCGCCGAAGCGGGGGCATTGCACACACGTCGAACGTGTGTGTGCTGTTAACAGCAGCCTAGCCAGGTTGCCGCCCAGGACCGGTTCTAGTGGGGTGTGCATTGCGCGGCGCCGAGATTTGCGCCGCGTAGCTTGGTTCCTCACTCCTGTTGGAAAGGCGGAATGGCACCTGTCCGCCCATCGGGCAGACCCCCCTAGAGTTTAGTAGCGCATATGCTAGGCTACAACCCAGTAGAGGACCACATCAGCGCAAAACAAAAAGAGGAAAAACAGGGAAAAGCAAGGCATGAGTTATTATTACGTATGCGCCCGTGGAGCGTCTTAAGATGCAAAGTTGTCGGCATTCGCTTTAAACGAGAAGGAAAACCACGAAAACCTACTCGAACAATTAGACAGGAATCAAAACACGGAACAGTCAGCATGATAAGCAAATGTATATGATAGTTAAATGTAATTGATATTTAAATAACTTAAGATATATAACAAAAAAAAAATATATATATTATGATGGTAAATTGTAGATAATTACAAAATTAAGTTATAGTATATACTGCTTAAATTTTTTATATCATTTCTGTTGTTAATTGAATTTTTTTCCTGTTTAATACTAATCATTTCTTTAATTTGTCTTTTCATTGTGTGTTGTTCTTTATCAATTATCTGTGTGTTTTAAAAATCGAAATGGTGATCGCGTTGTAGTTTGTGTGTAAATAAAGCAGTTTTGTCTGTTTTAGTGTATTTGTGAGCTTGTATTCTTTTGTATAAATATTGTTTCGTTTGGCCTATGTAGTAACTATCGCAATCGCGACATGGTATTTTATATATGACATGTGTTTCTCGATTTTTTTCTATTTTAGGTTTAAGTTTTGAAAATAAATGTTTATTAGTATTACTAAGTTTATATGTTGTAGCTATATCATATTTTTTTAAAGTGTATTATTTTTTCTGATAGTTGTGGAACATATGGAATTGTGATATATGTTGTGTCATTGTTCAAATTTTTATTGGTGTCTGCAGTGTTGTATATTTGGTGTACTCTTTTTTTAATAGTTTTGTCTATAAGTTGTTGTGGATAATTATTATCAGTTAGGATTGTTTTAATTTTTTTGATGTTATCTTTTCTGTATTGAGTATGTGATAGTTTTACTGCCCTATCAGTTAGATTATTTATAATCATTTTATTGAATACTGTAGGAGCATTTGAGTGGTAATTCATATATCGAAAAGAAGCTGTGGGTTTATTATACCAATTTGTATAAATAGTACCCTGTCTATCATAGCTCAAAGAAATATCAAGAAAATTAATACTGTTATTAAATTCTTCTTCAATAGTGAATTTTAATTTGTTGTGAAAACTGTTGAATTTATTTAAGAGATAGTTTATTTTGTTGGTCGGAATACATGTTATGATATCATCAACATATCTTTTGAAAAAAATGGGGTGCAAGTCTAATGAATTGATAACGTTTTGTTCTAAATGTTCCATTACTAGATTTGCAATAGGAGCAGCTAAAGGAGAGCCCATGGCAATACCAAATGTTTGACTATAAAAAGAATTTTGGTATTGCCATGGGCTCTCCTTTAGCTGCTCCTATTGCAAATCTAGTAATGGAACATTTAGAACAAAACGTTATCAATTCATTAGACTTCCACCCCATTTTTTTCAAAAGATATGTTGATGATATCATAACATGTATTCCGACCAACAAAATAAACTATCTCTTAAATAAATTCAACAGTTTTCACAACAAATTAAAATTCACTATTGAAGAAGAATTTAATAACAGTATTAATTTTCTTGATATTTCTTTGAGCTATGATAGACAGGGTACTATTTATACAAATTGGTATAATAAACCCACAGCTTCTTTTCGATATATGAATTACCACTCAAATGCTCCTACAGTATTCAATAAAATGATTATAAATAATCTGACTGATAGGGCAGTAAAACTATCACATACTCAATACAGAAAAGATAACATCAAAAAAATTAAAACAATCCTAACTGATAATAATTATCCACCACAACTTATAGACCAAACTATTAAAAAAAGAGTACACCAAATATATAACACTGCAGACACCAATAAAAATTTGAACAATGACACAACATATATCACAATTCCATATGTTCCACAACTATCGGAAAAAATTAAATACACTTTAAAAAAATATGATATAGCTACAACATATAAACTTAGTAATACTAATAAACATTTATTTTCAAAACTTAAACCTAAAATAGAAAAAAATCGAGAAACACATGTCGTATATAAAATACCATGTCGCGATTGCGATAGTTGCTACATAGGCCAAACGAAACAATATTTATACAAAAGAATACAAATACTCTAGAACAGACAAAACTGCATTGTCTACACACAAACTACAACGCGATCACCATTTCGATTTTGAAAACACACAGATAATTGATAAAGAACAACACACAGTGAAAAGAGAAATTAAAGAAATGATCAGTATTAAACAGGAAAAAAATTCAATTAACAACAGAAATGATATAAAAAATTTAAGCCGTATACAGTACAAATCTCTTCCCTATAGTCACCTACAAACGTGTATTACGTATGTGTGCGTTCGACAAGCGATGAGTGGGGACGCACATAGCATGTATGTATGTATGTATGTACTGTAGATCAGTTTGGATGTAAGCACTAAGCACATACATAGTATAAACGTCGATGAATGTGGAACTACCGTCAATAATAAGGACTTTATGTAATAATAAACACAAATAAGTGTGGACTTTTTGGATGATTTTAATATTTTTAACGTTTAAAACAATGTCAGATATACCTATAATATACCTATAACAATAACAATAAATAAAGCGGTAAATCATAATAACTTCTATATTCTATACATAATAAATAAAACTAGAATTAAAAAATAAAAAGCAAACTATTTAATGTATTGTATGCTCAAAACGGTCTCCTAATGCAAACAAGCAATGTCCTAATCTGTCATAAAAGTTTCTCTGAACATTAAAAATCGTTTGCGGTTGAATATTTAGGATAGATTCAACTATTTTCGCCCGTAATTCCTCCAGATTATTAGGTCTGTTATTTGGAAACCCATAAATTGATGTCTTAAGGTAACCCCAGAGAAAAAAATCATTAGGAGATAGATCAGGTGATTTAGGTGGCCATTGAATATCGCTCCAGCCGGTTAGTACTCTGTCATCAAATATGCTGCGCAAATATTCTCTGACAATTACAGCATTATGAGCAGGACAACCGTCTTGCTGAAACCAAATAAGATTTATGTCTGCTACATTTCGTATAGCAGGAATTATATTATCCTGCAGAAGACTTAAATATTTGGCTGCATTTAGGTTTCCTTGTATAAAAAACGGACCAATTATATTGTTGCCCAATAGGCCAGCCCAAACATTTAATTTTTCCGGATATTGAGTTCTAGCATTATAAACAATATGCTTATTTTCCCTTGACCAATATCTTACAATGCTTGGATTATGGCGACCGTATAAAGGAAATGAACTTTCATCAGTAAACAATATGTTTTTTACAAAATTATCGTCGTTATTACATCGTTCGATGACTTGTTCGCAAAATTGCATACGTTTATATTTATCATCGGGAAAAATCTCATTCGTTTTCCTTAATTTATACGAACGATACTTATTTTTTTTCAAAACCCTACGAACGGTGCAGCTGGCAATGTTAAGCTGTTCGGCGATTTTCGTGCTAGACGATTGTGGCTGCTCCTCTACAGAAGCACAAATCAAAAAATCACGTTCTTCATTTTACGGTACCTTTACCTTCGTATGTTTTAACGGATTTAAACAGCCATATTTTTCGAAATTTTTAATTATGTGTCTTATCGTTTCAAACGCAATGGTACGTTGAAAGTTAATTTGAAATACCCGTGCAATTTCTCTTATGCTGCGACCAAGATGATACTGTTTTACGACATATTTTTTTTGTTCAAGGGTAAAAATATCCATCGTGAATACGGACTATTCGCAAAAGTTGAGCTAACCATCCAACTTGGCAAATAAACTGTAACTAATGGCATGTATCACATGTATGCATTACTATGCATCGCTTCGTGCGTCCCCACTCCTTACTTCTTGAACGCACACATACGTAATACACGTTTGTAGGTGACTATAGGGAAGAGATTTGTACTGTATACTATAATTTAATTTTGTAACGATCTACAATTTACCATCATATTATATATATATATTTTTTTTGTTATATACCTTATGTTATTTAAATATCATTTAAATATCATATACTTTTGCTTATCATGCTGACTGTTCCGTGTTTTGATTCCTGTCTAGTTGTCCGAGCAGGTTTTCATGGTTTTCCTTCTCGTTTTGAGCGAATGCCGACTACTTTGCATCTTAAGTCGCTCCACGGGCGCATACGTAATAATAACTCATGTCTTGCTTTTCCCTGCCTATCCCTGTTTTCTGTTTTTTGCTGATGTTGTCCTCTACTGGGTTGTAGCCTAGCATATGCGCTACAAAACTCTAGGGGGGTCTGCCCGTTGGGCAGTCAGGTGCCATTCCGCCTTTCCAGCAAGAGTGAGGAACCATGCTACGCGGCGCTATCTCGTCGCCGCGCAATGCACACACCACTAGGACCGGTCCTGGGCGACAACCTGGCTGGGCTGCCGTTAACAGCACACACACGTTCGACGTGTGTGCTATGCCCCCGCTTCGGCGGAAAACGTTAAGATGGCACAAGTGTGACCATCGTCGACCGAGGTAGCCACTAAGAGTGTTCCCTTAGTTGCGATGAGCAACCCCGTACAGGGTGCGCTTCGCCTGTCTGCGCCTTGCTTACTGCACGGAATTGTAAAGAAGTTGTCGGGAAAGGGTTGGTGGCCCTACGCAACGGCTGGTTATCCGACCTCTCTAAATTCATGCGACCGATCACTAAACACACGCACGAACGCACCGACATACAAAACCCTACACTTACGCTCTCACACAAAAGCACACACCCATAGAGAGACGCAAGCTGCCAGCAGCAACCAACACAGAAGTTCATACCCAGAAGGAGACACAAATTGCTAGCGGCGAACAACACATATTTTCACACCTTGTTATCTATTTTTTGGAATACTAAGGCATGATTTATTATTACTACTAGAATGTATCTTTGAATAATTTAAACCATAGCAACTTAATTACTTGACATTTATATCCTGTCATTCATATTTTGTATTCTCTTGATAAAGGCGTACACAGCCGAAACATGTAGAGTTTTTTAAATACATATATTTTGAAGTAATATACAGACCTTTAATCGCCTACTGATTAGGTTTACCATATCATACCAAGGTCACAAAGTTATTATATATATATATATACATATATATTAATTTTATTATACAAATTAATTAAGGCAAACCATTAATTAAGGTATTATATTTTGTAGAACATACTTAAGTTTAAAACTTCTTCACTTATAATTTATATAAAATGAAATACATAATAATTAGAAGTACACTAATCACTATATAAAATTTAAAACATACAGTTACACGAGATATTAATGATAAAAACATTTTTCCTACATTAAAGTGCGTGGTGAAACTAATTATTAAATATACACAAAAAAACGTCAAGTAGTATTAGGATGCAGTAGTAACATTTTTAAATCCAAGAATACACACAATTTGTTGGTTCATCACTTTAGCAGCATATCCTTATTGAATCTTCAGTATGATACTTTCCATCCATCCGCACTGGATGGATGTAGGTTCCATATTAATAAGTGAATGAGTTTTCGCACATTTCATATTTATTGAATTTTAATAATTATACATAAATAAACATCAACTGTACTATTATACTATTTTGGTTACATGTACAGTTTTTATTTATTGTAAAAAGTAATCCTTTTCTACAATTTAATTATACACGAACAGAAATCGCATTTTACGGTCTGCTACTACGCTTCGAATAAAAGGCACAGTATCACGAACAGAGAATGTGTACTGTAAGTTCCACTCACGATATCATTGATTATGTCGCACAGCTGAGCATTAGGTCATTTATCAAGTTGTTTAATTAATATTTATTATTACGGTAAACTCATTATATTAATGCTTGTATAATTAATAAAATTCGGTATGAACTTTTTAAACACTATCAGAAATATCGTCACTCGATTAACATCAAGGATTGCAATTATGTGTTTAAATCACATGTCGGCACTCCAAGTTTATAAACTTATGCGAAATGTCAAATATATTAACAAGATCTCGTGCAGATATTCAGAAAGTTTGTTTTCAAGAAAATCTTAATTTTTTCTTCTAAAGCTTTGGAAGAGGAAGTTAAAATTCAACTCTATTACTTATGAAGTTACTACTTTATTCGAGTCCTTAGATTTTCTTAAATGGAATTGGAATAAAAAATAAATTTGCTAAAACAAGTTCTGCTGATTGTGTAAAAATGAACAAATTAGTTTGCAAAAATTATCTATCGTTAAATAATTTTGTGAAAAGGCCTTATCATGATACAATATTCGCTCTTTGCTCGCATACTCTTGAGATTCCTTAAACCACACAAATATTTAATAATAATCTTTATTTGTCTTCCCAATTATTTAACAGATCTAATTTCTGGACGAAAATATCGAACTAAAGAACACGTATATTATAACGAGCCATCGAAAAAATTCATAATTGGAGTAGACTGTGAAATTAGGTTGCAACTTTAGCCACTTCTACATAATGAGTATTACGATATTACTTGATGCTTGACGTTTCATTTGGTTTCATTGTAAAAAAAGGTTATGGCATTGAAATGATACTACACCAAAAAAGAAAACAATTTATTTAATATCGAAATCATAATCAAAATTTACATATAGCTACAGAAGTTGTTGAAAATGTTGTCCATTTACATCTAAACAAATTTAATTTTCTTAATAAGAGTTTTGAAAAATTTGACACAAACTTATAGTTTCAATGTCAAATAATAAATGTCATTATGTGGAAGTGACTAAAGTACCAACCCAATTTCACAGTCTACTCCAATTATGAATTTTTTCGATGGCTCGTTATTTGATTAATATACTACATGCAAAAAACATAAACAAATACTAGGACGGATTGATATATAGCATCTTCAACAACGCCATTGTGTGAGTAGAGGAGATAAAGACAAGTTCTAACCTGCAAGCGATAATTCATAGTATCTCGTTTTACCACGAAAAGTTTCATCTTCCTGTGTACTGTCGTTGAGTAATAGTGTCATTTACTCGTATCATGAGTTGGATTTCTGAACGTACTAAGCAACGAACTGTGATAGAATTTTTAACGCTGGAAGATGGCGTGCCCATAGAAATTTAGAGCCGTCTCGAAACTATTTATGGCAGTGATTGAATGGACGCAACGAAGCGGCAGTCCACGGAATATCGTCGTCCTGATTCTGTACGTGTACGGAAACTGAAAAGAGTGCCATCAGCGCAGAAAGTCATGGTCACCATTTTCAACGATACAAAGAGAGTCAGTCATTCATGGCGAATATCTATCAAAGGGATCAACAGTTAATTCAATGAGTTGCTGTAAAATTTTGAATCGTATCCGTAGCGTAACGCTGGAAAGAACAATCTTTTTCTTGTAACATGACAACGCTAGACCGTATTGCAAAAACGAAACGATGAAGATAGTGGCGACCCTGAAATTTACGATTATTTCTCACCCTTCGTACAGTCTTGATTTGGCAGATTTCTGGTTGTTCCCAAAGTTGAAGGTCAATATTTTCCATCAGACACTGAAATTCGGGCTGCTGTTTCCAATGGGATCAATAGTTTTGCCATGGATGAAGTGACGAAATTGATTCAGCGTTTGGATATAGATGTTGCACTAAATCGCGATTATATGTAAAAATAATTACATATATACCTACATTGGTAGTATAATAAAATTTACATAATTTTGAGAGTGGTTTCATTGTTTTATCTTCGAGACCTTATATATCACCGTCGTTCTACATAATTATATACTAAGATTGTGCACGACTGAAAAGAGAGTAATTATGACAGCGTTTAGACTTTATAAGCGACAGCGAAGGAGATGCCTGATTTCCATATTATTATCATTTCTTTCTATAGTCGTGCCACATATCTCAGCGAGAGGCGACACTAATCAGGTGGGTACATTTAGTTATCATATTTTTGATAAGCTGTTTCAATTTTCAGATCGAACTCTGCCTAGCCTGTGTTTTAAATACAATTTTGGTTTCGCGGATGACGCTGAAATTAATGAGATATAAGGAAATGAAACAAGATAAAGATCAACTTTATTTATGTTCAAAGTACTCTCCTCTAGACGAGTTTTCCTAAGTTCGAAAGCCTTACGCCAGCGTTTTAAAGCGTTTTAAAGAATTGACTGAAAATATTCGTGGATGGCGAAGTCAATCTCCTCTTCCGATAACAAGTGATGACCACCTAAATTCCTCTTAAGATTAAAAATATAACCAAAAACCCCACATTGTTAGATCTGGCGAATAAGAGTGGATATTCGTGTAAAACATTTTTTCATTAATTATATTTTGATATATTTCTGTAAATTCGATAGAAAATACTTGTAAATAATATTTTGATATCAAAACATCGCGATTTTAATTATTTATTTATTACTTTGATGCACGTTACGAGTATGTAGTATATAAAGACACGTACAATTTATGAAAATATATTTAATTATTAGTGAACCACCACACAGTCGGGTAATAAAAAAATTACTAATAAAGTAGGGACAAGAAGTTCAACCTTTCTCGGCTTTCTGTTCTTTTATGGAAGTATCTAATAATGGCTCTGTTCAGTATTTAATTTTTAATACGTACCTACTACACGCAAACATTACAAATATACTTATTACAACATAAATATATCTCCTATCGCAGGTGGGTTGGAAGAGATTTCTTTTAGGAATAAGCCTCACCTTTTGTACCTACGTATTTTTTTGTAATTTGTCCATTTTTTGTTTACTTACGTGTACAATAAATTGTAAAATAAATAGATAAATAATAAATAAAATAAAAGTATGTATAACAAATAGGCAGGTAAGTACTTACTTTTCCGACAGTGGCAAACACTAACATCGATTCACTTTACTTTACTTTTTTTTCGAAATTCGGGAAACAAATGAGTAACGTTTATCCGTGGCATTCGTATTTATATTGGTGAAGAATCAAACAAGTTCATGCAAGATAGCAAGCACACACACCACAAGTCCTACTTCGTCCCTTTGCACGTCTGAACAAGCATTGCGAACGGCGGCAGCGCTTTGCAAGTCTCGACACGTTGTACTGAATATGGAATATGCAAGTTTTTACAAGTAATATTCGCCGAGCTTCTTAATATATTATCTGCCTACATTGATAGGTGAACTCAAGACACCATTTTAGTTCTTCACTATCGAACCCAGATAAAGTTTCGTGGACCCCCGCTTACGAATTGTGAACCCCCATTTTTTTGTCACGCCAACGTAGACCCCCGTCGAGTCTCCCGTGGACCCCTGGGGGTCCACCTGGACCACTTTGCGAATCAATGCTGTAAACCATCTACAAACCATATCCCAAGATGGTGTTTCGTCCACAAACGCTGTATGCAAGCATTGCATGCATTCTTCTTGATTAAGCCCCCCCTTTAAAATCATACAATATCATAGCCCTGATTGAAATACTCCTACTGAACTCTGTAAAAGAACTAACGCCGCGTACGTTAGTCAGCAAGTTTATTCATGTTTGAAATTTAAAGCATGCACAATAAATGTCATTTTAACTGAATGGTGTTGTCACATCTCACTAATTCCAGACTCACCATCTTATAATCTTTTGATCCATGTGTATTGTCCAGTGTAATCAATAAAATCTTTTTGCGAGAATAATTATATTTTGCCTTCAACTTGTAGGAGGTTTGTGTTGTGATCTAGTTTGCGTTAGTGATCTAGTTTGTGTGACTAATTTTCTCAATTGGGTCGCTCAGAAGTAAAAGATATGCCGCCTTATGCATAGTCGCGAAGTTAATAGGGTGTTAGTACGCTATTAGTTAGTAGCTACTAAGAGCGTACTAAGATGCTTTTATCTTTTCGTATTCATAGTCGCGTATTTCATCATACTTAGTGGCTACTAACTAATAGGATCTTAGTAGAAAAAAATATGTGGCAACCGTGAATACGGAGTTCGCAGGCATGCGCATTTTGCATGAAGGAGACATTTAAAATAGTTTACCTATTGGAATTGTAGGTTATTTTAAATACGTTTTAAATAATCTTATTTGTTTTAATAAATTTTATGATTTTTTGCTTTTAAATTTGATATAAGGAAAATGTAAGTGTAATATATAATCTTACTTAAAATTTGTATTACTGAAATTATATAATTTTGAAAGTATGGAAGATCTAGTTGATATACAAGCTGAGTTGCAAGAAGTTGAGGAAGCACGGGTAGATATCATACGAAATCCCAAAGCTTATGGTGATGATATAGGTATATACATATTTAACTGGCTTTGTAACATATTTATTACTGAATTTATTTTAGCGGAACAACATGGATTCACATGACAATATCCACAGCAATTTATTCCGACAACAATTATATATGAAGATATTTTAATTAGTAGACTTTAACAATGTTAATACATAATTTATTATTTATTGAAATACTTTAGGGATATTTTGATATAATTTTTATTAGTGTTAAATATAATATATACATTTATAAGTATCCACATGTAACAAATATTCATACCTACTTTATACATGATGCAGTATTTACACGTAACTTAGATATAATTATACCTACTTTATTCTATATTTTAAATTACATCATATCATCCTATTGTCATACTTATCTAATATCATATAATAAACATATTCAATTATCATTTTCACTCAATAACTTCAGCTCCAGTTTCAAGTAAACTTTTTCCAATACTGACTGATATTTTTCGGTGCTTGCATCTGCATCTGTTGCCAATGTTCTCGAAGACGCTTTGAATCTTTAACAAATCCTGTAATAAATATATCATATTACTTCCCTTAAGATAAATGATTCATTTATAGCCAACAAAGTGACACATATATATATATATATATTAAATATATTAAATTAATAATCGACGAAGGAGATACTTGTTGAAACTTCATTATATAGATATAATAAAACACAGTTGTATAGTTTCAAAATAATATATATGCACTACATATGTTTCACCACACTGTGGCTTCATCAGGTGGATGAATATATATTCATCCACCTGATGAAGCCACAGTGTGGTGAAACATATGTAGTGCATATATATTATTTTGAAACTATACAACTGTGCCTTAAATATATTACATAAATACATTTGTATCACACCATCCACCTGCTACAGAACTAATATTTGTAAATAAATCATACCATAAATACATATTAAACAGACTTTTTCTCATCAGTTAGCTTCATTGCATCTCATGGGTACTTGGAAACAGCATTCAAAAAATAATAATTAAAATTGATTAAAATTTTGTTGATAATGAAACTATAATGAGACACCATGCACTTCCATTATTATTAAAATTGCTGTATGCCGATTATCCGTATACTTACAGTTAATGAATTCATTGTTATGATTTTTACTCTCAATTTTGTATCATTTCGTTATGTTTTGACAGTTTGCGCTTTTTCTTTTTGTAGGTTAGCTTTAATAGACACTTTAAACACGGTCTGAAACGCTATTAAGGATTTAGTAGCCTACTAATGTTAAAACGTTGTTAGTACGCATGAAACGCGACTATGAATACGGAAATTCTTAGTAGGATGTTAAAATGGTCTTAGTAGCGTGTTAGTAGCCACTAAAACGACTATGCATAAGGCTGCTGTTCTTTAAAAAATATCATACTCGTATGTACAAAAGATATATGATTCGCGATTAAAATTCTAATCTGACAAAAGCTTGCACTACGAAAGATGAGATTGTTATGACATGCAATAAAAGATGTTATTCCATAAGGCTAATTGTGTTGCAATTATGTTTAAAAGAATATCGGTACTTAACAATTCTATATAATTCTTCAGATGAACTCTTGCAGATTTCTTATACACAATATTACGAAAATGTGAAAGTTTTCAATAGAGTGATTATTTGATAAAGCTTTGTATGTAGAATTAAATACATGTACATGTAAATTTCCAAAGAATTATAAATATTCGAACAAAAAATATGTACAAATTAATTGCGTTTTCGCGAAGTAATGTAATTGTAATATTCTTTCTACATTTTACGACGCTATTTTAATCGAATTTTTCATAGAAAAAATTCGCCCTCAAGGTGGAATCGAGCCCACGACCTCTGGCTTGCCGGACCATTGCTCGACCACTGAGCTGTTGAGGCGTGAATTAGAAACTTTTATGGGGATGCTCTGAGTTACATCAAAGGAAACAGACGAATATATCTTGCCCGTAGTACGGCAGTTGTGCAAATTATATGCGTTTTCGTGAAGTAATGTAATTGTAAATATTCTTTCTACACTTTACGACGCTATTTTATTCGAATTTTTCATAGAAAAAATTTTCCCTCAAGTAGGAATCGGCTTGCCGGACCATTGCTCGACCACTGAGCTGTTGAGGCGTGAATTAGAAACTTTTATGGGGATGCTTTGAGTTACATCAAAGGAAATAGATGAATATATCTGCCCTGTAGTACGACAGTTGTGCAAATTAATTGCGTTTTCGCGAAGTAATCTAATTGTAAATATTCTTTCTACACTTTACGACGCCATTTTATTCGAATTTTTCATAGAAAAAATTCGCCCTCAAGTAGGAATCGAACCCACGACCTCTGGCTTGAAATTAAGTTGCACAACTGCCGTACTACGGGCAAGATATATTCATCTGTTTCCTTTGATGTAACTCAAAGCATCCCCATAAAAGTTTCTAATTCACGCCTCAACAGCTCAGTGCTCGAACAATGGTTAGGCAAGCCAGAGGTCGTGGGTCGAATAAAATAGCGTCGTAAAGTGTAGAAAGAATATTTACAAAAAAAATGTATTTGCAATTTGAATAGCAACAATTTATGATTTAATATTAATTAAATCTTGCAATTAATATTCACCGTGAAGTGTTCGAATTAAGTAACATTTCTGTTGTAAATATTTTGTTTATTATTACTAAATTTACCTTGAATTTTCTAAGAACACTTAGTTCACAAATGATCGGACAGATTTAAAATTTATTATTAAAACAACGAGTCCTTCCTAATAGTCTCTCTTACGTGAGTTATCTAACTTTAAAATTACCTACATGCATAAATAATAGAAAACGAAACAAGAATGTCCTTTTTGAAAATAAATCACACTATTCTAGAAGGTCGGAGTCTAGCTTCTCATCGGCAAACTTTCAATGCCATCACGTTACAATTTCCAAACCTTGAAATAAAAATTTAGGTAAAGTGTTGCAAATCGTATGCAAAGTGAAAAATTTTGCATGCTGCGTAAACAAGGTCGAACCCTTTCCGTCACTATAAACGGATAGGCTTTGTAACTATTGATGTCATTGTGACGCTTAAATGTTATTTATGATTCTCACATATAACAAATTACTTCTTCTATTGCCAATATTTTTAAATGTAAACCACTTAATGGAGAATTCGCCACGCCAGTTGTGGGTAACTTGTCGTTAATTGTAATAAAATCAACCAGTATTGTAGAGAAAAGATGTATAAATTTGCATTTATACATCCTCTTTGAATATACGCTAAAGAATACCGAAGGTATTTTAGAAGTGCGATGCCTACTAGTAATTAATAACCTTCTTGAATTATAATTGGCCCCAAGCCAGTTGACTCTGTATTAATTTACCATTTGTACGTAACGCAAATATGTTAATTTGCGTTAAATAAAATTCATAAATTAAATATTAATTAAAAATGTCAGGCGGCTAATTTAATACACGGACTTGCTTATTTCGAATAAATGGTTATAGGAATTGAAAATGTTTGCAAGGATATCGTAATTATGGCATTTTAATTAATTGAAGTATAAAAATGACATATCGCCGACCCCACATGAACACCATTAATATATCATTTTAAATGACAGAATTAATTTAATTTATTTTTTATATTTTAGTCTAGAAAATTCTTGTAAACTTTATGAAACAAGAAGACATAGGTTACATAATAAATTACACGAATTTTTAAAGCCATAACTAAACGTTTTATATTCGTAATCGTAAGGTCATTAGATAGTATGCTATTTTAATCTTAAATAAAAAGTCGTTAGAAAAACATCTGTGTATACAAACGACA
The DNA here is from genome assembly GCA_935421215.2 of Melolontha melolontha. Lineage (NCBI taxonomy): Eukaryota > Metazoa > Arthropoda > Insecta > Coleoptera > Scarabaeidae > Melolontha > Melolontha melolontha. Next base: position 76,154,897 of record OW285240.1, read on the forward strand.
TAGATTCTGAACATGTTGAATAACCTCTAATCGCATAAGTGGCACTCCACACGTAGTTTGCTTAATTTAGTTACAACCAATGAGAAGTATGAAACTATTGCCGCATAAATTCAAAACTATTTGGTGTTGACCATACTAGTTCCCAAAATATATTTACACAAGAGAAAGTTTAGTTATATTACGATTAACGAAATAAGTCCGAGGTGTGTACTGGTATGGCACAAGTATAATATACAGATGAGATTTTGCCGCAATTTAGCACAGTCCACTATTATTCGATTGGCTCAAAATTCTTAACATCTACATCTAACATCTAACGTCTACAAACATCATTATCATAGACCAAAAATTGAGCCCAATAGTTGAGAAGAAATAAAAACCATAGAGATCCAAGCTAAACTCTTGGAGTACTCTTAATAGTAGAAATGAACAAACCTCACTCCATCTGATCTCCTACTTTATCTGTTTTGCACCTCTGCCTTACCTATTAAATATATTACTGTTACCGCCTCGCTTTTGTATGTTACCGTTATACTAACCTCACTTAAAAATCCATAACAACTTAAGAGCTATCTAACTAGCATCCAAAATTACTACATGAAATTTCGTATTCAAGGAAAGCAAGCCAAGTCTGTCCACGTTGCGTTTATTAATAGAAGATGTACTTGCCCACCTATTACGCCAAATAATTGTCAGATACCTTAATGCGACGAAACTGAAGATTCGGACATATATCATAATCAGGCTGATCAAAAAGAAACATCTTTTCAAGCTTGGTTTAAAATTCAACAAACTTTGTTGATCGATCGGTCATAAATCAGAATTATCTACAAGAAATAAACTATCGGTTTACAAAAGTTATTTTAAATACAATATGGTTATATGGAATACAACTCTGGGGATCTCCTTCAAGTTCTAATATTGAGATTCTTGAAAAATTCCTATCTAAAGTACTTTATCTGATCGTCGATGCTCCTTGGTTTGTTTCAAATAAGATAATTACACACCATTTAAAAATTCAACAAACACTAGATAATCATCATACCAGAAACCTGATATTGCAACCGATCCCTAAACGAAAAGTCAAACTTAGTGTTTCTAGTGAATCACTAATCAGATTTTTAATTTGTGGTTGTATTTAAGAGTTTTAATGCAATTTAGTGTCCCTAATTCAACGTCATTATTATGTGTAGTTAAATGTACGAAGGTAATAACTACTAGATTATTTCCTACAATTCGAAAGCAATTTGGATTTTCAATATTTACTTATTATTTTGTTATGAAAAATATTGTAAATTAAGTAAGATAATTTAAAGAAGATGAAGAAATAGGGAGATTTCCCTATTATTTTCTAAGATTTATTTTTGGTTACTTCTCCGATAATAATAATTCAAATGATAATTCTTATCAACATTATTATTTGTCGTGAACTCAACATACAGTGTGTTTCACTATTCATGGGGACACCGAAATAGCTTTTTTATTTTGAAAGCAATTAATATAAAATTTTATCAGTTGTGTAGACCACGACAATGCACCTTCTTGTGTGAATAGAGTTTTTATAAAGTCAATATCTAGCCAACTATAATTAAAATAAAAAGTACTGTTTCAAGTAAAGTCACACTAGCGATTAAGATAAAAATTTTAAAAAAGTATTAGGAAAAGTTTTTGCAAATCACTCAAGAACCCCTAATACCAAATTTCCCTGAAAATTTTTCATTTTTAAATTCTTCTACATTTTTATGCTATCTGTAGATAATAGTTTCTTATTGCAATAATAAGAGTGCTATGAAGCAAAAAAATAATTTGTCAGTTCAAAGGTCAATTTACTAAACAGTTTACTTCAGTTGTAACTATTAAACTTTGCTGAGCAATGGCCGATAGACATTTAAGTATTGCTCAAAAAGTAGAAATTATTCGAATTGTTGGTGAAAATGTACGTTCTACCCGAGAAGCCATATCTCGTAAACTCGTATGAGGATTATTACGATACTCTGCTAATATTACTGCATCGAAATGGTGTTCTCGATTTTCAATTCTCGTTGACGTGGTTTAGCAACATTTCCAGTAGTGTTGAAAATGTTATTCATGTATGCTACAGTTCGATGACAGACCGGGTGGACGTGCAGGATGCTTCGCGTTAAACTCTTTAGCAGGCTCTCGGGTAGAACGTACATTATCACCAACGATGCGAATAATCTCTACTTTTTAAACAATAGTTAAATGTATATCTATACTTACAACTGAAGTAAACTGTTGTGAATTGACGTTTGAACTGACAAATTATTTTTTTGCTTCATAGCACTCTTATTATTGCAATTATAAACTATTATCTACAGATAGCATAAAAATGTAGAAGAATTTAAAAATGAATAATTTTCAGCGAAATTTGGTGAAATCTTAATCGCTAGTATGACATCACTAGAAACACTACTTTTTATTTTAATTATAGTTGACTAGATATTTACTTTACAAAAACTACGAAAAGGTGCATTGTCGTGGCCTACACAACTGATAAAAAATTTATATTGATTGTTTTCAAAATAAAAAAGTTATTTAATGTGTCCCCATGAAAAGTGAAACACACTGTATATAAAATTACATGTCTTAACCATATATATTAGTTTATGTAGATTTTTTTTTATTTCAAGGCTATCTGATAACGTTGAATAATGGCACGTTCTATAAAATACATCTGCTGAGCCATATTATGATAGACTATTTGAGCCTGTTCATCTTACGAGAAAAAGGTTGTTTCGAACTTATCAAAATCATGCTTAATTTGTATGTCATTCAATTACGCGCGGTAAAGGAATGAACTGTGTGTAAGATGTTCCAAAAGTTTGTTTTCGACGATGAAGATGAAACGAAATCTGAAAGGCCTTTTTTTAATAAGAGCAGTAATTACAATATGTGTTGTCTAACAGCAAGAAAAATTATAAACTAAATAAATACATATTAAAAAAAGGATTTACAATAGCTTATCCGAGACTAATTAAAATTAGTCACGGACAATGTCAATGAAAAGGTAAAACCGTAATGGTTATTAGGTAATCCTAATCATGTAAAAGTTTAATCTATTGAAAAATGAGAAACACCAAATTAAACAATTTACCAACTTCCAAATAAAATGGCCGCCATGAACTACACGGCTGAAATTCAAAGATAGCATTCAATAGGTTTGTTCCAACTAAGAAAATCGTACAGTGACGGTCCGGTACATGCGCACTGCAGAAAAAGCGTTCCAACTTCGTTTCTGACCGTACTTTGAACGATACCAAAAGTATTCCAACTAAATTTTGACGGTACACAAACTAGTCACGGGACGGTCAAACCAATTCACAGACCGAAGCATTCACCACTTGGACTGACATGCGCATTACATAACTTGATCCTGTGGAACTACAATTGGCAATGGCAATATCACACAATATCATAGGATAGAAAGTTGATTATGACAATTATTACTGTTGATAATACTACAAAATACAAGCTACATAAGCTAACATGTTTGCTGTTTTGGTTGAATATTTTGATTCCTGTTGAATTAAAAACGTCTTAAAATAAATTTTAAGGATTTTCGCATAGTCTTGGATAAAGAAAACTATAACTAAACACCTAATTATAGAGATACTGAAACCAGTATTCGGAGAAGGTGTAAGATAATATATGAATATACATATTATTTTAAAAGAAGTATGGAAAATACTGATAATATCAGAGGTTTGTAAATCCATTCGTAGATAGTTATAATTACCGTTAACATGTTTAGTTTATATAAAACAATTACAATAGTTCAATACTATCATAGGACCTTGAGAAAGGACATTTTACTTTTCTGAAAGAGAGGATTTGTCAGTAATTTAATAATAATTTAATCTTCAATATCGCAATTTTACTTTCATTTCGTCATATTACGTAACTTTTCTTCTATATTAATAATTTTATACCTAATTCGCAATAGCCCAACTTAATAGCTTATATATTCAATTTTAAAACATATTGATTACTATAACTAGTAATGTACATTCCTTCTTTAAAATACAACTTTATAGAAGCACCTGTATAAAAAAAAATATATTCTGTATCTTCGCCACATGTTTATAATTAAGAACGAAGATGGCGAAAATATATTTACACCATGACAAAACACTGTTGCCGGTCAAACGTCAAGCGAACAGCAAAACGTGATTAGGAGACGTTTTGTAGTCAGATGGAATAAAAAAAGTAGGTACAAGTGCCAATCAGCGTCAGATATTTGAGTCGAGAACGCGGGATGAGCAGCGACAACGTCTGGAACGATCCAGGAAAGGAGGGAAATATGGAGAATGTGTCAGATGGTGTTACTTAACCGAGAATGCTAGAAGTGACAGTCGGACTAAGGCAGTGAATACCACTAACTTAGAAGTAGGGACAATGGAACTTTTGTTTCCTTCATTTTAAAACGTTCATCAATTTGTGCCCGTTTAATAGGGGATATCTAGCTTCGCGTTATTATTTTTTAGTTTTGTAAAATGTACCATACCTACATGTTATTATTTCTGGGTAATATGTTAATACACTTAACTCTAAATTTAGAATAAAAAGTTTAGATTAAGTACAAAATTAATAGTTTATTTTAAATCAATAATGAAAAAGAAGTAATTTATTTTGTATAAATGAACAATTACTTAAAACATTACATGAAGTTAAGGTACTTTATATCACTATTATATGTATAAAGAACGGATAAAATAATTTTTACATTAAACACTGTTTTAATACTTTCAATATTATTTAATTTTGAGTAAAATTTCCAAAAAAATTAATATAAATCCATAGCCAATTATACAACAACTACAATTACAATTTTAACAGGTTAATACTAAAATATCGCCAACAATTTATTCAATAATAACTGGTAAAACAATATAATAATAATGCAATATAATGCTTCGGATGTATATAAAGATAATGTGCACCTAATACCACAAAAACTACAAAGAGTGTAGTATCTGTTTTTTTTTGATACGCAGTGATACAGGAAATTTAAACTATGGGTAATTCATCCACTGGATAGCGATTGGAATCCAAGTCCTTAAGCAAGTTATCGTAAACGGAACTCAAATACACAGTCCGGAAATTGAATAATGAGTTCATAGTGCAAACTGGAGAGTACATTTCTTCTGAATCAATACAATGAGTGGTATAATCAAAAAACGCCTGAAACGACCGCTGCATATCTTGTCCTGGTATAGCCCATAACTCAATGTGACAGACCTGTTGATGTCTTAAACATCCGTAAAGAGTCCCCTTTCTACGGTAACTTAAGTTTTGAAAAAGAAGATAGTCGCAGTGTAACAAATCTGGTGAAGAAGCTGAGTGATTGAGCCCACGCCCTTGTTTTCGGACTAGTTGCTGCTTGTTAAACTAATGCACTATAACGCAGCAGGATTTGAGTGTAGGGGTGTTTGCCGATGTGTGAAAGCTCGCATTATCATGGTGAAAAATTGTTCTGCGTTGGTGATTCTTCTTTCTTATTTTTCCAAAGATTTCTGGTAAATAAATTGTTGCAAATTAACCATTCTACGATCCTCTACTGGCACTGTAACCACATGTCCTTTTTTTTCCTAAAAAAAACAGGCGACAATTTGCTTCGAAGTGCTTCTTTTGCGAATAGCATTTGTTGGGTCTGGTTCATTTTGGAACACTCTCTTCGTCGATTTCTGTTTGCTTCTTGCCTCAAACGCATAACTAAATAAAGATTATGTAGATGTTATACACGACTCTTGACTCACCATAATTGCTCTTCTTGGGCATTTCTTTGCAGCAATAAACACGAGCCTTTTTTGAACAATTGTCAAGTTGTGCGGAATCCAACGCGAACAAATATTCTTCATGGTGTAATGTTCACGCAATGTGTTATGTTTGTCTGTTATACTAATGCCCAGGAATGCCTAAATCCCGCGGTAAGGTCACACGACGATCTTGCATTATTAGTTTGTGCACAGTATCGATGTTTTCCGTTACAATCACCGATTTTGGACGACCTTCTGTAAATTCGTATGTAAGCTAACGACGGCCACGGGTAATTCATTAAACAGATGAGATAGTCTTGGTCACCAAACGTCAAAGTGAGTTGGTTGATGTACTTTTGTTGACATCATTCACATTAAAGGTAGTAGTAAATTATGGCATGAAATTTAGTTTTAATATCACTTTTTGACAGAGATGAAATTTTCAAGTCCAAATAGCATCCGTATGACAAAACGTCAGAACGTTTTGTGATATGAATGCTATTTGTGTTACACATAAACGCATTTACCATGTACCCGTATGTTGCATTTCATACACTTAAGTCGGAATTCTGTAGACTGTGAATTTTTAATCAGATCATTACCATAAAGGCAGGTTATAGTCTTATGCTCATTTTCTATTTTTGTTGGCGCAGTAACGATTAACTTGTTAGAAACATTACTTTTGCACTGACCAATATTCCCCCTTTTTCTTTCATATTTCGCCTTAAGGTTAACCAAGTTCGGAGTTGTTAATACTCCGTTATTGTTTGCCTAGTCTTTCTTTTCCCAATACCACTTGCACTGGGAAATTTCCTATGGAGTAATTTTTCTTTGCAAACGGATTTCTTTTCTTATTACTTCTGCTGTAATTTTCTTTATTACTAGTTTTATCTCGTTCTTTTTCCATTGCTTGTTCGATGTCCTCTTTTTCCCATATTTGATTGCAGACTGACTTTTTTGGTTCACTAGATGTTTGTGCCTCTATACTTGGCTCCGGTAATGGAACTGTAGTTTCAGGACTCAAATGTCTGGCTGGAAAAATATCTGGTTTAAATGGAGAAATGCCCGTTTTAAAAAAATCGCTTGTTGCATTTGTTTTCGTTGCTCCTTTTCCAAAGGCGGAAGTTCACCAATTTGATTTTATATGATAACTTGCCCTGGATCGTTTTTCAACCATAATGCACCTTCCTGATTAAAAAATTTCTTCAAAATGCCATAAAAGTTTCTTGCGAAAGTCCCAGCCTCATGATTTATGAGTAGAGTGTCCATCCAAAAGTACTAAAACTTTTGACCCGGGAGATGCCTTAAAGAAATTCTGAACATGCTCCAACCACAAAACGAAAGCAACAGTGGTCATCCATCCTGTTTCGTAAAACAAGTACGAGGACTTTAGAGGTAAATTATCTAAAAGTTGTTTCTCTTATTTTTTTTTCCAGGGATCATAATTGGCGGAGGAACGAAATTAAAATAGCACTCATGCAACAAACGCATGTTACGTGCTGACCTCTTTCAGTGCTCGTAAGAAATCTTACCTGTTTTCGTTCAGTTTTTGCAAAAATTTTTGGAGATCTCTGCACCGTAGACCACTTTCATCTATATTGAAAATACAATGCCGGGAGACCACTTTCATCCATATTTAAAATATGATGATAATTCTATGGTTATTTCTAAAGTGCCAAAAAAATGTTGTATTTGTGGTTTAATAAACGCCATTGCTCTGACAGCAGGACCGCCTCTGGCTATCTTAACGATATTTCAAGATGCTTAATGCAGAATTCCCTTAACCTTTCTCGTCCAGCTCTGCAACCTTTAAATCTGTTTGGAATAGCATTTTTAGTGCCAGATTCTTAGGTTTTTTTGTTGTTATCCGAAACAATCTGGACTCTAATAACAATAAATAGGTACTCAACAAATTCTTTATCCACATCCTCGCTAAATGTAGTTAAGAAACGTCACAGGATCTGCGCCTCTCTTATTGGCATCATTTGCACTTCGTCCTAATGTGTCCTGAGGGACGTTGAACAGTTTAGCGGCCTTCAGATATCCATTCTACCGTTCTTTACAGCTTCAATAACATTTAGCATTGCCGGTTCATTCCAGGATTATCCGGTTAATGTCCTTTGACGTTTACCTACCATAGTCATCTGAAAAATGAAGAAATAAATCATGCTTAAATCAAGATTGATTTTTGAAATGTGATTGTAAAATGACAAACCCACGATACCCGATGTCGTTTTACCTTCTGCATGAATATGTTGTTTTATACGCAATAACAAATATTCCTTTGTGGTTACGTAATTGATCAAACATATGAATAAAACACAATATTCATTGTCTATATCTGTAAATTATATTTACCGTTATATAAAGTAATAATTTGACTTCAAAAGGCTTATAAATTACTAATGAAAACAAACTTTCAACACAACATATTAAAAAGTTACCACACCAGTGAAAACGTTTTGTGAAGTTTAATTGCAGCATATCTTGGGGGCAAACTAAATTGTATACAAACAGACGTTAGGACATCGACTGATACACAGAACTCTAATCATTCGCTAGATGGCGTAGCTTTAAAATAAAAGGCACTATGTCATTTTAGATGCTATGTCGTTTTAGGACACTTTCCCTATGTATACCAGTAAAAATGTCAAACTTTACGATGGATATGTCAGATGGTGACTAGAAACATTAGTGTTAACAGTTTCTGATAAATAAATAGCTATCCTCGTAAACTAAAAATTCTGCATTTGTTTAATATAATTATTCAAATACTAAAAATTCGAAGTTATTCCTAATTTTAAATTCGTACAAAACATCTAAATATGAGAGCCAAAATTCTCTCAGTAGATGTTTATACTTCATTTATCGTTGAAAAACTGAAATTTTAACTACTTCAAAATGATATCATGTTATATTTTTCCATTTACACGAAAAACATTAATCAAATCATACATGACACATACACGGACCTTTCGAGGAGACACTCTTACGTCACGCGGAGCCAGCCGTCTCGTAATAAGTCGAGATGTTTTCCCGAGGTATTCGTCTTAAGCAAATTTTTGTTTCACTGACCCAATTCCCCTATCCTTCTTTCACCTGTTAGACGATGAATTATAAACGTGTGCTCCCCATAACAGATGTATAAATACCGAACGGTTCCCATAAATTAGAAAAGGGGAAAGACTTCGCTGCAGGAGCGGACAGAATCATCCGCTCTTCGGGCTTTCAAAGAAACACAACCAAGTAACTCTATGGTTGGCGTCCTCGGCTGCATGTCGCGTAGGTGTAGAATTATTCATATACACAATGTAGAGTTTGTAGATGTGTTCGATGATTAGTTCAAGTACACCGGTTCTTCGGACACATTAAAGAGTATAAGCCTATGTATACGTTGTGTTTACTTTTATCTTTGATTAAGAAGCCTTGTTTGTTATTGTTCTGCTTAGATTAAGATAATCGTGTATATATGGTCTTATTTTGAACTTGATGTTATTCACGAAATTATTAATTCCAATTCGTAATTAATTTATATGTAGCTAGAGAACAATATCTTATTATCACCGAACAATTATTTAATAATTATTTAGAATTAGTATATCATATATGGTAAAACTGAATGGCAAAATTTTTATTTACACAATAAGGATGTTTACCCTATTAAACATTAATAATTATTAACAGCGCATATGTTTATTTCTAAATATGATGATACGTATTTTGATTTAAAACTTCTTCATAAATTGCGTGACTTCATTTGAATTCGGTGTTTACAATTAGAAATGCTCTGCGTATCATCATCTTGAACATTAAAAACAAAACTTTTTAATTCATCCAAGTGTTGTGAATAGAAAAATGCTGCTTCTAGCCATATTCCTCGCCTAGTTAATACAGGAACTGGGAGTAAAGGCAAATTTGGAACTATTTCTCTATATAATGCCACTTGTGAAAGTGCTTTGAGAAATATCTTTTAAAATGATGAAACTTATCAACATTTGGAAAATGACCCCTGATGTATTCACATTCTTTGTGTAGTGCATGTGCTGCACAGGTAACTTGTAGCATTTAGATAAGGTTGCTTTAATAACTTCCCTGTTTTTAACATATAAGCTGCCGCATCAGTAAAAATAATAGCATCTTGTCTTTATAGTTGTTATCCGATGACAGAATATTATGAATACATTGATCAATTACTTCTGCAACTATTTCACCATTTACGACTGGCAATATTTTAGTTGCAATTAAGTATGGTTGGCATGAAGTTGCCGGATGAAGGATATCAAGAACTACATTTAACACTACATCCGTTGTTTCGTCTGAACTTACTCAAAGATAATGACCAGATAGGTTGATTCGTATTTTTTCAATGGTTCTCAAATAACATTTTGATAAGTGATATTTACGTAAAGTAGATTCATCTGGTAGGTATATGACGATCAGTATGTTTTGTAAGAAACCTCTTGAGGATTGAATTATTAAGCTTTTGGGATGTTGGCCGCCATGAAAGCTTCACACAGTTCTTCGTTAAAAGGATCAGGTGCAGATGGTCATATGTTATCTTGAAAATTATAGGATAAATATTCAATATAACAATATAAAACGGATTTTTTTAAATACTAAACATTGTAACCAAATAACACTGAAGGAAGCGAAACCAGAAGCAATCCCTTGTAGAAGAGAATTAAAAATATACTATCTCAACAACAATAAATACATATATGTATATGCATGTATGACAGAACGTAAACACGAGAAAACACTTTGGAAATTAGCGGATATCATTTTTTAAGCGATTATTTCAACGAAGTCTAACAAAATAATATATAAATGTATATTCCGTCTTACACGCCACTGTTGAATTGAATTTCTGAAGGAATAGACACAATGTACTATTCATAACGGCGGAACTAACAACACCTGCACGAGCAATGCAATCAAGCAAGTAAATAGTGGGGTTGTTATAAAATGTATACTATACATGACACCGCCACAACGTTTTATCGGGGCAATTGGTCATTCAATCGCTTCAGTCCGCTCTCTGATAATCAGTTATTATCTTGAAGCTCCTGCATATTTTAACAATCCTTAGATTCTGTTAAACATATGAAATATGAAATAAAAATGCGATTGTATCAATAAACAACTATAATGTTTAAGCTCAACATTACCCTACGAGTCAGGTATAAATTCGGAAAATTCATAAATTGTACTCTTGTATAGAGCAAGTTACGTAAATGGATCTCATTACGAGCGCGATTCGTAAAGTTCCGTACCGTTATTTAAAAAAACACCAATACATGAAGAGGTTTTTATTATATACAACTTAATTAAATCCACTAATTTCGACTATTTTCCGGAAATTTGTCATTAAGAATGAGACATTTGTAATAGCGATGAACCAGCTTTTTAATGCCCTCTTCATAGAACTCCGCCGCCTGTGAATTAAGCCATACTGTAGCATTGTCCTTCAATGTATATTGTGGTCTCTCGTTCCATAAAGTCTACTAGAAGGACACCTTTTTGTCACAAGGCATAGTGACGATGGCTTTTCTCCCAGAAAAAGTTTGAAGGAACTTGAAAAGTTTCCTCTTAGACGAGTTAGAGCGACTTCACTGCATTGACCATATTTTCGTCTAAACGTTGATATAGGCGATCCAAGTCTCATCACCTGCTACGAAATGCCTAAGGAAATCTTCACCTTCAACATCGTAACGTGCCAGAAAAGTTAGTTCCAATCCCATTCTCTTTCTTTTATGGTCTTTGGTAAGAAGTTTTGGCACTCATCGTAATCTAAATATACAGTAACAACTTCATACAAAACTGTAGGTGAAATTAGAGGGGAAAATGTTCTCAGTTCTGTGATTGTGAGTCTATTTTCACGAATTTTCTTTGACATTATCCACAAATTCACAACAGTTGGTCCTCTACTACGTTCTACCATCATCATGGACATTGTACGTTCTTCTCGAAAGATATGGAATCATCTTTTAACCATACTGTCACTCATTTTCACCATAAACAGAACAAAGTTCACGATTAATCTCAGCAGCCTTCAGGTTCTTTGCAAACAGTAATCGTGTAATAGCACGCAATTCACAATCGGCGAGATTTTCAATTCAGCAGCCATTTTAAAGGACCAATATAGCATGAAGGAATGGCCGAACGGTTCACTCACTAGCACTGCCAGACTCACACTGAACCAGACTACACCGTAGCGCTGCTATCGCGCCTATATTTACACTCTTCTGTTCACTAGGCGGAAACGGAACTTACTTTACGAATCGCCCTCGTATTTGTTTATACTTATGTTGTTAATAACGTTGAATTTACAAAGTTTATGTTTGCCCTGGCTATATAACGAAATCTACTATTACAAATTGCACATTTACTCTTGTAGATTTTCGATGTTATTTTAAATTGTTATTTAAGCCTTTCTTTTTTTTAAACTTAAATTGTTAAATGTCATACATTTTTATTTTGCCTGCATTTGATAAAATATCTTTTCCGAACACTAAAAAGGAACTAAATTCTTTTATAGAAAATAATTTGTACGAGTTTTGTTGATTCTTAGATATCAAGCTGTTGCTAGTTAATAAAACCACTAAAGTAAACTAATCAACAATAAACAGTATAAAAATATTAATTCGCCATCCACTTGGATGTTCAGAGTATTGCCGAAAAATTTATGAGTATAGATAATTTAAACAAAATAATGATGTATGATTTTTTTTAGTATCTTTTCTTTAGTGCATTTTATACGTGCACGTTTGTCTCAGTAATAAAATGCTAATCTGCAACTTATTAAGCTATAAATTAAATATTGCTTTCAACATTTTACAACGCTAATTATTCAAATTTTTTTATTGAAACAATTCGCCTTTAAGCAGGGTTCGAACCCACGTCCATGGTTTGCTGGACCATTGCTCAACCACCATGCTATTAAGGACTGTGGTTCATAGTACATCGGGAAGCATTAAGCATTAAGGAACAGATGTTAATATTTTTTCCTGTAGTCGGCACTTGTTGCATTTTTCGCCATGTAATGTTAATGAATTAAATATTGCTTTCTACATTTTACGACTAATAACTTAATGCTTCCCGATATATTCGGAATCACAATCCTTAACAGCTTAGTGGTAGAGCAATGGTCCGGCAAACCATAGACGCGGGTTCGAATCCTGCTTAAGCGCAAATTTTTCAATAGAAAAATTCGAATAATTAGTGTCGTAAAATGTAGATAGTAATATTTAATTCATTCTCAGTACTTCGCGAAAAATACAATTAATTTATTAAGCTACAGTTGAACTGTTAAACGAAATATTAACTTTTCCTCTCTTTTAAATATAGGAAAACGCATATACGATCGAAATGATTTGTATGTCCCCGTATTTTGATTATCGCGACTACGGTATTACATCTTTTACATTTATCATCTTTACGATGACTTAAATAGCTTCGGCGATCACGAAGAAGGCGACAAGGTCTGTGCGAGCTATAACTGTTTGAGTTAAGACTTTCACGAGTCCGCAAATTTGTCGCCACAAATAATTCTTACTTTTACCATACATATGCTTGCATGTTTGTCACAAAATGTACATTCGAAATCTTCTCTGTAACAAATTACCTACTTTCCCAAATATATCATGTTAATAGCGGTCACATTTCGGCGCGACATCTGTTAGTTTTCGCTTTAACTATAGTAACTTAACATATCAGAATTTTAAATTAGGTATTAAAGATATATTCTTATTATTATTATTTATTTATTTTCTATTAATATGTAGAAATTATTATTGGAAGGAGAATCTAATTTACGGAATATTACTATTTTTTGTTTTAATTGAGTAATATCTACTTACTGGATATGTACTCTGAAGTTTATTTTAATAGATTCAAATTTCGAATTATTGGAGTTTGTCTATATAGTATTTTAATGCGTTAAGTTCAATAGTTTAATTGTTTCAGATATTCTATATTTGTTAGCAAATAATATGTATTGGTTTCCAAACAATTTTGGGAAAGAAGTAAAGACTAAAAACCTTTTTAACCATTTTAACATTCCTCTACATTAAATGTCGAAATATCGAGTTTCTCTTTTACGGCGAATTTATCATTACTGACATTTTAATGATAATACTTTCCTTTGAATACTCATTATTAGAAGCCTTCAATTTTTTTATTACTGTATAAAGACAATTGAAATGATTAAAATGTACCCAAATTTGGCTATGAACTATGAACTATTTTATTCTATAAATTATATATTTGGATGGAGGCAGCGAGATCCTAGGTCCGCACATCAAATTTTTCTTTACAACTTTGAGCTGTTACAATTCTAACATTGGTGTATCATGGTCAGCGAATAATAAAAACTACGCATAAATTTAATTGTTTACAAAGTAAAATATAAGAAAATATAACTGGTAAAACATGAAAAACTAAATCAGTGAGTATTAGTAAAGTCCAAGAACTGTAGCGATAACAAGGCAGAATACAAGATAGAAAACGATAAAAATCCTAATAGATAAAAATACCTAATACATCCATAATATACAAACTTTATTCAGGCGAAATATTATTCCAGACAAATTGTTCAAATATATTTTTTCAAACTAAAATGAGGAGAAACTTACGTAAGATATTTCAAATAAATCACTATGTACCCACATACGAATGAATAATTGTAAATATTTCCATTTGAGTTGTTATTTGAGCTATTTCCAACGTTTGAAAGTTTAATGTAATCTGACGTTTCGGCAGTTCTTTGACTACCGACGTCAGGGAAGCCGTGAAAGGCTCTGCTTCGGGACAAATTCTTAACAATCAATTTCTAACAAACATATATGTTACGTCTGTCGATAGGCTACTGGTCACAAGTATGGAATTATTAATATAAAACTTTCAGACGGGAATCTAACAGCTGGGCCGAAATTTAAAAAAAATAAAGAAAATAAAAATGGGAACTGCCAGAACGTTGGATTACATGAATATATTTATTTTATGTGATTACATGAATATACTCGTACAATAAATAAAATAACTTTAATAGTGCTCCATCCTAACCTATCTCGTTCAAAATTTATTCATGTTATTTATTAAAGTCCACGATCAGCAAAGTATTCACGAATGGTTTGAAGTTTTGTAGAAGTGTAGAAGTCCTTTATAGAAGATTCATCAAAAATTACATTTTGACATTTAAACTATTCTTGGCAACTCTTTAAAAAATATTTAGAGAAAGTAATTAATGCTTTATTTATATAATAATAATATCATTAATATCCAACAGGCTAGCCCCAATAACGTGGTACATTATATATACATAAACATTAATATAAAATTACAAACTGAGGTATGGGCGTCTGCATTACTAGCTACTACCATTCTGGTGACCACGCTGGACAGAATATATGCAGGAGTTCCTTTCCTGATGTTTGTTTTCGCAAAGTGGACGATGAATGTAGCGCCATATTTGGAGTTTTTACGCGGAAACAGAAACGACATTCGCTCCAGTATGCAAGGGCAGTCAATAATATTTTTAATCGGTTTACTTAAAATTTTCTTATAAATTTCTTCCCTATAACGCTCAGAGATATTACGCTATGGCGTAGAAGCAAATCATCGTGGGATACACGTCGCTCCGAGTGGACTCCATCAGTTCTGAATGTGAGAAATTTTAAAAACGTACGATGAACACGGTTCAAAGAAATATAATCACAGGCATAGACGGGATACCAAATAAATGAGACGTATTCAATTTTGCTTAATACATAAGCATGATTTAACCCAAGTAACATCTTTAAAGTATTTTGACACAGGCACAGTAAATCCTAGAGTTTTGTAGGTATCAGAACAAATATTAATTATATGTGATCTAAAAGTAAGATTTAAGTCAAATAAGACTCCAAGATCCTTTACTTCAGTCTTATTGGTTAAGATATTGCTTTGAATACAATAGGAAGATATGCAAAGGCATGGCAGATCGAGTATAAGTAGCCACACAACATTTATCAATATTTAATTAAAATTTAAAGCAGTTATACCATGCAACATGTTCAAATTCTGCTGAAGCTGAACGATATCGTCAATTATTGAAATCTTAAAAAATATATTTATATCATCTGCGTAAGCGAGAATGGAGAACGAAATCATTCATAAACAAAACAAATAGCAAGGGGCCCAAATTGGATCCCTGAGGAACACCAAAAGGAAGAACGAAATCATTGAAGCAGAATCGGTAGCATTTTCTATGAAATAAATAAGACCAAAAATATATAAGTTTAATTCAAAATAATGCGAAATATAAATAACAATAAATGTTAATATCAGTAACAAAAGTAAACTAATAGTAAAGTGATTGCTTCTAGGATTTCGAGCTGGAATCGCATCCTTGCATTGCTTCCTTTTTGGCCAAGAAGAAAGCAGTGCCAAGTAGGCGGTTCCAGCCCAGAATTCTAAAATCCATCAAGGACAGCGGTCGCGGAAATCTACAAACCAGATTATTGTAAGGTGTTTATGTGATATGTATATTTATGTATTTTCATATCCACATCAGACAGTTTCAACATAGGGTTCGGTCACTCGGTTGATGATAAAATTGTTGCCAGTATACAATGGACGATCAATAAGCCTACATGAAAATCTAATGGCTTAGATAACTTTATTATAAATATGCCGGATGATATTCACACAGCTCGGTGTTTGTACAGTAACTTATCTAATCATTATATGATTATGTTAGATATAGCTTGCAGTTAAATCATAGGGTTTCCAGTTTCGTATGCAAGCACAGGTTCTGTATTATTCAATAAATACTTTTAACAAATCATTTTGACATTTCAAAATCAATAACAACCTCCGCAGGACGAAATTACAACGAAAATTCTTCACATCTTTGACAAATTTTAAACAGTGTTTATAGGTTTCTGAACTTTTATCTTTGAGCAAATAAAACACTGGCGGTATATAGTGCCCGTTATATTGGCCATGGATTGTAAATAACTGTACAAAATATTTTGAGGAATATTTAAATATTTTATCCATAAATATGTTTTTGCACTTACACAAATGTTCCAAGTTTGACTTACAAAAGAATATTACTATACAATGGTTCTCTGTTCGTACTAATTTCGGATTTCATATTTTCAAAGTTTCAAGCACTTCTTTTATATTTTTGGGCAAACTCGGAAATGACTTTCATCTGTCACCATAAATACTCCGTTTCACCGATTCCAAGTCGCTAATCGCTAATTCACTATTATCGCGTTTTGTTAACAGCGACTGCATAATTCATTTAGGTTGCTCATTAAGTTCTTCTGTAGCTTTACGTTTTGCCGCCGCTATAAGAAATTGCTTTTATACTGCTGAAGCTCTTAATTCAGGATGGGCATGTTCAAATTACAACAAGATATCAAATTGTCTTCAGCCATAGTGTAAACAGTAGCAGTACATTTTGGAATCCGACATCTTTACCTTTTTTCGCCACTTGAAAATTGTTCTGCAAAACGGTATCGGAAGTTGTTCACAAACAATACTTCTTTACCTCGCTTACTAACACATTTTTTCACATTTAAGTTTTCCATATTGCACTTTTAACATCTAATAATTAACTGAAATGTAATGTTTCCAAGTAAGTACATAATATATAAGAATTTCCATTGGTAGGTGCGGGTAGCAATGGTAGAATATGATATTTTTGAATTTCCCAGATAATAAGTATCAACTGGGAAAAAATTACAAGTATTGATTAGAATATAAGGACATTAGGACAATTTTAATCCTCTCCGTTACCAGCACCTACCGGCCGGACGAAACTGTATATCCCTAATTTTGGCCTGTCTTACTGGCCGGATAAAAGTGTATATGTATATATATATATAATTTATGCAAATCTGCTAATCGGACGAAACTGTAATCGCCGATTTAAAAACCGAGTGAGGCATTATCTTCTTCAAATTAATTGTTATAGCCTAAATGATTATTTTATGTAATATTGTCCTCTTTTGACATTTTCAAACACATACGTAGTATTTTTCTACAAAATGTATGTATTTCCACATTATTTTCATTAGAAAGTTCAATATTTTCTGTTAAAGGTGTACACTTAATTCTCAAATAATGGCTTAAATTTTTGTATGTTATTATAGCAAGCGTTTTAAATGTCTTGCTGTTCTTTAAACCATTAATTTCGTCAGCATGAGGATCATTAAAAATTGTTAATCATAATATCAGACTGAAATTTGCTTTATATTTTAGTAAATTTGTAGTTAAAGCATGTGAAATTATTAGTTACTGTTTGTTTTTATTATTTTGATAACTATTGGGTATATCGTTTTACAAAGAATACATTTACGCGTGTTCAAAAATATTGTTACGTAGAGGAAGTCTAAGTCTATATACTTGAAACAAAAATTTACTTCAAGTGCGAATGATAATTATAATATTCTACAGTCAAAGAGTATCATATTATAGCTGAAGAGAAAAGCCTATTACAATTGAAAAAATACGGTTATATATAATGAGATACAAAAAGAATTTATCTGTTGTATTTAAATAAGAATCGTTGACAAAATGCTTAGAACCACCTGAGTACTAACGTTATAATACACTAAGTAAGTTCTTCGACTTTTACTACGTATGTAAACTACATCATTGGCTTTCGTCCAGAGTCTGATTTATTCAGTGGCAGCTAGCGGCTTCCTTGAGGGAGCAACCGACTACAAAACACCTATACAGAGAAGTGAATTACGGCCTCCGATGTCACTTGGCCGTGTACTCAGCTTGCGAAATGTTTGTATATCATTTCGGTGTCGTTTTGAAGATTGCTATGCTACGTTTTGGTGTGTTATAATTGGAATTGCACCTCGTATTCCGAAATAAACGGAGACCGACACGTGGGTGTTCCTCGCATTAGTAAAATATATTTATTGCGTATAACACTTGCGGTGTCGATATAAATTTTCGTTAGCGCTTTCATAAACACAGAAAATTTCAATTGAGTTGTTCGTTGGATTGTCGTTGCATTTGATGAGTTACGTTTGCGTATACTTAATGACAGTCTGTCATTAAAGAGTATCTTCTTTGATAATATAAGATTCTCTGCTAATAATACTAATAATAACGACTATAGTAAATAAATAATAAATCCTTACATACGACCTTAGAAATAAGCACATGTATTTCATGATTATTTTCTGTACTATAAATTGTCTGCTACTAATACTAATAATAACGAATATAGTAAATAAATAATAAATCCTTACATATGATCTTAGAAATAAGCAGATTATTTTCTGTACTATAAATTCTTGGCAAGACAGAAACACAAACGCGAAATATAACAGCGAAATTAATTATTAAGCTCTTTTTTTTCATTTGAGTTTAGTAGTTACAATTAAAACGCCTCAATTGATTAATAACAGTAAAATGCAGTAAAAACTTAATGAAAATATCATCATTTTAGTACTTTCCTTTATGTTATTGACTTTTGATTCATGCAGATAAATGTTTCAGTATCAGTATTAAAATGCTAATAATACAGTTGGAACTAACAAAACGTATGGTCCCAAAGTTTTCGAAAAAAATTTAGATAATTTTCTCAAAACCGTTTTACTTTATAAACTAAATATTACAACAATTAGAAATAAATACAACAATAAATACTTGATCTTCAAATTATTGATAGTATTCCATCATCCTCTGGACAACAGCAGGATCAACTTCATTTACAGCTTCCCATCCATTTTCATACAGTTTTCAAGTCAATATTGACCAATATTCCTCTATTGGCCGAGTCTGAGGTACATTGGTAGAATTGTCTAATTTAGGAACAAATTTTATATTGTTTGCGTTACACCAGGCCCTAGTAACTCTGGCATAATGGCATGAAGCTATATCAGGAAAAAACATGATTTCATCATTCATCAGCCATGAAGCTAATGTGTATTTAAACCCGAAGCAATTTAGAAAGGCATTTTTGAATGTAAAGTTGTGCAGATAAGCTTCTCCTCGAACTCGACCAATTTACGCCTACGAGATAAAGCCAGTCTCAGAACTGGCACACCACACTAACATTTTGTCCTGCAATTTGGATTTACCTTTGAATTTGACATTGTCTGGTGTGTTTTCTATGTCGTCTGTATAAAAACTGTCGTTTCCCTTCATCTCTGAATGGGATAAGGTGAAATATTTCTCATTATCCATTACAATCAGTTTATTGACAAAAAAATGAATGCGACGTAGCGCACGAAATCGCCTGGGTATTCTTTCTAACTAGGCCGCGGTATATTTTGGTGATTTACTTCGTTTTGTAAACACCACATTATTTCGGGAAATTGTTCGAAAAACAGTCGTCTTTGAAACGCCAAATCTTCGACCGACTTTTCGCTGTACAACTCTGTGAAAGTTTCCAACTCTTTCCTTCACGGCTTCAGTCATTCTTTGTTCCCTCACTTTGGTCAATATTCTTGGCTGACCACTTTTGGGCAAACTAACTCAGGGTATTCCCTCTTCACATTCCTCTATGGTTTGATAAATTAGTGATAAGGAAATATCTTGTTCACGATAAATGGTGACAATATCACACTTGGGCATTCGCCAAACTAGATTGTAAATTCCTTTACGAATATCTAGCTTATAAGACATATTGCTGAACCAGATCACAAAAACTAAATTGTCCTAATTAAAACAAATCAATTGTTATTTATTAAACGTCATTTAGTACAACTACAAATCATCTAAAATTTTTCAGAAGTATTTTGGGAAACGTAAGTGAACGGCCTTGGGGTACTATATTGGCTTAAGATGCATTGGATATTGTGTCTGGTATAGTTGTTGTTGATTGAGGTATCAACAACATAGTTAATTTCTTAGGATATGGAGTTAGGTTCAGATTTAGAGAAAGCCATTTGGATATAACTATTTGATTTTAGAAGATAAGTTCTTTAGCAACATAACTAGTACACTGGTTTTTCTACTTTACTAGTGTTGTGGCGTCGAGTTCGTGCAGGACCAATATTATGATTGTATCCGGTTTCTGGCGGTGACGCTTCAACCACAGTTACTAGGATCATGACCTCGTTGTTGCTTCACCGTGCACAGGTTGTAAGCCGGCATATAATTACTTTTTAAGTCTTCGGTGACTGATGCACTTTCATCTAAATATATTTATTTACACTATATACATTTCTTTTGGATCTATAAATTATACTGCTTTTGAGACTGTTTTCTCTTGTTAAAATATGATTATTTGAAATGGATGTTATGAAGAGAATATTGTATTAAGACTGTGCGTCTTGTACTAATATTGAGTTGATACTGATTTCTTCTATACTGTTTACAAGTAGGTAAAAATATACCACTACGCCTATTAAAAGCGTACTAGGTGAACAGTGTATTGTTTGACGCCATAACTGGTAATTTTTGTGTGTTTATTTCGTGGAAATTGAGCCTACAAGCAGCAATATCCAAGGTGTACGATTCCTAAAATTCTTAATAATACATAAATAAATAAAATATCGTTACTAATTAAGTATTAGTATGTAGTTCCGGCTAATTCCTATATACAATAATGGAACCCTATTATATATATATATTTAGTTAATGAGTGGTCAGACCAAATATCGTTCCTTGAATGCGTTCATTAATAACCCTAGCAAATAAAACAAGCAGTCTGATGTATAAAGCAATAAATGAATTTGTAAAAAGGTGCCGATTATTAATAATCCTAGGCAATAAAACGAGTAATCTCAATTATAATGGAGGTAATAAATAGATTCGCAAATGTAAAGGATGTCGCTTTCTTAGAATTTAGAGAACGTTTTTATAATTTGAATGTACTAATAAAAGTATGTTATACAGTGATTTAAACTCGCAAATGATCGTTAAATATTTTATAAAATTGGAAATGTTTATGTTTGAATTCTATAACCTAGATCGACTTATATTTAACAATAAAAAATATTTGAAATTAAAGTATTACAAAAGGATAGTAAATGTATCCTCAAGAACAAGTTTAGAATTTAATTCTATTTATATAATTAAAGTATGCCCTAGAACTTAAAGATGCAATTGTCGACATCATGAAATCATTCTAGCTTTGGTACTACATCAACGATACACAACAAAAACTTTCTAATTAATAAATCATTTTCTGTGCCCAAGCTGCCGATTCTTTAACTAAGAACGATCTATTTTAGTTTTGAATGAGTGTTAAACCTTTAATAATAATAATAATAATAATAACGCATCACATACTTAATAGACATAGCTGTAGCAACAGGCAATAACATTAACAGCAAACACTCAAACAAAATTGGAAAAAAACAAACAGTGTGAAGATCGAACTTCAGCGTAAAAACGCATAATACCCTTCATTACATCAGTTGCCAAAATTACACTCTTTCAATTGTCTAAAGGTCTCAAATCATTAAATTTACCATCCAAAGTACTCCACGAATTAATACAGCGATCAATAATACTTGACACATGTAAGTATAATCCATAATTTTTTTCAAACAGAATAAATTAGAATCGATGATTAAACACTCCGATATAGAATTATGGAAATGATTAAATGTTACAACCAACACTGCAACATTAATCGCGTACCACCGATCTCATACCCTCATATACAAGTGTCCGGTATCGTTATGTTCAAATTTTAGTAAAGTAGACTTCATTTCAAGTAACAAAAACGCAAAACTTGTATATCCATTTTTATTTATTTCAAAGTTACAGATCTATGTATGTGATTGTCATCGTGAAAAAAATGTAATCCTAAAGTCAATACAAACTGATTTTATTTAAAAAAAAGTTATACAATTCAATAACAGGCCTGTGATTGTTAACGTCGCATAATAAAATGTTATCCTAAAACAAATAATCACGTGTCGTAGTGCATACAGTAATTTCTTGGAGATCTACAAAAAGAGTACTGGAAATTGAATTATGATAAAGATGGTTCTTACTTATTAAGTGCTAAACCGTGAATATCATACAATAAACAAATGTTCGGATGACTGTTAACATTTTATATTTTAATAAAGGATTACATTACGTTTCAGTTCATACAACAGCTTATTAGTGAGTGGACACGTTCTCTTTATTCAAAATGCCTTACCGATTTTCTTCTCAAGAGTATGCGGACATGCATTTTGTGTATGGCTACTGTAACGGCAGTGCACGTCAAGCAGTTATTGAATACCGACATCAGTTTTCCGATAGGCGCATTCCTCATTACAGAATGTTTCTGGAAGTACACAGACAATTTCGGGAATGCGGATTGCGTGATTATCTTTTCGACAGAGGAGTAAATTTGCCAGCAGGCTTAGAGGAACAAGCAGTAGCTATTGTTACAAGGGATCCAACTCTCTGTGTACGTCGAATTTCTAGACAACTAGGAGTACCACGAACTTTGGCGAATTTTAAAACGTGAGGGCTTATATCCATATCACTCTCGCAGGGGACACGGTTTGCTTGAGGCAGACCACTATGCTCGTCTAGTTTATTCTACCTGGATATTAAGACAGTCACGGCTTCCTTTTTAATTTCTGCAGAACACTCCTCTGGACAGATGAATCTACGTTCACGAGAAGTGGTGTTACAAATCTGAGAAACCTGCACAGGTGGTCATAAGAAAACCCCAAAGCTATACGCCCATCTAAATTTCAACATGAATTTTCTATTAACGTTCGGGCGGCCCTAATCGATGGCTTGTTGATTGGTCCTGTCGTTCTTCCTGGGAGGTTAAATGCGGACAATTACCTTCAATTTCTTATTGACGAACTGCCAGGTCTTTTAGAGGATGTCCCATTGAATCTTCGACGAGACATGTGGTTTTACATGGATGGGGCACCGGCACATTTCGGAATTGCTGTCCTAAATTTGGTTAACGTCAATTATCCAAGATGGATTGGTCGAGGTGGTCCTGTTGCATGGCCACCCAGATCACCCGATCTTAATCCCCTTGACTTTTATTACATGAAAAATTTAGTCTACGCGCAAGTTTTGAACACAAGAGAAGAGTTGTTGGATCGTATTCACCTGGCTGCCGAGCAAATCCGACAAAACAAGTATTTAATTCGGATAAGCACTTCTTCTGTTGGCTTACAGGCGCAAGCCTGCATTCAACAAGGAGGTGGACATTTCGAAAATATTATTAATTGAACTTTTTTAAATAAAATCAGTTTTTATTGACTTTAGGATTACATTTTTTTTCATGATCTGACAATCACATTCATAGATCTGTAGCTTTGAAACAAATAAAAATGGATATACAAGGTTTGCGTTTTTGTTACTTGAAATGAAATCTACTTTACACTCCTAAAATTCGAACATAACGATACGGGACACTTGTATATGGGTAGAGTAAAATGTTTCCCAGCTACAGTCTGAGGAAGTACTAGAAAACTCGACGCCATAACGTTAATAATAATTCATGCTTTAGCATCCTCCAACAGCTTTAACGCCAATTATAGGAGCAGACAGAGTTATTATTACGCCTGCGTTCGTGGTGCAACTTAAGATATTTTCTGCCGGCATTCACCTTAAATGAGAAGGAAAACCATGATAATCTTATCAGATAGCAGGCAGAGATTCGATCCCGATAGTCCCAATGCGAAAAGTTACTGACTTGTGTTGTGTTATCGGTCAGCGATTGATATAATTCCTATATTTGACACCGAATAGACTGAAAAAATAATTACACGCTTGTCTAGAATGTATTAATGAATACGTCTTATTATTCATATCGTTAACATTTTTCAATATTTAAAAGTCGTCTCAGATATGGCATTCAATCTAACCATTCAAGTATAATTTAATGTAAATTGTAATAATTACTAAAAACTCTGCTGTTATAATATAAAATTAAATTTACAATAAAAACTTTAAATTTAGTAAATTTTAATAAATGCTTGAGTATTACATAAATTTCTTTTTAGGTACTGTCAACGCCAATGGTGAAACGAAACGACAAAGAACATCATATACTCGATATCAAACATTGGAATTAGAGAAGGAGTTCCACTTCAACCGGTACCTGACGCGACGAAGACGCATAGAGATAGCCCACGCTCTTTGCCTGACCGAAAGACAGATCAAAATCTGGTTCCAGAATCGACGAATGAAGTGGAAAAAGGAACATAAGATGGCCAGTATGAATATCGTTCCTTATCATATGTCCCCTTACGGACATCCTTATCAATTTGACTTGCATCCTAGCCAGTTTGCACATCTAGCCACTTAGGATGTTTCCTTATGCGATGAATTACAGTGTTGAATAGGTATTTTTTTTGTTTTATTTTTGTTTTAATTTTCTAGTCTCAATTTTTTTTTATTCCTCACCTGCTTATTGGTGGTTTCTATTAAGTTCTGTTATTTCTTTGTATCTTCTTATTTTTTATTTGAGAATTAGCAAATACGTGTTATAGTATGTAGTCAAGTATATAATAATGGAATATGTACAATGTGTAAAGCAAATTCGGAAATACACAGGGAACAATATTAGTATTTAATGTGTATTTAATATGCATGACATAAATACTTGTTAATGTGGCAACTATACTGGAAAATTTATTTACAACCTAGGAAATTTATAATTGTCTTTATGTATGAAGCAGCTCATACTATTTAATTGCGATTCAAGTTAAAGCGATTAAATTTGTTAAAGGATTAGAAGAGGATCATCTAAAGCCTACATAATGTCATTGGGCTTTGAATTAATAGTTTTGAAAACTGAATAGATAATTCTATTTATATTTTAATAGGGAGAAGAGCTTATGTAAGTTTTGTATCATTGAAAGGGTAGGTAGGTACTCTTAAATCAAATTCAATGCCTGTTTGGGATTATGATTATATATACAAAATACATATTTACACTTTATATAAAAAGTTGATAATAATTGTATATTAGATAAGAAAAGGAGTTAAAAGTAATTATGTGTAATTATAATAAATAGGTATTATTCTTACAAAACGGGAAACAACAGTATCTAAATTTCAAAATTAATATGTTTATGTATAAACAATGTTTGAGTTACAATCAAATCAATAATAACACAGGTCTACAAAATTAAACTTTTTGACAAATGTTTTTATTTTGAAAACTGATTTTATATAATTTTGGTAGGCTGATTTCAAAAATTCTATGCATTTATTTGTATCACTTAAGGTTTTTTTGCAAATATTAAATGAAAAAAAACGATATTTCTAAAAAAAATTATTTGTTTATTGAGTAAAAAGGTGGAATACACGTTAAAAAAGTGGAAAAAAATACTTTACTCAGTCTTTTTTAAGTGAAATCTTTGTCTTTTTGCCACAAAGCTGCTTTGTCCGGACATTCGGTTGTATCTTTTTAAGGGTATATCCCGTTTTAACATCCAGCAGTAGTCCGCCATAATCGTTATGCTCCATCTGCCTTGGTACCGCCATTCCATTTCCTTAATGTTTTGGTGAAACCTCTTTCCCTGTTCTTCGCTAACTGCTCCAAGATTTTCAGGAAAATAGTTCAAGTGTGAAAACAGGAAATGCACTTTCAAACTCATATTACAACCTAGACGATGAAAGTGTTGTAACATATTTTGAACAATATTTTCGTAGTTTTCGTCCTTAGAGTTCCCAAGAAACTTATCAATTACTTCATTAAAAGAAACCCAGGCGTTTTTCTCGACATTGGTCATTGTGTTTTGAAAATCCTTGTCTTTGCATAATGTTCTTATCTGCGGCCCAACAAAAATTCCTTCTTTTAACTTGGCATCGGATAAGGCTGGAAATGTCTCGCACAAATATTTAAAACACTGTCCATTTTTGTCTAGGGCTTTAACAAACTGCTTCATCAAGCCAAGTTTGATATGGAGAGGAGGCAGTAAAACTTTTTTGGGGTCAACCAAGCTATCTCTTAATACATTTTTGCTACCAGGTGTAAGGCTTGTTCTAGAGGGCCATTCTATTTGAGTCCAATGTCTATCCCTTGCTCGACTATCCCACTCACAAATAAAGCATGGAAATTTTGTATAACCTCCTTGTTGTCCTAGTAGCATGCACAGCACTTTAAGGTCACAACAAAGCATCCACTGATGTTCTTGGTAGTTTATTTTCGTTAAAAGAAGTTCAAAATTTTCATACGTTTCCATTAAATGTACCGAATGGGCAACGGGAACCGAGGCCAGCTTGTTACCATTGTGCAATAAAACGCCTTTTAAACTACGCTTACTTGCGTCAATAAACAGGCGCCATTCTTCTTTTACATACGGCACATTTTCTAATTTTTAAATTAAGTCAGGAATATTATTGCAATACACTAGCGGTCCGTCTTGAGTAAAATATTGACGTAACTCTTTTTCGCGATCCCGGTAAAAGCTTGATGTGACGCCAGGTGCCAGTAAATGTTTCTCACGAAATCGGGAGGCTAACAATTCGGATGCATCCTTTGGAAGGTGCAAATCTCTAATTAAATCATTTAGTTCGCTCTGGTTAAACACTCCGGGCTCTCTGAAATCTGGTGTGAAATCTGAGTCATCTGGGTCGCAATTAGATTCCTCTGATTCTGACGATATGACGTTTTCTAGTGCTTTTGGGGCGGTAGGCATCGGTACATCTGGTCCATGAGGAACTGGTCGAATAGCAGAGTCAAGATTGGAATACACAATTTGTTTCTTATTTTTTCTGTTGAATCCTTGAACATTACACGAACAAAAATAACAATCATCACTGTGATTTCTAGGCTCTCGCCATACCATAGGAACACCTAGGCTTAAACATTTCTTCCTACCTTTTTGCCAGTTTCTTAATGCTTCAACGCAAACGGAACAAATAGTATGAAGAGCCCAGGACTTGTCTTGGTCGCCAATTTTTACACCAAAATAAGCGTGGTATACATTTTTCACAAATGAAGTTATAGTTTGCCTCTGCTTTACTACGACATAACTACCACAGATATAAGAAAAGTTATTCGGATTGTTCACAGTCTTCTTTCCGTATTTATACGTTCTAGAACACTTAAAATACGCAACAACGAAGACAACAAGCGCGCGGACACAGTAGCACGACGACTAACACAACCAAACTGCACATAAGCAGGTTTCAACGTTGTATTGACGCTTCTGCGCCGACTCTGTTGCTTTGCTGAGAAATCTAATATTAACCAGTGTTGCCAAATCACATTTAATTTCATAAAAATCAATTCATTTAAAAATCATGCCTAACATGGAACAAACATATTCTTGTCATAGGTATGTATATTAATAAATTAACATTTTTAAGATATAGAGCGCTATAAAAAAAATTTACGTGATAGAGCAAAAATATGGCATTTTTTGGAATAAGGGCCCCCAAATATATACAAATTAGCAAACAGCATTCAAACATCAAAATCACTGTAGACCTGTGTAATTAATAAATTTCATCGATGAATTTTTTCACCGTTTCGAATTTGATTGAAATTATATTTTTATCTTTATTCTCACAGGTTTCAATTAAAGAAAAACAGACATTATCAATATAATCATACAAAATAAATAAATGTAAGACAGTCTAAATTATAAGATGGATACGTACATATAATTACAATCTATTTGCCTTATTTGTCATTTATTTCTGAACTTACTAAACCAACTTCGCAGATTACTCAATCCATCAAACAAATGTATGAGAAAGTTAGATTCGTCTCATTGTCAGTCTGCGTTCATCTTCACAAAAGTACTAATCATGGCATACCAAATAACGTTGATAATGTGGGAGGCCCCATTGCTTGAAACTCATATTTTTGTCAATTAATTAAACAATACTTCATTGGATTAAAATACAGCCCAAACCAATTGATTTTACGCTGTATTCATAAGTAGCGTACCTTCAAAAAATTTACTCATTAGAGACAGCCATGCTCATTAAAAATTAAACGTTTGTGACAGATTACGTGCACTGTCGCCAACAATTATCAAAAAGTATGGCTGTCTCGGACGAAGAAAGTTTTTGAAGGCACGTTAATTCTGTTATCGTCAAAAAGAAATTCTGTTGTCCTCGTTGCATTTCTATTTTCCAAAACGAAGTGTTATTAATTAAAATAAAGTCTGCTATAAACAAATGATAGGACAGTCGCTGTCGGTTTAGTTAGTCACAAGCATTAGTTTCAATTTTGTGACATTAGTAATCCAAAAAATATAGTTTACAATCAAATCAGTAACGAACGAAGACGTTTAATAATAGGAGCGTATAACAGAGGTGATACTATGAAAAACTTAAGCACAACGTTTGATGTAAAATACGAAACGGTTCGAAAAATTGACACTGATTTACTTCAGTGTCCGGAATTTTTTGTCCATGAGTGCAGTAGTCACTAGGAAACATATCTATACGTTGGATTTCAAATTTCCTGAATTTCCGAATTCGCGAGCTAGAGCCTGTGAAACTGCAGCAGTACAAAAGGACGTGCATATTATCTCATGTAATAATAGAACACCGTTTAACAATTTTTTAATCGACGTTTTTCACGAATATTGTCTCTCAACTTATGCAACAAACAGCCGTGAATTGAAATGCGGTCGATTGGATTGTGTTGATTAGTAAAATCCCCTTAGAATCAAAAGTTTTGTCATAATAATCTTACTCGTTGAACGAACGACTGTTACCTTTGTGGGAGAACGTTCACTACTCCATCGACTCTTTTTTTGGATAGAGGATCATAATGCAGAATTGTTGTTTAATTTCCTGCGATAATGGATTCCAAAATTTGTTTTGAGTTGAAATTTTAGACATTCCCAATAACTGCTTTTACACTACTAAATGATTGCTATTTTAATATTGCCAATTTTTCAATAAACGAAGTCTCTTGTCAGCCAACGAGGACGCCACCCATCCTCAAAGTATTCTTACTCTTAATAGAAACATTTGATCCACTTTTTTTACAGTAGAAACTGAAGGAGATAAATCCCCGTAAAAGCCATTCATAGCTTGTCTAGTTTGATTAGGCGTATTCCCCTTCTTTGCATTAAATTTTTATTAAGTGAGACATTTTTACAGCACTGGTAACGTTACCTGATTTCAGATTGATAACTAGAGTGGACCAATCCGGACCGAAAGCAGAGGCTTGACTACGCGTGCCCCATCGCACATACGATTACTTAGTATGTTGTTCACGGTCATCGTGTGTACACGTATAATAGCAGCAGGAAAGTGTATTCTGTGTATTTAATAATGTTGAAGGAGCGTACAGTAGAAAAACCGCTATCATCAAAGTTAGTCAATAGGTTTATTGAGAGTCACGCCTCTGCTTTCGCTCCGAATTGGTCCACTCTATTGATAACTATTGCTCGCAGAGGTATATTATTTATAGCTTATGCTTACGGCATGTGCAAGCATAACACAACATACTTTGAATACGCTTGAGAATATAAGGCTGAGAACATACGCCGCTTACCTCGTATTCTAAATACTTCGTATTACACAATATATTTCTTAATATACATATCAATTTTGCTTTCGCTATATTTTGATACAGTTCATTAGTTCTTTATTTATTTTTTTAATCGAACGTGTAGCATTTCTTATAGCATTAGCGCTTCAAACGTCTACTAAAAACTGAGTATGCTTGCTAGCTATCTTGCTTTTAGTATGCCACTTAGCTGACACTAGAAAATTAGCTACGATAACCATAAAAGTGATTAATAAAAGTAAGAAATTCTATAAAATTACATTAGACAACAGGAAGGTTGGAATTCTTCTATTGCGAAAAACCAAGATATATAAACTTATTTCATACTACTGATAAGCAGGCGCGGCTCACGAACACGTAACGGGTGTTCATTTGAAAAGTCAATCTGGTAGCATGTGATTTACTGAGAACATTTTGAAGTATGTCGAAAATTAAAATTTACTACTTAACCCACAAAGTCGTATATTTTGACAGTTTCATACATACAAATAAATAACAAATGTGATTGACATTATCAAATGTCATTTGGATTTACGTGTTTACGGAACAACAAACACATACTAATATATATGCGCCTTATTCTATCAAAATTTCAAAGTAACCTAGATTGACTTTTCAAATGAACACACGTTACTGTTGGGGCACGTACAATGATGCGAGTGCTTCGTGTATTCTCGTGTACTAACTGTAGCGTTTTCTTAGTAAACACCGAAAACACACGAGGCACTCGCATCATTGTACGTGCCCCTGCAATACGTCATCACGAGCCGCGCCTGCTGATAAGTGTAATTTTATTCTTAATTTAGGCCTTTCGAATAATCTCTGCCTCATGCCTGCTTTATCTTTGGTTACTGCTTGATAATAGTTCTTTGAAGAGTACAATGTTTACACAACGTGCAGGCAACAGTAGGCACTGAGTAACTAGTACTTACAAATTATTATAAGCCACTTGCCTTCTATTTATAGCTAACTATTTATCTAATGTCATCTTGACATTTACCATTTTGTAATTTTTTTTACAAATACAGGCTGTCACACAAAAAACGCCCCACGCTGTAACTCTGTTATTTATATTTAGATTTTCATGAGATAGGTACCAAATGAAATGGCTTGATGAGTACTATGTTTGGGGCTACATTTACTTTTTTCCACTGCCATCTTCAATTCCTAGCGATTGTCAATTTTTTTTTTCAAATTGCACGGTATATATTTTTTTGCATAATTGAATAGAGATTTTTTTCCTAAAATCATGGATGTACAATACATTCATTTTAATTAAAGAGAAAAAAATTAAAAAAGTTTCCAAACATTCTCTTAAAGTGAATTATTATGCTCAAAATAAACTTGTAGTATGTCATTAAGTTGATTGAAATTCATGATTTATTTCAAAAATATACTTGCTTAGTACAGAAAAGTCAAATATGACAGTTATATATGCGTAATGCGTTATTTTTTTATCGCACACTACAGTATAACACAAGTGACGAAGAGCATATATGGACAGTGTTTTAATAATTTTTTTCTTCTAAATTTAATTAAAATTAATGTATTGCACATCAATGGATTCGGGAAAAAATCTCTATTCAATTATGCAAAAAAATATATACCGTACAATTAAAAAAAAAAAATTGACAATCGCTAGGAATTGAAGATGGCGCTGGAAAAAAGTAAATGTAGCGTCAAACATAGTACTTATAAAACCATTTCATTTGGTACCTATCTCATGAAAATCGAAATATAAATAACAGAGTTACAGCTTGGGGCGTTTTTTGTGTGACAGCCTGAATTTTCTTTACTTAATAAACAGTACTACTAAATAATGTACACATTACAAGAAAATATATTTATTGTTGAAGCATATTTCCGAAGTGCACAGTTTCTTAACGGTGAATGGCAATTTTCCTACGCGGAATGTAAGCTACAGTTTCACTTGCAGTTTCCTAATAGAGTTGTGGATAATACCGCTTTACATCACATTTATCTAGTCGTGGAGAAGTTTCGGGCTACGGGATCCGTGTTAAAAGGCAAAAGTTCTGGTAGACCATGTACACAGCAAAATATTGTTAAACACCTTCTTGAAGAAAACCCACATTCATCAATTCGTCGTTTATCAACGAGCGTATCTTCTAGTACCGTTCATAGGATTTTGAATCGTCGTTTACACATATATCCATACAAAGTATCGTTTGTTCAACAGATCTTACCTAGAGATCACGCTAGTAGGCTTAATTATTGCAACTTCTTTCAAGAAAATTTAAATAATGACGAAATTTTTTATCTCAGTTTTTTTACTGATGAAGCATGGTTTCATTTAAGCAGATTTGTAAACAAACAAAATTATAGAACATGGTCTATAAACAATCCAAACAATCATATACATCCTGTTAAAGTTGAAGTGTAGTTAGCTGTATCTCGTCGTAGAAAAATAGGACCAATATTTTTTCACAATAATATTAATAGCCAATGATACCGAGAACAGTTATTAATTCCATTTTTAACTCAAGTGCAACGAGACGAATTCTATAGGGGTTACTTCCAGCAATATGGCGTTACTGCACATACAACTCGTGAAAATTGAGCGCTTCTAGAACATTACCTCCCTCACCGAGTTATGAGCAGAGGCGTTTGGCCAGCAAATTCACCAGATCTTACCCCGCTAGACTTTCGGATTGGTTAAAAATTAAGTATCTTAGACAAAAATGAATAACTTAAATGACTTGATGAATACAATTATAATTAAATGTTATGATATAATACCAAATGTATTGCAGAATATTTTTGAGAACATGAAACGTCGTATTGCATTACGCATTCCACAGAATGGTGACCATTTTGAACACTTGATATAAATTATAATAACTAAAATTTTTACAAATTAGTTAGGGTAATACCGGGAGAGATAGCCCCTGTTTCATTCAACATAAATAATTCCTTTAATATTTGCCTTAGAGACAAGAGTATTTTTTTATTAAAGCACAGTCCATAACATTTTTATTATTTATAGCGTAAACAAATAAAACCTTCTTATAAAGTGCTTTATAAAATAAGAAATAAAGTATGGCACTGGTCCATCTCACCCGAGGTGAAGGGGTGAGATGGACCGCGGGGTGTGGGAGAGATGGACCATGCTTAAATGTATGCAAAAAAATTGAACTGCTAAATTAAAAAAAGAAATATGTACGTATATTGTGGTATGTAGGTATTACAAAAACAGAATATGAGGCAAAACATTAATTGACTAATTATTAACTTCTACTTTTGACAAATTTCAAGTAAATACCTATGGAACATAAGTTATAAAAATCATAGTATTTTTATACTATTCAGTTTCTTAAACTTTAACTCAATTCTTCCACAACAATCACATATGTCACCATATTTAGTACAGTTTTAATGTGACCATCTTGAACACTTTTGGCATTTAACCCAATCATCTTTGCTTTTAGTTACGTTGTAATCTTCGAGACAACCTCACATTTGTCTTCATCCCAGTCAGTTTCTCCTTCACTATTATCATCGTAAACAATACCATCTTGATTCTTTTTTTTTGTTCTTAGAAGCAATCTTGAACATCTTCAACTCTTCTGTGATTTCTCTTTTTCTTTTTCTCTCTTTCTTCAATTTCAAATTTATTTCCTTTTCTTCCTTGGCCTTGATTAAATTTTGTATGTTATCTTTAGAATTTAATATTTTCGGAATACTAGCACAAATGTTGCGTGTAGTAATTTTCTTCTTCAGTACAGGTATCGGCGAAATTTCGATCAGAAGTTTTGTTGGACTAAGTTCTGAAGATGTTCCAGGATCCGGTGAACTTGGCGTATTACTTAAATCTCTTATAGAAGTTCCTTCATTTAACGAAATAACATTTTCCGATTCAGTGTGGAAACTGAAGGTCCTTTTACCACTTGCATCTTGACAAGATTTTTTGATAGTATGCCTATCTTTCTTAGATTTTGGCAAAGATTTATGCATCACATCTCCTTCATGTGTAGACAATGGTGGCTCTTCAGCGTTATTAGGTTCTTGGTCATTTGTTGTCAAGTAACAGTATTCTGGAACTGCTGACATATCAAGTGGAAATTGCATTCTAAACTGTAGCTGATTTGGCCCACGCCTCCCCCAGTAGCTTTCCAAACTGTAGTCTTGTGATTTGTCTTGTAGGATTGTTTTTAATGAATGTATAGCAGATTGTGTTGTAGTTGCTTTTCAGAGATTTAAAGAAACTGCGATCAAGGGGTTGAAGATAGTGCGATGTATGACTAGGAAGACTCAGCAAAATAATTTCATTGGCCTCTGCAAATTCAAGCATCTGAACTGAGCTGCAGTGGGACGCATGCCCATCCAGAATAATCAGTGATTTGCCAGTTGGCTTCCTAGGAAGAAAATGATGTTTCAACCAGTAAAAAAAGATATCTGAATTAATATATGCTGACTTTTCGTTCATTACTACGGCTGAACCTGGAGGCATCCCGTCAGTAAACTCAGCTTTTTTGTTTTTTCCCTTGAATATACAGTAGGGCGGTAAGTAAGTACCCTCGGCACTGAAACAGCTAACAACAGTTATTGTTTCGCCCTTTTCACCTGAAGTTATAGAGTTGATACTTTTCGAGCCCCTTGCAGCAATGACCTCTCCGGACTTGTTATTCAGCTGCAGACCGGTTTCATCCATATTAAAAACACTGGCAGGTTTGTCCAGCAGTTCATTGTCTGTCATTGCTTTCTCCAGCAATTTAAAATAATTGCCAACCACTGCTTTATTCATCCCTATAGCTCTATTTTTAGAGACCCCTTCTGATTTTCTCACAGCTAAATTCGGATTACGGTCCAAAAATGAGACCAACCAGTCGTAACCTGCTTTTTGAGAATTCACATCAAAATTATGTTTTATTTTTAGTTGCTCCGCCAGTTTGAAAGCCATTGATCTGACGCAATCTCTTGAGGGTGAAAAACCAGTTGATTGTAGCTTTTGTATATGTATAGCTATTTTCTTTTCATTCTCTGACCTTAACACTGATTGTGGGCCAAGACGGCCTTTAGAAGAATTTTTGTTTTTCAGTCTTCTCTTAAGAGTTGTCTTAGGAATACTAAAATACCTAGACGCCTCGTTGATGCCCATTTCTCTCTTTTTCACAGCTCCCATCGCCTTGACCAAGTCATCTTCAGACCAACTGCCTCTGGTAGAGCCGACTTTACGGACGTATCTAGTCGGCATATCTGAAAAAAAATGTAGAGGTACATGGACAAAATAAGCCATTTCAGTAAAATAATAGCAAAGCAGCTTGAAATCTAGCAATCAGTAATTAGTTGTTAATTCTTTATAATATATAATATCAATTTAGTCGTTCAATTTATTATTTTCTTTTAAATATCCCATTTGAAAACAAAAGACTGATTTCTGATAGATAAACCTGGTCCATCTCTCCCGATTCGAAGTGGTTCATCTCTCCCGATTGTTTGGGAGAGATGGACCAGGCCGCCATATTCAACCGTGTCAGCCGAGTTGAACAACTATGCTCTACAACGGTCATTACTGCATTGCTTTTCACTTTGCATTACTCACTGACAGAGAATTATTCGGATATATTGGTTATAACATATTGGCAACTAAACTACGACAATATTTATCACTTACCTGAAAACTATTTTTATCAATAACTCCCGAACTAGTAATTAAAAGCAAGCACAATCAACACCGCACATTACTCTAGTGAGACATGACAGCCGCGCGATATCGGTGGTGGAATCTAGCGGATAGTGCATGAAATACGCATGATGGTCCATCTCTCTCTAGGGGCCATCTCTCCCGGAATTACCCTATTTACCTTGGTTGTTTGATTAATATCCCATCCCACTTAAAGTTTTCTAATTAAATAAATTAATAATCTAATTGTGCTTGTTAGTAATTTCATCACCAAATCTGTCGATGACAAATTTTAACAGTGACAGGTGAATAACCTTCATACCGTTTAATTCATATTCGCAATTCAAGAACGGGGAACATCTTTATTTATAGGAGAAATTCATGGACTACTGATGTAATTCTTTTTGAAACAATACAGTTTTTTAGTAAATTTCAGAACATTTTATAGATCATTTAATATAAGGCATGTAGTTCCAAAATGCTAACGCATCAGCATGTAATTAAATTAGTACTAACGATAGTTGATAATCCGTAGTGTCACATCTTCTTCTAATGTAACTGGATATAATCAAAGGCAGTTCGATGTAGAAAATTATATTTCTAGTTCACGCCAATACTAACGAGCCATCGAAAAAATTCATAATTGGAGTAGACTGTGAAATTGGGTCGGTACTTTAGCCACTTCCACATAATGACATTTATTATTTGACATTGAAACTATAAGATTGTGTCAAATTTTTCAAAACTCTTATTAAGAAAATTAAATTTATTTAGATGTAAATGGACAACATTTTCAACAACTTCTGTAGCTATATGTAAATTTTGATTATGATTTCGATATTAAATAAATTATTTGTTTTCTTTTTTGTAGTAGTATCATTTCAATGCCATAACCTTTTTTTACAATGAAACCAAATGAAACTGTCAAGCATCAAGTAATGTGTCATTATGTGGAAGTGGCTAAACTACCAACCCAATTTCACAGTCTACTCCAATTATGAATTTTTTCGATGGCTCGTTACTTTCCCTTTATCTTGTTCTCTAAATATAGTAAAACGATAACCAATACGATACTTGATGTAAATTAGGACATATTTTAATTTGAAGTAAACATGTTTATATTTACGTCCTCTTCTTCTATTATTATATAAATACATGAACTTCATATAGACTCTATAAGAATAGATGCCACATTAATAATTAATTTTCTTTGTTTAGTATAAACAAATTAGTTGAAACTGTTTACTAGTTAGTCGTATAACTATCAAAAAACTCTTAAAAATATCCTACTAATATTCCATTTTCTCTCATCCCCATTAATCCGTGCAAATCGTAAATCAAAAAAGATGAAAATAACACTAACGATTTAGTTACACAAACATCTGTATCTCATTTGATATTACAGATTTCCACTTGGCGTCACTGCAAGACGAAGGCTATGCTTTTCATCAAGCCATGGGGATGGGAGGAATGGGTCCCATGCAGCGTGGTCTCTATGCGTGCGGCAGTCCTTACAGCTAGCCCTGGGCCACATATAACGGAGACTGCGGACCTTCGTAGGGGGTCAAATTCGGATCTTTGTGCAGTCTTCGGCTTGCGATACCGCGACGAAGCGCTTGTTTCAAGTTGAAATAGAAGAGCAGCGTGGCGACGTATCGCAAGTTTCGTAACTTTATTTGTACTAATTGTTGACGCGAATCAATTGGTGCCAATTTGGACGCTACGCACACTACGGACCTATAAATGTTCTGTGATTCGTATTGGCACATTTCCTTCTTAAGTTCCATTTATTTCCGACTAAGGGTACACACCCTATATGTATTAATGTAATTAAAATTAAAGAGAAACTATTAACCAAAGTATATATTCGAAGAAATGAAATTAACATCAAGATGTTATTGACGACGAAACGTGCAATATTTTGTTATTGGTTTTGTTAAGACGTTGCAACCAATTGTATTAAATGTAAAGACTCCGTATAAGAGAACAAACTGAGAGCGTAAAAAAACAAAAGTGTGATTTAATAAATTAATATAGATACTTAGATTATTAGTGTACATAAAATCCTTAGACTAGTATGTAATATGTTCACTATAATTTTGTAAATATTGAAAACAAGAGAGAGTTAATACTATGTTATATATATATATTAAATTAATTAAAAAGTAAATCAATAACGAGAAAGTAAATATTGGCGAAATTGCTAAAATAGTATTAAATGTACATAAATACATATGTCGCGAAAATATGTGAACACTTATGTATAGAATACCTCATACGTATATTAAATAAATACTACTTACTACTTAATAAAGAGGAATTTGCTTTCTCAAGAAAAATAAACAAAAACTATGAAAAAGAGTGAACAAATTGACAAATGCTGTTTGTTTTCTGCGGCCCGTACTGAGGTTGAATGTATAATTGTAATATATTGTGTATATTAATAATATAGCTCAAATATTGTTCAACATTCTTTGTTCTTTTTATTTATGTCTTTGTACCCATGTGTGTGTGAATGCAGGTTAGATTTAAAAGCAAGAGAAATTCTTAATATTTACTGTTGTAATTGTCCATGCAAAATAAAAACTATTATTAAAATTACTATTGTGTTTGACTTTTATTATTTTCTTTCCATATATTGTAAAACAACGCTAAGGAATTCAACGTAAAATTAATATCTAGTACTCGCTTCGGCGGTACATATACCGAAATTGGAACAATACAGAGAAGACTAGTATGGCCCCTGTGCATTTTTAACAAGGATATTCTAAAATTTTCTTCTCGCAAACATGTTTACATGATTACCATAATCCATTAATTAACTATTTTACACCTAACACAGAATTTAGACCCAGCGACCATCACCCGTTAGCTTCTAACTATATAGTTCTTTCCAAATATGATATTATCAGCGATACCGAATCAATATCAGACTTCTTTCTAGATTTTATTTCACCCCTGGATGTCATTTTTCACCCCATACAGACATAAGAATTTATATCTCTCATTGAAAGAAAAAGTCTCCAAATTCTGGATTATCTATACTGATGCTTCGAAGACATCGACAGGATATGGGCGTGCTCACTGTGATGAAGGTAACAAAGAAAAAGGAATTTTTAAACTTAATGAAAAAATTCAGAAGCTGAGGCAATTCTAAGGACAGTCGAATATGCTAGTAAATTTATTACCTCCAGTATATGCATTACAAGTAACTAAAAAGTGTTTTACAAGCACTAAATTAGTATATCAATTGGAGAACACATGTTAATTTGCGGTTTTACTGTGTCAAGGGATACACCAACATAAGGCCGAATGAAATTGTAGATAGGGTGGCAAAACAGGCTGTAATTGACGGTATTAGGTAAATAAAGGTATGTACAAACAAAATTTAAACTGTATAATGCAGAAGATGGTATTAAGACAAGAATTGAACAGACGTTGGAAGATGCTTTTACGAGGCAAAGATGACTCACTAAGCTCATATACATCCCAATATCTCTATCTTGGCAAAAGAAGCAAGATCGATCGTGATTTTTTCATTCGACTGTAGCCAGACTAAAATTCGGACATGGTCAGTATCCGCCGCATTTACACATATTGGGAATAATATAATTTCCCTTGTGTAACTATGGATATGTACTTGCAGACAATCACATTATTTTCCAATGTATTTATTTCATATTTTGGTACTCCTTACCTTTTCACACCTATATACGAAGTCCTGTTGTCCGATGCTCGATTTCTTGTGTGTCAGAAGTAAGTCGTTTTGATAAGTCCCGAAACCAGAAGCAGTTGTAGTCCTTGTGGTTTATCCTACTACCAAATCTACTTTAATTGAGGTTTATGGTCTCCTTTTTTTATTCTGATGATGGTTAACAGTAGGCTGACTGGGTTCTAATCACGAAAGCCGCAAAAAAAGTAGTATGTAGCTACATAAAAAGCTTATAAGAAATTTTACGATAGACATTATGTCATGAATTTGAGGTAAAATTAAATTTTAAATACAGCTCTTCATGCTTTATCTAAGTTATATGGTACTTTACATGATAATGAGTAATATTTGAAGTGCTTCTAACAGAAAATATGAGTTATGAATATATTTTTCTTCTTAATCATAAGACTTTCTAAGTAATTGAAGCTGGTGTATTTTTTCCTAAACTTCTTTCATGAAGCAAACGTTTTTTAATCGCTTTAACTGATCCAATCATTTTTGTTTGTATTTATTTTATATATGTAGTTTTTTTCTGAATGTTTGATTACGTTTTTCTCTCTCTTTGTTTTGTCTTGAATCTATCCTAACTTCATCATTTCTACTGCGTTTACTTTTGACTTATGTTTATCTGTTAAACTCCACGATCCACTGGTATATAAACAATACTTATTTAACTTTTTCTTGGTGCTTACTTATTGAAAATCTACAAGAGCTATTTAGTTTTCTACCTTAAATTATCATTTCGTCCAAAATTAATCTCCTAGAAATTCAAAGAATTTACTTTTTATTATATATAACAAGTTACCATGCCACACGTGCCTAGGATTAAATAGAAACACGTGCCAGTGTTCGATACATGTCTACTGATTACTAAACCAAAGTCAGTAAACTTAAATTTGCAAACTAGTGTAGTTTAACAATAAACATGCACGTCGCAAGTTTAATTAGGTGAAGAAGTGCACAATAAAATTTTAGACAAATGAATATGTGAAACATCATCTGAATGTATCTTTTATGATCCACTTCGAGTGTGAAGCTAGAATAGCTCTTCTTTTTCATATTTCCTTCCATTTCAATCTTGTCAATCTTTTTCAATCTTTTTTCCAGTCGATGTTTTTCTTCCTTTCTCTTTCATGTTACAATATTCTCTCTTCATATATTTTTCTCGCTATTTTATTTTTGTTCATTCTGTATGTATGAGGAGTCCTAATTTGCTTTCTTATACTACATTATTTACTAACTGCACTTTTCTGTCATATTTCTGTCTTAATTTTTCTCAACTACTTATCTCGATATTTCTAGTTCTATTTTTGTGTGGTTTGTTGATAATCATTGTTACTTTCTTATACATCTAAGCCTTGTTTTCGTTAGATTCGGCAAAAAAATAATTATTCATTGAATACGCTTCTGTGCCTTGTTAGATTTTTTCATATGGTATCCCAACTCCTATCTATTTGAACTTTTTCAAAACTTCCCTCCTTCTAACCCCGTTTTATTTCCTTGTCACCATACTTTTTCTGTTCTATTTGGTAATTCTGATATTTACATTTTCATGGTTCTATTTAGCATTTGAAGGTTCATATTTAATATATTTTCATCGTTTGTTACAAATATGTTGTGATTTATGTAACACATTTTCGGTCATATCACCTTTTATATATGTCACTGTTCCTCCGAAAATATATATTGGTATAGAAGCTGAAAAATGGAAAAAGGGAATGACGTATTATGTACTACACGTATCAATTCTGTTCCAAATCTTATTTTTTTCCTTTAAAAAACAAAAGAATAAAGAAAAAGAAGCTGCAAAAAAAAACAATAACTCAAGTTGTTAATATCTGATCTCATTTTATTTTGCCAACTTTAAATTTCAATTCAAAATTGAATGTTTCTCTTCTAATTCCGTCTTTTCTATAGATAATTGTAGATACTATGATCCACATTGTCATTATTATTTTAAAATGATTGAAAATGCGAAAAATGTAAAATATTAAAACGATTATTTTATTCAAATGTATTACTAGTATTTTAAACAAACTGAAATTTAGCTCCACACCACCAACTGCCTACAGTTAAACTTTTACACGTTGTCCGTCGATTTTTAATTACATATACGCAATAATGGCCACGCATTTACGAAAGAATGTCAAAGATTGTGAAAAAAATTGAATAAAAAGGAATATTTAAGCTCGTAGGTATATCAGAAAATAACGAAACTGGTGGTGTAGTATACAACTATCCTTAAAAGTACTTTTCATTCTATACAATACACTTGTCCCATCGTTTTGCCAACTTGTCATAAACATCTGCGAAACTATTTTTTTTGAGTCTACTTGGTATACCCATCACCGCGTTGTTGTGCTCTAAATTTTACTCAAACTTTCAACCTCTTAATTCTTTTTGACTTCAGGAAACAGACAGAAGTCACATTGAGCAAGATCAGGTGAGTAGGGTGGGTGAACCATAATTTCCACCCCAAATTTTTAAGTCTTCGTTGGCATATCGCTGATCTGTGAGCTGAAGCATTGTCGTGATGCAGGATCTGTTGTTTCTTTAATTTTGCCTTTACGGTTCCTCGAAGTACATTAGAATAGTTCTCTCCAGTTGCTGTATGTGCTCTAGGTACAATGATAAATGACCCATTTATAAAAAAAAATAAGTGTTTCACTTTATCGGTGCTTTTAACAGTTTTCGCCTTCTCTAGTCTTGGACTGCCTTTGTGCTTCCATTGCATGCTTTGAGCCTTTAATTCATGGTCGTAATTGTAAACCCCACTCTCGTCACACGTAACCCCATTGTTTAAAAACTGTGAACTATGTAATAGTTCGCTTTTCGACTGCCGATAAATTGTCACTCAATTGGCTCTTTGTTCATTGGTCAGTACTTCTTAATAAGATGTTAATTTCTGTAATTTTTTAATCAATCCGTGCAGTTGGTGGTCGCCCCCGTCGAAATTCATCTTCTACTGATTCACAACCGTCTTTGAATTCTTTGTGTCATTCAAACACCATACAATAAACTAGCATCTGGCTTTGCAGTTTTAATAATTTCAAAAGTTTCAGTTCGAGTTTTACCCAACCGAATACAAAATCTTATCGCATATCTTTGCTCCACTCTCATTTTTTCGATGGGTACGTCAAACACAAACACAATTCAGTAATTAATTTGTAATAAAGGTCGAAAGTTAAATCAAAGCCTACTTGAGGATAAGTACATTAGAGATGGGGGTTTCATGTTTTATTCTTTGTGTTATCAAATTCTAGTTGTGAAAGAAATTATAGCACCAGTCTCGTTATATTTTGATATATTCTCGTATAGTATTATTTCTAAAAACGTTTTGCAGTAATTCATAAAATAAATAATGAAATAGGTGTCTGTAACCGCTCTTTACATTAGCTCACTATGCATTAACAATCGTCATTTTTTCTCAAAAAATAGTGGCTAATTGCTCTCAATTTTCTTCGTGTCTGATATTTAAACTTTCTCTACACTTAATAATTTATTTATTTTTTAATAGGAAGTCTGTTTGGAGTAAACAACTGATGATTACTGTAAATGACTGCATAAACAACACTAGAACGCATTTTATACATTACTCCTTATACAGAAAAGTGTTTTTAAAAATAGAAACGCCCTAATAAAATCAAAACTGTCAAGATAATGTTATTATTAGCATTTCCTCTGATGCTATACCAAATCGAGTAATGGGAATGAGTACTAAAACAATCGTTAATAAATTTAAAAAATCTTGTCTCCTTTGAAACAAAAATAAACAATTTATTAAGAATTGCTCTTGTTAAAAAACAAAACTAAAAATGGCTAATATAGGATATCATATAATTGAATCATTAAATAAAATCTGAGAACAAGGCAAAAAATTACATTTGCGTTTAACCTAAAAATCTGCAAAGATAAAAGGTACATATTTATCTAGCCCCAGAGCGTACTTGTTAATATCAAAAGCGCCTACCATTAAATCATTTACAGGAAATTGTACTGACCGAAATATAAATTGCAACAATTGATTTGACCTAATTACTGTCACCTAGACGTTGGGGATTTGAAATATTACTATGTTATGTAATATTAGCTAGGCAATAAAAAATTAGGTTTGTTGTAATATATTTTTAGTTTTTATTCGAAAATTATTCATTATATTAATTAGAATATTTTAAAATAAATATTAATCTATTAAACTATTTATTATTATTAATATTATTATTATTATTATTATTATTATTATTATTATTATTATTATTATTATTATTATTATTATTATTATTATTATTATTATTGCGTTATACAAGAGGACATTTTTATCTTCGAGGACTAGACAGCAATTTCCTAATACGTTTTTTTAAATCACATATGTATTGGCATTTGTTTGTAAATGTTTTGCTAAATTATTAAGTTTGTGATCATGATCAAATTCCTTCCAAAAAAGGGAAAAGCCCCAAAGTCATAAAGAAATGTTAGCTGCATTCGATAATTATAATGCTTATCTTTCCACGTCGATTATCTGAGAGTGGATAAAATTCTTTAAAAATGGTTGAAAATAATTAATTGATAATCCCCGTCTAGGTCGTCCTAATGATGTGACGAATTCAAATGTTGTTGAAAAAATCAAGTATTTGGAAATGGAAGATTCAAGATCAAAGAAACGACAATTAGCAGGTTTACTGGGCTTTCAGAAACCACGATGTTTAGACCCCACCAAGGTGGGTTCTACGAATGGTTTCGTCATTGCAAATGCGTGTTCGAATAGAAAGATCCGAACAATTCCTGGCACTTTGTGG
This sequence comes from Melolontha melolontha, assembly GCA_935421215.2. NCBI lineage: Eukaryota > Metazoa > Arthropoda > Insecta > Coleoptera > Scarabaeidae > Melolontha > Melolontha melolontha. The sequence goes on from OW285240.1 coordinate 76,199,247, forward strand.
GAACGACCAGATTTAATGATTCCGAGTCCATGCTGAGGCATGTTAAGAGCTCGAGCCACGCCAAGAATTTTAAAGTCACCCCTTCAGCAGGAAAAATAATAGCAACTGCTTTTTGAGACTGTCAAGGAATTCTGTTGGATGATTTACTGAACAAGGATAGTACGGCAAATAGAGAGTATTATGAAAGCGTGATGTATCGTCTCAGAGATTCTATTAAAATGAAAATATGTGGAAAACTCACGCAATGTATCTTATTGCTTCGCAACAATGCATCAGTGCACCTGTGCACAAGTCAAGAACTGTTCTTACTGATTGTGATTTTGAAGAAATTGAACAGAGTCCAGAATAGTCCAGATTTTTCACTCAGTAACTACTTTTTGTTTCCGAATCTCAAAAAACACTTAGGGGCACAAAATTTAGGGACGATGACAACTTAGCAGCTGTAGAGAACCATTTTGCACAGAAACAAAAAGCATATTTTTACGATGGATTAAAGATGTTATTAAAACGATGTAATACCTGTATTCAAAAGCAAGAAAACTATATTGAAAAATAAATTTGTATTGTTCTCTAGTCTTTTGTTTTCATGCCTAGTTCGAGAAAATAAAGACGTCCTCTCGTATATAGTCTCTGTATGGGTCTAGTTTCGTCTATACTTTAATGACTCAAATACTAGTTAGTTTTAAAAATGGTCTGATTAACATAGAAAAATATATTACAACAAGATTTTGTCATGACTAGGTATGTTAAATTTTACAATTTGTAAAATTTACAAAACAAATAAAGGAGTAGCAAGAGTTCGATTAAATTTACTGTTCTTTTCTTTGAATACCTTTCCATTTCCCATTTGTTTAGTTTCCTTTAATTATACATACCAAAGCTATGTTCGAATTATGCAAACATTTTTAATAATTCCTTAAGTTTTATTTTCATGCATGTTCTTTATTGAGAATATGTAGGTAAGTTTTTTAGATTAGAATAATTATGGTTTCAGCATGACATATTCCATAATATGTTCAGACGACTCTGGTTTTCGTTATAAGATTATGTTGCCCATTTAACAATCTCTGTACTCTAATAATATTTGATATGCACTGCCCTAATGAGAATCAAACTATAATATACCTGAATATGGCACCCATTTTATGTGTATCAACACATGAAAATTCACAATGTTTAGAGAAGATTTCTGAAATATATGACCTTTAAATTAGGCAAGGTTTTCTCAGCTCGTGTCACCGACAACATTAGATTTCTACAGAGACAAAATTTTCAGATGCTGTCCGTGAAATGTGAAGTGATACATCTTTATTTTACCTCATAATGTGTAAAATTGACTTTACAAGATTATTATCAGAAGTAAAACTTCTTGTTCCTACGCACAGATCTCGTTACAGAAATCCACGATTTTAATCTAGAGAAAGAACTAATTATATCACCAAATTTGGTGATTTATATAATTCATGTGACTATTATTAAACTGTAATAAATATTAAAAAGAATTTAAAAATACTCGAGTGGGTAAAACCTCACCATCTGTATAAAACAAAAATATTTTTATTAATATCAAAAACATTATTGAAAATCAGGCATGGAGAACACAACACAAATTCATGTCTGTGTGAAAATTTTTATCCAGACATGCAGATATGTGTTTCGTCCTGGTATAGGCTCGTCAGTACGTGATGTTGGCATTAATCAATAAGCGGTGCTGAGTTTTCTTCCATGTTGTGTTTTATGACTTGGCTGTATGCAAAATTAGTGTGGTGAATCAACATCATGCACCGACGAGTCTCAAGTTGGACGAAACATGTATGTGTTATCTTAATGGCAAGTGTCACATTAATATGAACTTGTATTGTGTTCTCCATGTCCGATTTTTAATAATATTTTCGATATTATTAAAAATGTTTTTGATTAAGAAATATTACTCAATCCTTTTCAATTATTCTTTGCTTCTAATTTTTATAAGTTAGTAATTTAATGAGTGTGGACTTTATATCACACAAATTAAAGTTTTTTTGTACTATAAATAGTTATGCTATCGGGCAATAAAGATATCGTTGTTATTAAGGAAGCAAGACGTATTAAATTGTTATTCCATTTAGTACAATTAGGGCCATCATTAGCCAGGACTACCTCCTCTGTTAAGCAGAGTAGATAATAATAATCAATAATAATACAGTATTAAATTTTTATATTGTACTTAATATTTACGAAAGCTTTCGGCCAATAGGTACATACCTAATTATTACTTATATTATTAAATATTAAAATTCCTGTGTAACCTTTCTTTAATGGCCATCAGCATGAGTTACGAAGATATTTCTCCAACACTTTGATATATTTGTTTCACATTTGCTTCCTGTGTAACAAATTTTGGGTTTAAGCTGTAAAGGCGGCTTTACACGGTCAAATAAATTCATGAATTCTGTGACCTTGAATTTATTGAAACGTGTAATACTCAAAATTGTTGTGAACTTCTTGCCGACAATAAATTCATTAAAAAATTCACAATTTAGAACCAGCTCTAATTTGTCATAAATTTTTTGGGGAATTATGGTTACATTTGGGTTTTGAAGTTATTGCCAACTTTGGATGTAATGTAGTAGTTGTATTATTAAAAGTTATATAACGGGTGTTCAGGAACATTCGAAGTCAAAGTAGTCCTTAAAAATATGAAGTCATGTCTGAGATAGATTGATTTTTGACAGACAACAGTTGACATTTAATAATTATTACAAATCAGCTACTTAAGTAAAGATATACGATTTTTTGTTCAGAGAGCCCACTTGACTTCGAATGTTTCTGAACACCCGTTAGATCGTTATAAAACAAAAAATAGATCAAGTGAAGATAGTAAAGGCTTACAATATTTAGTCATCATTTTTACTGTACAAAAATCAACATAGGTTTGACACAACCTACTCAACTTATGAGTACAAACACAATAGGGTTGGTAGTAAGAAAAAGTAGCTATTTTATGGTTGGCATTAACTGGATAGCTTCAATAAAATATTTGATCATGTAATACAAGGATGTATTTTCAATAAATTCATGAACTTCTTCTTGAAATTCTTCATCAATAAATTCATGAATTTATTTGATCGCGTAAAGCCGCCTTAAGATGTAATACCATTAATTGTTTTTTCTAATATTTTGCTCTTTACCTATTAACTTCAAGGTGATTACAGTTTCACAAATTACCTCAATTAAAATTAATATTATTTTTTCATTTAGTATCACGGCAAGCATCAGTTGTACTAACAGAATAGATTTACTTTATTTGTTTTTATTTGTTTATCCCTAGTAAGGATTTATTTATTCAAATCCTAGTTCCATTAAGATTGCGCCTAAATGCAGGCAAAACATTCTACAAAAAAATCTATGGAATTATCTAAAAATTATATTTTGGAAAGAAATCTTTGAATAAAATCAAAATGCATTATTTTTTCTTGTGTCGTTTCTACATTTATAACGAGCCATCGAAAAAATTCATAATTGGAGTAGACTATGAAATTGAGTTGGTACTTTAGCCACTTCCACATAATGACACATTACTTGATGCTTGACAGTTTCATTTGGTTTTATTGTAAAAAAAGGTTATGGTATTGAAATGATACTACAACAAAAAAGAAAACAAGTAATTTATTTAATATCTAAATCATAATCAAAATTTACATATAGCTACAGAAGTTGTTGAAAATGTTGTCCATTTACATCTAAACACAAACAATTTTCTTAATAAGAGTTTTGAAAAATTTTACACAAACTTATAGTTTCAATGTCAAATAATAAATGTCATTATGTGGAAGTGGTTAAAGTATCAACCCAATTACTCAGTCTACTCCAATTATGATTTTTTTCGATGGCTCGTTACTACGAAACTAATCTAAGCATGTAAAACATAAATAAAGATTTGCATTACTTAAAGTAATTAGTAAAAGTGCTTTAAAATGTTGATTTGCTCCTGTAATTGCTTTGTGGAAAAATTACTGTCAGTTACTAATACTTATGTTATTGGAATTATTTTAATTAATTAAGTGAATACCCACGTATATTCTAACGCTATGTATTATACACAATCAATCGAAGAAACAAATCTTACCAGCGTATTCAATAAAATACTTTCTACTTCCATTAAGTATATTTTTAAACTGGTCTCTTAGACTTTTAAAAGTAGTATAAGTGTAGTTAGACTTCAGTTTCAATAAACCGTGAGAATGATAGGAATTATTTATGATTAAATCCGTTTCTAAAGAGAGGAAGAAGTGTTCCACATTCACGGTGGATGATAAATTACGTTTATTTCAAAATGCGTTTTCTATAAAACCTAAACAAGTTTGAGATAAAAGGTACGAGTTAGACAAAAGCAGTAACAAATATTTGAACTGCCTTTGCTAAAAGATTAATGGTCTGTTTGAATGACATTTGATTATGAATTAAATTCCATTTAAATGTCGGATGATGTAGTGATTACGTTTCAGGATGATATCAATCTTCGTGTCATTCAAAATTTCAAACGTGTTGACTTGCTAATTATTATTTAGAATGTTGGCATATTACTGATACAAAATAATTAAAAAAAAGTAAATTTATTGTTTCAAGCAGTAAATGATATTTTTTTTATATTTTAATATTCTTGTACGATGTAAATCAATGCTGCTTGTCATTTAGAACATGCAAAACAAACTCCTGCATCTCTCGACCCCTGAAGTATAAAGACAGATTCGCATAACTCGCATTGAGATACCGATGTCTATGCAAATTCTGAGATATATAGGCGAAGTGTATATCGAATGCTTGGTGGTCAGACATCAAAATAAAGTCTTAAAGTCTTCTTTGTCAATCTGTATGTCCTTTTGAGTCATTGTCACAGGAATACAACACATTTGCATACAAAGTATATCTAGTGGATATTTAAAAAAACGAGCTTCATCTATATTCCAACCATAAACGTAAAAGGTAAAATACGATTTAGTGTATTAGTTGTTTTATGTACTAAATGTTCGTATATGAGCATCAACCGAGTCGTTGAAATTCGTATGCGTTTAAGAATGTTATAAATACTTTTAACTTTTATATTAGAATCTAGGATTTTAAGGTACGATGAACATTTGAAGATGTCTCTGTAAGTCACGTTAGCGTAGGTGCCTGTAGATTCGTTTGTGGTAAATATAGATTACTGTACTTCAAGCTCTAATCCATAAAGTTTTCTAGATGGTAAAAAGTTGAACTAAATTGGAAAAATATGTTTAATAATTATTAGTGGAAATAAGGATATAAAAATTGTAAAATATATTGATTTATGAAAAAGAGTTAATTAAATATGATAATTACATAAAGAAGTTTCAAAATAATAATTTATTAGATCTACCGTTTATAAATTAATACTCTATTATCGAACCAACATAAAATGAATCAGTAATCTACACTTCCTTATTGTTTTAGTCAAAATAAAATACATTTTCTTGTTTATTCTGTTTGACCGTTTAACTATTATATTGCTGTTCCAATTTTCAGATTTTTTGAGTTTTGATAATGTTTTTTTTTTTAATTATCATTTTGCACAACTTTTCTTCACTACATTTTCAAGTACTATAAGCAGAATTTTTAAACACAATTACATCCTAGAGTTAATTAATAATTTATTTTTTTAACTTAAAATTATGTTTAAACTGTTTCCCTAATTGTTATAATGGTACTTTTTCTCTCTTTGCACATTTGATGTAAAACACAATGAATAATTAAAACAACAATTATCAACATCGAATCTCCCCCAAAAAACTAATAAATAGAACAGTAATTAATTACGTATTTACAAAACTACTTTCAAAGAAACACTATCTTGTTAGTAATATTTTACAAACATATACCAGGTGTTCCACAAAAATTTCCAAAGGCTGTAACGTCTCTATTTGTTATCTGATTTTAGTGAACTATACATCAAATTAAACGGTTTCGGAAAGACTACATACAGCAATGAGAATTATCTTTTTCGTAAATTTTTCCTTTTCAAATTGAATATCTTTTTGGGTTCCTACAAAAGAAATTTTTTTACCGATTCCGGTAACGTAAGAAAAACACATAACTTGGATAAAGAAAAATGCAAGAAAATTAGTATTTCACTGTCAGTTTGCGTGAATCTTATAGCATTATTCAAAAACACTATTAACAGTAATAATAAATAACAAAGTGTACGTAAGTTTTCTTTATTTCGCTTATTATTAATACTTATAAAATATGAATTTTGAGTATTTAACGGACATGCTTCAAGTTTATTTTGAATGTGGTAAAGGACCATGTCCACACTAATAGAATTTATCAGAAACGTTTCCCTGATAGGGAATGATCGCGTCATAAGAAATTTGCGCAATTGGAAGTTAATTTTAGAATGTTTGGATCCTTTAGAAAGCCAAAGAAAGGAGTACGGACCGTAGATGTAAATTCAAATTTAACCATTTTGTTGGGCGTATAATAAAATTCCAGGACGTCTATTAGAGAGATTGCTAACAATGTTTGATCTTCCAGCACAATCGTTCATTCTATTTTGAAAAAGCACAAACTGGGACCGTACATACCTCAAACAATCAATCATTTGCTGAAAGACGAATTATCCGCGGAGAATGCAATTTGGCAATGTTTAATTAAATAAATTACGCGAAGATCCACTCTTTTATTCCAAAATTCTGTGGTTGGACGAGTGCACCTTGACCAATAACGCCGTGTTTAATTGGAACAACGATAGGTATTAGAGCAATGAAAATCCTAGATTTGTTGTCGATTATTTTACACATACAAATATAAACCAATCAGATTCGCGTATTACTGAAGCAACTCGAAATTACAGCGGTAATTTATCGATAATTTTCATAGTAGAATAATTAGGCGTTGTTATGGAAATGCGGTTAATAAGGATAGACATTTCTAAAGTTCTGTCAAAAAACTGGTTTCATTGTCACAAAACAATGCTGAGATTTGGGGAAGAATCAGTTGTAAACATTGATCAAATAGTAAAACAAGCTGAACCGGCTAATAAGAAAAAGAGTAAAGCGTCAATTTGGCGACAATTTTGTGAGTTTTGTGATGCGAAAAACTACAGCATCGAACAAAATGTTACAGAAGAGGAACTTGTAGATATTCTGAAAGACTGGGCCTTCAATATGAGGAAGGTGAATGGGGAAGAATATAAAGAAAGTGTTGTTAAAACGATGATGTCACGGCAAAATTGCTACAAGAGAAGTTTAATAACGAAATTAACAGAAAAAATTATCCTTTTCAGAGCATCGTATTTAAAGCAGCCCGCGACGCAAGGAACTCCAAAAGGAGATTTCTTCAAGCGATACCTAGTAAACGGAAAATGAGTTCTGCAGCTTTACAGAAAAACGAATATGAAAAAATGATAAATGTTTGGGACGAAGAAAATCCAGATGGATTACAAAAGAAATTTTACGTGATAGTGTCGATTGAATTGGCATGGCGAGGAGGAGAAGGCGCGGCATGTTTGATTCACTACTTCCGAGAAGAAATGAACGTATACAATACACCGACTGGAAGAATAGAGTACAATCCCATATTCACGAAAACTACCCAAGGTGGAGCACAAAAATGTGCTGACAGTAAATGGTTGATTCCCAACAAAGTAAAACCAAGTAATTGCCCAGTCAGACTTTTTAAAAAACTCATTTCAAAGATGACAGAAAACGCTCGTATAAAAAGTGATAGACTCTTTTTAACTACCAATCCAGCGTGGAATAAGAAAAAAGGTAGCTGGTAAAAAAATATGCCTATTGGAAGAAATGAAATTTTGAAATGGTTTAAGAAAAGTGCTGAACTCGCTGGTTTCAACACAGAAAACCAAAAAATAAGTAACCATTCCAGTCGCGCGACAGCTGTCTCAAATTTAGCAAAAGCTGGTGTAAATGAGCACCAATTAATTAAAATTTCTGGCCATAGTAGTTCGCATTCTATTAAGCCGTATCTACAACTAGATAAAGAACACCATGAAACTATTATTAATCAAATGCGAGGAAATAGTTACAACAGTGCAAATATTGATTCAAGCAGATCCAATAAAAAACAGAATGTATATAACAATTGTACCTGTCAGTGTACTAGTTTATACATGAATTAATAAATAAAGAGTTTAGATAAATTTCATTTTGTATTACGTAAAATAATCTAATCAAATACCATACGAGCTTTGAATTAAAATCGATAATTTCACTCATACTTCCTGCATAACGACTTCGACTCGTGTCAATTTCACAATTAAACCACTCCAGCCCTACGGGCTGTCGTGATTTAAATGCTTGTCAAACTGACACTCGTCTTCGTCGCTATGCAACAAGCATTCGTGAAATTATCGATAAATTCAAAGCTCTAATGGTATTACTACAGATAATAATATCCAGAGAAGATTTACTTTAAATGGTGTGGAATTTTAGACAGTAGAGTAATTGGACCATATTTTATTGATGGTAACCTAAATCAATAAAAAATTCATACGTTTCTTGAAGATATAGTTGAAAATTTAGAAAAATTACTTGTTAATTACCCTGTCCATATGTGTTTTTATTACGTTACTAAAATCGGTAGAAAATGTTCTTTTGTAAAAATTAAAAAAAAAACAATAATTTGAGAGGGAAACCGCGGATGAGTGTAATTCTAAATTATTATTAAGAATAGTTTCTAAAAAATTATAACATTTGAAATTTTATTTCCGTTATTTAATAAGAATTTCTTACAAGTTATTATATTGCAAATATAAATTCTGTTCATTTAACAATACTGGGTATGTTTCAATATTTTATCTTTTCTAATTTTTCGTCGATTTTTTTAATAAATACAGTATTAAAATAATATAAAAAATAGTAAATAATAAAAACATTAGAAAAATCTAAATTGAAACTCTTAAAATTTTTGACTTACTTGAAATTCTGAATTAGAAATTAAAATAAATGAAGTTAAATAAAAAAAATAAAAATGTAACAGAATAATTTCATTTAAAATTTAAATCCTCTTTAATAACTCACACTAGTGAACTGATATTTTAGTAATCTTACTTTCTGAGGCAACCCAATGCATTATGAATTTGATTTTAAGTAGAAAAATATTAACCTATCCCCGCTCCTCTGTTTTAATTAAGTGTTTTATTTATGTTTCTGTATTTAGCCCTAACTTTAAAATGTTGGAACTTAAACATGTACGATGTTCAATCCAGATGTTCCCGTACTGACGCTGTAGCACAAAGAACGCTAAATAATACCGGCGTACGCCATTAAATGGTGGTCTCAGTGTGTGTGACAAGTTTCAAACTAATTGGCGCAAATGTGATTGCGTAAAGTAATAATTATGTTCTGCTGCAATCATTATACTCGTAATGGGAGAAAAATATCTGCATTGAATTTTATTTTAAAGCCCAAGAAATGCTTACAAGTGAAAAGCAATGTTAAGAGTATGATAACTGCTTTTTTTTTTAATATAAAAAGCACACTGCGCAGAGAATTTGTTCCAGCTATATTTCAATGTTTTCAAACGGCTCCGTAAGGAAATAAAACTGCTCGAACTTTGGCGAGCAGAAAATTCGTCGTTACATCACGACAATGCGCCGTTTCACCGTTTGTTTTTTCACACAAGCCTTTCTGACGAAAACATCAACGGCTACTCTATTCTCAAGCTATTCGCTAAATCTGGCTCCCTGGGACTTAGGTCTCTTTCTGAAAATGAAACTAATGCTAAAAGGCCGACATTTTGATAGCATTGACATTGAAGAAATTCAAGGGTAATCGCAAGCCGTACTCTACTCACATACACAGAAAACGATTTCCTGAGTATCTTTGGAAACAGGAAAAAGCGCTGGAATAGGTGTATAGTTACCCAAGAGGACTACCCGCCAGGAATAAATGTTAAGTTTGGAATTTTTATAGCTCCAGTCTGGGAACATTAGGATTGCACCTCGTATTTAATAATTTGCTTTGAAGCATAATATTTCCTGTAGTAGCACTAATTTTGATTAATAACTAATTACATTTCAGTATATTTTCAATCGTTTTAGCAAATATAGTTTGTCCTGACGTCTAAAACGCCTTAAATCACAGCCTTATATTTTTTTATAATTTCACAGATTCGTTTAATTTGTGTAGTGTTTATTCGCAGAAGCAATAAAATATGTTTTAATATATAGGGTTATTCAGATTCGATGCTCACATTAGGATCTCGTAAACCGTAAGAGATACGAAGAAGATTAAATTGGTGCAAAGTTGCGAAAATTAACGGGGGATTGATATGCCGCAAAGAAATTTGCGGCATTTTTCGTTTATAAGATTTTTGGGAAAACCCAAATTTTCACATTTTCTTCTTTCTCTAATAACTTGATTACTAATTGAAAAACCGAAAGCATTTTTCCATAGAAACTTTTTCTGCTACATGCAGCGGTGTTCACTAATTTTCGGTACAACGTTTCTTTAGTTCACGATCGTCATCAACTAATTAAGTCTAATGCGACTGTCGGGTTTCCGGGAATTCTTGAAGATAGACTTCATAGGTACGCACAGAATTTCTGCGGTGAATAAAATACAGTCTCAACATGTCACGATTTTCGTCATTTGTGTAACTCATTTTTACTTTCAATGGAGAATGATAGATCAACAAACTCAGATAAATGACAACGAAGATATTCGATTTTCGTTTCCAAATGCATATCTGAATGGGGTAACAAAATAATAATTACTTTTAAGGCTTACATCAGTTTTTAAATGCTTGGCCAGCAATTACAATTATATGGTTTTCTTTCTTCTAATCAAATGTTTTAATTCTTTTCGAAAAATAAATTCTTCAGTTTTCATTTTGAACCATGTCCCAGCTCGTAATCTTTCTTTTTTACTTATTATGTATTTTGATGAGAAATAAGTAACAATGTCAATACTAATGTTAGAGATAGTAAAGATAAGTATCGACCAAAAAAGATTTTAAAATCAAGGTTCGTATTTAAATGTTTTAGTTGATGACGGTTGTAAAGTGAGGAAACGTTGTACCTAAAAGTGGTGTAGCAGAAAAAGTTACTATGGAGCTTTACAACCAAGTTATTGAAGAAAGAAGATTTGGTTTTTATCAAAAATCTCAAAAACGAAAAATGATAATGCAAATTTCTTTGCGGCATATTAATGCCCAGTAATTTTCGCCACTTTGCCTCCAATTTAACCTTCTTTGTATCTCTTATGGTTTACGAGATCCTAATGTTGAGCAGAGAATCTGAATAACTCTGTACATTAAGGAATTGACTTAATGGGGGATAAACTCAAATTTAGTATTCTTAAAATGCTGGTTTCATATGATATTTTTTTGTCAATGACAAATATTTAACAAATTTTGATTGTTTAATGAAGTGCAATTACTTATAGTTAAATAGTTTTCTTCAATGTATTATCGTATAAACTTGATTTAGCTGTTATTTTTCCTCATTGTGAATATGTTGGAAAATTTTCTCTTTTGTATGTTTTTATAATAATATTTAAAAGAAAGACGTGATTTCCATAAATTAGTGGAATTTTTTGATAATATTTTTAATCTTCTACACAACATTCTGAATCAAGAATTAGAAAAAACAATTTAGAGAAAAAAGAAAATTAATACTGGTAGCCGTAACTTTGTGGTAATTCATTTTGAAAATAAAAATAAAATAAAACAATAACTTTGTTTTACCACTTTATTCACATGTAATAGTGACCGCGGTTTCGACATACAATGTCATTATCGAACTGCAAAAGTTACAGGCCTACATAGATCTTATAAATGACACAAAAATATATGATGTTATTTAAAATTACTACTATCTACGTAACTATTATATACAACATTGGAAAGGAGGTGTATATATAAGATATATATAAGATTAACGACCAGTTAGATCTTATAGATATACCTCTTTTCCAATGTTGTATATAATAGTTACGTAGATAGTAGAAATTTTAAATAACATCATAAACCACCCCCATATATTTTTGTGTCATTTATAAGATCTATTTAGGCCTGTAACTTTTGCAGTTCGATAATGACATTGTATGTCGAAACCGCGGTCACTATATAGTGACTATATAGTCACTATATATGTAATATATTACATGTGAATAAAGTGGTAAAACAGAGTTATTGTTGTATTTTATTTTTATTTTAGAGAAAAAATATTTAAAATTATAATGAATGCAATTTTTAATCACATATTTATTTGACTTATACACAATAATAAATATGAAAGTTATATATGATTAGATATATTATTAACAATATATTTTTGTTATACAAAAAAAATATAATAAAATTAATTAGATACCGAATTACTTATTCGGAAGATGAACAATCATAATAATGCATTCACTTTATAGAGAAAGCCATTTAATTATTAAATATTAAATGTCTCACAATAAACTTGACATTCATAATGTTTCCTTTTAAAATTAAGCTTAAATATTTATCTTTACATTATAGAAAACATTTTCAGTTTACAGAATTCACCCTGAGCAGGACCTCATCTTTACCTAATTCAGCACTTGAATAATAGAGGTCGCATCTTGGAGGCATCCATTATTGGTCTAATCTGAAAATACATATTGTTATAATCACCTACAAATAAAATAACATATTTTTAAATAATTGCTATTACTACTATTATGTTATTATAATCAATTAAAATAAATTACATAACAACAAGTTGTATTTAGCAATACATAAGTTTGAACTATTTGAATTAGTTTGTAATAATTATAATTTGGAACGATAATATAAATATTGATCTAACATTGGAAAACAATAAAATAAAAAAATAAAATACCTTGTACAATTAAATATTAAATAATAGGTACATTTCATCTTTTATCAGACAATTACCTATCCGCATCTTTGCTAATATATTTAATCAAATAGATTTACAATTTATATATATTATATACATATATATTATATATATAATATGCATACTTCCTGACACCACGGATATGTAATTGCACGAAAATGCATTCTAAATTAATTTACCATTTTGTGCACGAGGGTTTTTTTTCACTCGTGGGTGAGTTAGTAAATGATAAATTAAATTTATTTAATTACACTATATATGCTTTTACTAATAAACTATTTTCTTGCAGTTTTGAGAAGTATCTTATTAATGTTAGAAAGGCGCTTTAGATAGACTGTAGATGGTACTGAATTTTGTTTTTGTTATTATATGTATAGATAACAGATCGCAGTGTGGCGTATTGAAATTCATTACCTTTGGACGTAAAACTAATCTTAAATGACAAGAATAAACTAAATCTGAGAAGAAATCGGATCGTACCTAGATCCAATAACAAAATGTTATCTGTAATACAATGGTATTTGTATTTTATAACTCAGGTTATTTACACCTGTATATCTAATAATGAATGAGTTTGCAGCTTTGAGGTTTAAATGCAATTCCAGTATATTGAAAATTGACAGGTAAGCTAAATCTATTGTTACCCTAGCAAAACGGAAATACCCTTACATCATAAATAATATAACAAAGATTTAAAATAAATGAGAATGCAAGGAATTTACGACGGGCTAATACTCTACTCTACAAAGCCGCTTACTCCAATAACAAAATAATTATATTTATAAACAGATGATCTAAAATATTTAAATTGTTATGGAATATTAAGATTAAACATCTGAAAGTATACTATATGAATGAATCTTTAATACAATATTAAGATATAATATAAAGATATCAAGTAATTGTTCTTCTTGCCTTAGTTATAAGAAGTGTTATAACTACCAGAGTTTCTACGCAATCAGTGTAGATAATATAAATGGACGGGTATATGAATACTTCGTCTATTAACATTTTAATCTATGTTGTTTGTTAAGACATATGGGTAATTTACTTAATTAAACGCAGTATACGGGAACAAGTCGTTGAGTTAATGTATAGATTTTATCAGTTGTATCTACTGCATTATATTGTAAATAACCTATTATTGCCTCAAACTTCACACATATTTCTATTAGTTAAGGAGATAAACATTCAAATTAACAGTGTCGTATATCACCTGCTTCTTCTTATCGGACCCGAACATACGAATGTTTGTAGCAGCTGAAACACTCGTGTTAAATAGCGGAAGACGGCCATTATGAAAAAGGCGGCGATGATTGCACTACTCGACTCCCTCATCAAATTCTGGACCGGGATAACTTTCGTGACAGCTGCAGACTGGTTCCAGTGACGTCATAGGACTACCTCCCTTTTTTTCGTTTTCTTTTACTAGAGGATTACGGGCCATTTTATGGGGGAGAATGTACCTCTATTCATCTCGACCGGATTTCTATTCAATACAGTTATGGATTCCCTATTATGAATTTCAGTTGCTTGGATTGTATAGAACTTGCCTAAAGAAGAAATTTAAGAGTTAGTTTGTATTAGAAAGTAAAACAATAACACAACTAAATTTGGTTCAAACTTCTAAGAAAACGCTAACAAATCTAATATTTATGTAAGCAAAAACAGGGTAACAAGAATATCCTTAAAAATATTATTTCAGCTGCCCTTTTTCGAATCAAGTATTAATACTACTTAAGGTAATTTAGATTTGCTTTTTAGATTTGTCGGAGACTTATTATTTCTTACATATATTTTTAAAGCGCCTTTATGTATAAGTAAGTAAATTAGTGCATGCAACAAATTTGCAAGTAGATTAGTATTTCTAATGGTAACCGAACCAAGTACCAAGTTGATTACAATTGAAGAAAATGAGTAAAAGAAATAATATTTATGTCTGATACTATATAGGCAGATCAAATTTTAACTACCTAGCCTAAATAAATTAAAAAAACTCGAGATTAGGAATGCGTTCGAAAATAATGTATAGTTTCGACAGTTTAGATAGCGTGAAAGGATACCTTCTATTTGCAAACATTTCAGAGAAATATTTATTAATTAATAAGTATAAAGAGGACTACAAATATATAAATAAATATACTTCAAGATCAGTCAAGATCAAATGAGCAAATGGAAAAAAATTCTGTGTGAAAGTAGGTCTGAAAAGGATTTTTGTCTAAATTTATTGGATATTATTACAAGCAAGTGTATGTTGAAAAGAATATTTTAGTCAGTCCTTGACCATTAATGACTCCAACGTATTTCAGAAGATTGTATTAAAATTTAAAGGATATGACGGATACATCTTCTACCTCTGGCACAAAAGAAATGTACATGAAGGCATAGAACCATCACCAGATTTAAACCCAACAGAAAAAACGGCAATGCTATATTACTTGTTTCTGTCTGTTTCAGCACAATGTATACATTGTCAAGAAATCTAAATTATAAAAAAGAAAATAATTTTAATTTAATCTTGAACGAATTGCTTTATGTAAATGAAAAGTAAAAGTAATGTTTAAGAAAATTAATACTGGTAGCCGTAACTTTGTGGTAATTCATTTTGAAAATAATAAAATAAAATAAAACAATAACTTTATTAATACCACTTTATTCACATATAATCGTGACCGCGGTTTCGACATACAATGTCATTATCAAACTGCAAAAGTTACAGGCCTACATAGAACTTATAAATGACACAAAAATATATGGGGGTGGTTTATGATGTTATTTAAAATTACTACTATATACTTAACTATTATATACAACATTGGAAAAGAGGTGTATATATAAGATCCAACTGGTCGTTTAAAACGATATCTATTGTGTTGGTTCGGCTTTTAAATTTTTTTTCTAGGGCCTCTAAAAGATTTAATTTACGACCTTTCTCGGCCAAATGCAATATTTTACGGTGACCAAATGTATGCCTTTCTGTAATAAGATGGTTTGCGAATGTTGAATCTGTCTTCTTTAGTTTATATGACCTCATGTGTCCTTTTACCCGTATAATAAAACTTCGACCAGTCTGACCTATATATACACTTTTACAATCATTACAATATAATTTGTACACTCCTGATTTACAGATATTTACAGATATTTACAGAAAACAGATATCAATAATAAATCAGGAGTGTACAAATTATATTGTAATGATTGTAAAAGTGTATTTATAGGTCAGATTGGTCGAAGTTTTATTATACGGGTAGAAGAACATATAAACTAAAGAAGACAGATTCAACATTCGCAAACCATCTTATTACAGAAAGGCATACGTTTGGTCACAGTAAAATATTGCATTTGGCCGAGAAAGGTCGTAAATTAAATCTTTTAGAGAGAGGCCCTAGAAATTTTTAAAAGCCGAACCAACACAATAGATATCGTTTTAAACGACCAGTTGGATCTTATATGTACACCTCTTTTCCAATGTTGTATATAATACTTAAGTATATAGTAGTAATTTTAAATAACATCATAAACCACCCCCATATATTTTTGTGTCATTTATAAGTTTTATGTAGGCCTGTAACTTTGACAGCTTGAAAATGACATTGCATGTCGAAACCGCGGTCACGATTATATGTGAATAAAGTGGTATTAACAAAGTTATTGTTTTATTTTATTTTATTATTTTAAAAGTAATGTGTGTGGGATAAATGTAAATGATATTTAAAAAAAATATGACAGACGATTGTTAAATGTGAAAAGTGAAATTATTAATGGGCAGAGAGCGGACTGATTGAAATAACCAATTGCCACGATAAAACGTTGTGGCGGTATCATGTACATATAGTATGCATGTTGTAAGTTATAACAGCCCCATTATTTGTTTGCTTTATTACATTCGTCTAGCAGATGTTGTTATTTCAGTCATTATTGTGTCTATTCATCCATAAAATTCTATTTTACAGTGGCGTGTTTCTGGTTTCGTTTCTTTCAGTATAATTTGGTTACAACTTTTAGTATTTTAATAAATCCGTTTTATATTGTTATATTGTATATTTATCCTACAATTTTTTATAAATATTTAGTTTAATTTACTACCTCATTTTTTAAGTAGTTTTCGTTTCTTCTCTTTAGTCCATTTCTTTCTGTTCTTAGTATTTCTCTTCATTTTCATTAACTATGGAGAATTCTCATAGGGCAACCATGGTAAGATGGATTAGAGGCCATACAGATTGTATGGTTGCATATTCGTAATGATACCGAGATATATTGCAGTGCCTGTTCATTAAATTGAAGGCGTCCACAAAAGCGTAATGTGCGTTTCTTTGAAAATTCATCTAGATAACATATGTCCATCTACACCTGACACTTTTAAAGAAGAACTGTGTGAAGTTTTTATGGCGGCCACTATCCCATTCAAAAAGCTTAACAATCCAGTCCTCAAGAGATTTCTTACAAAATATACTAATCGTCATATACCAGATGAATGTACTTTACGTAAATACCACTTATCAAAATGTTATTTGAGAACCATTAAAAAATATGAACCAACCTATCTGGTTATTATCTTTGGGTAAGTGCAGACAAAACAACGGATGGGACGATATGTGTTAAATGTAGTTGTTGGTATTCTTCATCCGACAAATTCATACCAACCATAGATAATTGCAACTAAGATATTGCCAATCGTAAATGGTGAAACAGTTGCAGAAGTAATTGATCAATGTATTCTGTCATCGGATAACAACTTGTGGCAGCCTATATGTTAAAAACAGGGAAGTTATTAAAGCAATCTTATCCCAATATGTTACAGGTTACCTGCGCAGCCAGCACATGCACTACACATAGTATGTGAATACATCAGGAGTCATTTTCCAAATGTTGATAAGTTAGTTTCATCATTTAAAAAGATATTTCTCAAAGCTGAGACAAAAATTTGATGCCATATTTAACAGAAATCCAGATTTGAATATGTTATACCAATTCTACACAGAACCGATTGAAAAATCTTTACATTCGAAGTATAGTGCGCTTTTGCAACATTTTAATCACGCACCCATCACCAGTTGTGATGTGGAACGGACATTTTCTTTTTTTAAAGACCTTTTAACGTATAAAAGAACTGATTTAACACAGGAACACCTTGAACAAATTTCAATTGTTCATAGTAATATTTTACACTTTCAATGTTTCACAGAAAATACGTAGCACTTATGCAGGTGGCCACACGTACAAAATTGTTCGAAACTCACGAATCGTTTACATAAGCAAACCTATTGCGAATACAAGGCAGAAGCATATGGGCTAGGAGTCATCAATCGCTCGATTCCGCTCTCTGTTAATGAGTATTGTATTTTAAAAACAATTCAACAGGTAGCTAAGTTTTTGAAAGGAAGAAAAGAGGGAAAGAGAAATTCTTGATTTTTGATGGCAACAAGAAAAAAATATTCGTATTAATGTGTATATAATATATGATTTGCCTGAATTGGAGGAACATGAATACAATTCCTTTCGCATTATTAAAATAATTTTTTTAACATATCGCTACGTATATATGTAACTGAAAATATCTTTAGAATCTGCACTTATTATTCAATTTAAATATTAGAGAAGATAAAATAGTTCTATTTCCTCCATCTTTGCAAACGTTTACGAAAAATCTAAATAATTTCTCTATGACATCAGGAATACTTAATATCGATGATATTATAAGTTTTTAATTCTGCTGACGCTGTTCAAGAACTAATTCGTTACACTAATTTTAAAGTATATTTATAGCTTAACTTCATTTCTATCTTCGTCTCCTAAATTAATATGTGCCTGTTGATGTATATCAAATTGCTATATTTTCGAACATCAAAGACATACGACAGACTTCAAATGATGCCTTTTATTCAAACACTATAAAAATATGTTGAAAATTAATATAATTCTTCTAAAAAGTATTTTTGCTAAAATATATTTTTGCCTATATCCTCAATACGGGGGCGGCTTAACGGGAGGGTGACATAAATAAAATACTTATCCATTGTTTTGATTACATTATACTTTCAGGAGTATAATGTGTATAATTCCTGTGAGATATCGACCCTTGGATTATGTTTGAAGATAGTCAAACATTTTCCAGATATTTGGTTGCGAGCGCCCATTTGAAAAGCATTAAACAAATGCGGCATCCGTCTGGCGGATGGCTTTTTAACATTTATATTTATATATACAGTGTGGTCATAAAGTTTGGAACCAAACTTATAACCGCATTATTTTACATTTTTTGGAAAAACGCTCGGTCAGGTAAATTTTCTTTTTTAAAACGCCATCTTTTGACATACAATTTCTTTCTATGACGTCATTGGTTTTCGAGTGAGGACGTTATCAACACTTTCTTTAAATGGCAACCATATTATTTTTTTCCTCGTTTTTTGTAGACCTTTATATCCACCAAATAGTGATATAAAACAATTAGTATGTTCCATCACAATTTTTTTGAAAAAATGATATAAATTTAGAAAAAAATACGATCATTTTATTTTTGTACAAAATTAAAATTAAATTTGAACAAAAATCTGAACTTCAATTTATTGTAACAGTTAACGTAAATTTTCAAAATGGACCCCACCAACTAACTGACACTGTCCCGGCTGAGTGTAAATGCTTTGCGATCAATAGTAATCTGCGTTATTCGCTCCAGGTCAAAAGAAATTCGTCTTCCCAATCGGCCAATTACTTATTACAAAATCTTATTTAACATTAAATAGTTTCACAAAAAAGGGCCAAAGAAGTTTAATTTATTTAAAAAATTGACATGATGTGGCAGACAATTTCTTAATTAAATTTATCGCCCAAAAATTGAAGATTTCAAAAACTAATTAAGCTTACAAAATTTACTGAAATATATAAGTAAGTTTTTTTCACACTTATGTCTTGTGTGAGGACTTAAATATTCTTCTTGAACAAACCGGATCGTCAAAAGCACATGTTACTATGCAAAAAATTTACAAAAACAAAAACACGCACTTTTTTGCAAGATATTTCTTTATGACATTCTTGATTCTTTTTATACAATTTATGTACAAAAATTTTAGTTTGAAATTGTTTCTATGGCGACAACATTGTTGAATTATTTACTTCTATTTTGGACGTTAAATTTTTGAGATATTGCGTAAAAATTGTTCATTTTCGTTAATATAAAAAATGGCACATTTATCTGAGCGAGAAAGAATCGAAATTTTAATTATGGTTGGGTATGGGGACAGACAAAGAACGCATGCAGAAGCATGCGATTTGTTTAACCATGAACACCCTGATAGACCTCCATTTACCAGGTCTACGGTGACAAAACTAGTTGGAAAGTTTACCGAAACTGGATCCGTAAAAGATCGACAACGTCAAGGTAGACCTCAAGTAGGAGAAGATGTGCAATTAAATGTTCTTCTAGAAGCAGAAGAAAGGCATCATGTTTCCACCAGACAACTTGCGTTAGTCAATCAGGAGGCTCACTCATTTGTCGTCAACTTATTTAAAAAAGAACACTATCGGCCTTACAAAGTTCAACTTGTACAGGAATTACATGAGGATAACGAAGATCGTCGACTGCAGTTCTGTGAAGACGTAATGTTACGTTGTGACCAAAATCCAAATTTCTTGGAAAACATCTTCTTCTCAGATGAAGCTACGTTCTGCCTAAATGGATCTGTTCACCGCCATAATAGCAGATATTGGTCGCAGAACAATCCGCATTGGACTCAAACGTGTCATACTCAGCGCAGAGGAAAAGTTGGGTTGTTGTAAAAGTATGGGTTGGACGACGCATTTTAGGACCATATTTTTTTGAGGGAAATTTGACTGCTGTGCAATATTTAGAATTTTTAAGATTTGAACTGGTTCCAGCGCTGGCTGTTATTTTCCCAAATCACGAAGATGGTGATGTACCCCATCCAAATATTTGGTTTCAACAAGATGGGGCTCCTCCCCGTTATGGTGTAGAGGTTCGCCACTATCTTGACGAAATACTTCCCAATAAATGGATTGGACGGAGAGGCGCCATAGAATGGCCACCTCGTTCTCCTGACCTGACTCCGTTCGACTTTTTTTTGTGGGGTTATTTGAAATCGAAAGTGTATTTTAACAAACCGAACAATTTAGAAGATTTAAAAGAACGAATTCGCGTAGAACTTACACAAATATCCCCAGACATAATTGAGGCGAGTATACGAAGTGTTTACACTCGGCTGGGACAGAGTCAGTTGGTTGGTGGGGTCCATTTTAAAAATTTACGTTAACTTTTACAATAAATTTAAGTTCAGATTTTTTTTTTATTTAATTTTAATTTTGTACAAAAATAAAATTTTGGTATTTTTTTCTAAATTTATATAATTTTCTCAAAAAAATTGTGATGCAACATACTAATTGTTTTATATCACTATTTGGTGGATATAAAGATCTACCAAAAACGAGAAAAAAATAATATGGTTGCCATTTAAAGAAAGTGTTGAAAACGTCATCACTCGAAAACCAATGACGTCATAGAAAAAAATTGTATGTCAAAAGATGGCGTTTTAAAAAAGCAAATTTACCTGTCCGAGCGTTTTTCCTAAAAATGTAAAATAATGCGGTTATAAGCTTGGTTCCAAACTTTATGACCACACTGTATATAAATGGTCATGCAAAATAGTGCATACCCGTTCGGTTGAAACTTCATTAGCTATCTCGCGCATTTCAATCAAGATCGCTACTTACAAGGGGATGGACTTTATTAACTATTTCTGGAGTAGTCACAGTAAATGACGGTCCGGCACATCTTGTAGCATCCGTGCTCATACCGCCACTTTCAAAAGCAGAAAACCACTTACAAATCATTCCATTAGACGAAACACATTCACGATAATATTTACGTAACTTTTCCTCGGTTTCTTAAATTGTTTTTCCACGTAAAAAATGATGTTTACTTAATTCCCAATTTATTAAGGTTAAATTCCATTACAATTGTTTCGACACACGGTGTCTTTCTCGAATGGAGTTGAATTGCAAACTAAACCTAAAAGATATTGACAAATGTAAACTTAAATGATTAATTATAATGAAAGAATAATTATATTCAAGAAAGGTACCAAAGTTTACCGAGTAGGTACAAACATAAAAACGGGAAAACCAAAATAAGATTGTAAACTCCCGATTTGCGGTTTATATCTATTTTTTGTTTGTTGATTTAAAATTGAACCCAAAGAGTTGTTGGTTTTGAAAGCTATGTTATAATTATTTCTCGTTAAGAATTTAGAAATTTTTTGCGTAAAATTACCAGTATGGGTTCTATATTTATTATTCATATCACAACTCTCATGCTGTTCGAGAAGTCCACTTCCAAAGAAGGTTCTCCGAAAACGTTTGGGCTGGAATAATTAATAATGAAGTTATCGGACCATCTACCTTCGACGGAAATTTGAACATCGAAATGTACCGGGCTTTTTTGAAGAACGATCTACCTCTACTACCTGAGGACATTCCTCTTCAAATCAGAAGGGCGATGTTGTTTTTACATGATGGTGCTCCAGCCCATTATGGAAGAGATGTCACTAATTTTTCTAATGAACAGTATCCAAATCGTTGGATAGATCGTCATGGGCCAATTGCTTGGTCACCGCGATCTCCACATCTCAATCTACTAGACTTTTTCATGTTTAAACATGTAAAGACAACTCATCAGAAGATTCACGCAGCGTTTTATAAGGTGAAAACAATATGGAGAACTGCGGCTGGGAACGAGAGCTCCGACCGAGGATTGAATTATGCATTGCACAAGGCGGTCGTCACATTGAGCAGCTTTAATAATTGCACTGTCATTACGCATTTCTTAGAATAAACCACATTTTTTCCTAAGCCCTCTAGTAATTTAGTTCAGCTTCAAACCACGATATTTCAAGAACTGTTAAGAATTCGGGCAAAGTGAATAGAATCATTTTTGCTCAAAATTAGTCATTGAATTCATATACGATGTATCTCGATACCTCGACGGCCACCCGGTATATATAAATCATATTATCGATAAAAAATATTTTTAAGTTCAAACATTTTGAAAGAAGGGTAGCTAAGAAAGTTCTAACAAAGTATTTTAAGTTTCGTGAAATATACAAAATCTTGCAGTGGCCTCCTCTTACACCCTGCGATAACTGCAACAAGTAAAAAGGCAACGTATGAAAAATAGAAAACTAAATTATATAGAATATATATCCAAAATATTCCTAAAATTATCTCTCATAAGTGAGAAAAAAATGACAAAGATATTTTGAAAAATTGTGTTACGCTACTGAACATATCATAAATATTATCGGAGACGAAATCTTAAAGGTGACCCACAATAACGAAATGAATAACTTTGTTATTGTATATCTCGCTTTAAGTTCTGTTATCGGTCGTTACAATTTTTCCATTAAAGGTAATAGATTGTAACTTAAATGCACGTAAAGCACATATGCATGTTCCTTCAATGTATCAGCTTTAAGAATTTACAAGTATAAATCTATATAAATTAACAGCTGACTCAGGTTATCGAGCCATTATCATAATAAAACTTTTATCTCTCAAAACTCGCTTTTATAAATATAACCATTGGCGCCTTTGAATACATTGGGCATTCTGAATTCGACATTCGTATTTAAATTTCTCTAACAAAAAAGACATTCTCGTAATGAATTTTAAAATGGGTTTGTAAATAAATCTAACACCTTAATTTTTATTACATATTTTCTTGAATGTATAAAAAGTTAATTTTATAGTAGGTATTGGCATTAGCATACGAGATATTATACCTGTTATAACATTGACAGCTGTTACGTATGTAAACATATAATGTGTGTGCAAATACAGGCACGCACATATTTACATTTTAAATATTTTGGCAGCACATATTAGAATTTTCGTGAGGGTTTTAATTTAGGGGTTCGCCTCGTAATTGACTATTATTATATATTGGATGCATATTCTATATAATTATATCTTTCGATTTTTAATGCGTTGTCTTTTTATTTTAAGGACAGCCTATATACATATATTATTTTAAAAATATGTCCTTAGTTCGGTTCTGATTCGTGTATTAGTTAGGCTCTGTCTATATGCGCGGAGGAAGTATAAAATTTATGCACAACAATAAAATCTGGTACAGAAACACCAAAGGTAGCAACTATAAGTGACACATCTCTATAATCTATGCGTGTACGTTGAAGTAACCATTGCTTAAATGTCCGTTGCGTATGTTCATGAATACATATACAGATATGTGTTTTAGCATTTTTGTATCTATAGTATTTATACGCTTGATGTTATTAACATTGACATGTTATATTTGCATGGCCAGGAATACATAAAAAAATATTTCTGGAGTTAGCCTGGTAACATACTGAATACAGCTTTCGAATCTATAACGTGTTAAAGATCAGTTGCATGTGGAAACAGAAAGATTTAGTCGCGCAATCTATGGTAAGATCATACGTAAAACAGGAAATAATAGATAGTATACACGTACTAAGTATACGAAATTGATATGCAAAGAACGTTACGTTATAGTTATTATATGAATCAGAAATTTAAGCTTCATTCTCCATACACATAATATTCAGCAATATATAAAGTAATAAAACATTAAGCAGTTATTGAGTGTATGTTACCGTCGAATGGAAATATTCACAAATTCCTTCGTTAAAGTATTCTTCTTTATATATATATCTTCTTGTGGTATTCATATAAGCGACTAAGGATTCCTTCAATAATGTTTGATCATAAATTTAGCGAGGTTGTGCATAACCACGTAAAACTCAAAGAGGAAGGTATATCTGAAAATTAATAAAAAAGCAATTAAACAATTTCAGTTTGCTAGAACTAAAGAAAATAGAAACGAAAATGTTACTGAAAGCGATGGTATTGTTAATAAGCTTCGGATAATTATGCATTTGCTTAAGTGCATATGAAAATGCATATTTTAAACATTTTTCATTATAAAGGCATATTTGACCTTTTTTCAGCAAAGTATTAATTACAAAGGTATTTTTAATAATATAAAATATTATTAAAAATCTGGTGTGAAGAACACAAATGCAGGTTCACTATTAATATTTTCTGTGAACGTGTCTGAATATATCCTATCCCCAGAGACGTAGATACGTATTTTACCTTTCTACAGGCTCATCGGTACGCCCCTGTTGGAGAAAGGATATTCCCAGACACATTCACAGAAAAGAACCATGTCGAATTCAGAATGCCCAATGTATTCAAAGGCGCCAATGGTTATATTTATAAAAGCGAGTTTTGAGAGATAAAAGTTTTATTATGATAATGGCTCGATAACCTGAGTCAGCTGTTAATTTATATAGATTTATACTTGTAAATTCTTAAAGCTGATACATCGCACTATCACCGTAATTATCCAGACCGAGCGCAGAAGTAAATTCGGCGCTGCCTGTTGTCAGACAGCCGAAGTACCTCGCATACCGTCCACATAATTAATGTGAAGTAACGACGCCCTTCCAAAGGCCGAATTTACTTCTGCGCTCGGTCTGGATAATTACGGTGATAGGGCGATGTGGTTCTTTTCTGTGAATGTGTCTGGGAATATCCTTTCTCTAGCAGGGGCGTACCGATGAGCCTGTAGAAAGGTGAAATACGTATCTACGTCTCTGGGGATAGGATATATTCGGACACGTTCACAGAAAATATTAATAGTGAACCTGCATTTGTGTTCTTCACACCAGATTTTTAATAATATTTTATATTATTAACAATACCTTTGTATTATACAAAACTGGTGGGGTTTACCTACTCATGTATGTTTCAATTATTCTGATAAAGTATTATTTTATAACATTCTTTGACTTCACATAAATATTTAATGTTCTTTTTAGTAAAATTACTCTTTTGCGATTTCTGTTGTTTGTATGTCTACAGGTTAATATTTCTCAAAACTTTTTAGCACTAAGACATTTCGCATGCTTGTAAAATAACATCTATTAACTGAGTACCAAACGCACACACTTTATAGCAGACAATTAAATAATCTTCCAAACCATTGAATAAATAGGTGAAGTGAATAGCAAGTTAAAGCTGGATTTACTATAAACATCCAACACAATAGTAAGAGGATTTCCGGGAATTACCCGGGTAACTGAGCAACCAGAAATCAATATAGCGGGAATTTTCTTAATTTTACGACGCCCTTTGACATTCTAACAATCTGTAGTAGTTGTGTACTAGTTACAACAGTATTAAGATCCATCAAAATACCAAAAGAAAAAAGTGTGTAAGCGCAATTTTAAGTCAATTTGTGGCGGATTATAATGATTTTACAACAGATGGGCGTTTGTTATTTTGTAACTACTGCGAAGTTCATGTTACGGCGACAAACAAGTTTCATGTCATTAAGCATCTTCAAACTAGAAAACATGCAAGCAATAAAAATTGTAAAAGGGGACAAGTGTTTATTTATAATTTACTCCGGTAGCTAAGCGTAGAGTATTCGGCGAAGAACCGTTTATTGCTTTCATTTGCGCTGACATTCTGTCAGCTAAATTAAAGAATGAGGGTTTTCGCAACTTTATGGAGAAGTATATAAAGAAAATATTCCAGATGAATCAACGTTAAGAAAAAATTACGTTTCCGAGTTATATAGAACAACAGTGAACAAATTAAGAGAAGAATTAAGAGCTCATTTTATTTTGGTGTCGTTGGATGAATCAACCGACATAGAACAAAGATGCATAGCAAATTTTATATTCGATATATTAGGAGTTAATGAAGGAAAAGATAAATTATATCGGCTGGCTTTAAAAGAAGTGGACAAAGTGAATCATTCAACAGTTGCTGCTTTTTTCAACGATTCTCTAAGTTTATTATGGCCGTCTGGAATTTTATACGAAAAAGTGCGACTAGTTTGTAGCGATACTGCACCATATATTTGCAAAGCAATGCGGGGATTACAGATTTTGTACCCAAACATGATACATGTGAGCTGTGCAGCGTATGTTTTACACCTAGTAGTTGATTTAGTTCGTACTATTTATCCAGACGTTCATATGCTGATATCGTCTGTGGAAAAGATTTTTTTTAAAGCACCAACTTGTGTCCATAGGTTTCGGGAAAATGCGGAGCACGTTCCATTTCTAACCGTACCAATCATTACAAGATGGGGAACTTGGTTCGACACTGCTGTATATTATGCTGAACATTTTAAATTCTGAAGAAGATTGTTAATGAATTCGGCTCTGAAGAAGCGCAGTGCATTAGAGAAGCACATAGTGTTCGGAGAAAAACAAATGTTCGAGAAGATTTAATTTTTATTCAAGCTAATCTGGCGTACATTTCGACTGCAATTTCTGCACTAGAAACTAAGCACCAACTTGTGTCCAGAGGTTTCGGGAAATTGCAGAACACGTTTCACATCGACCAGCGCTAATCATTACAAGATGGGCAACTTGGTTCGACACTGCTGTATATAATGCTGAACATTTTAAATTCTGAAGAAAATTGTTAATTAATTCGGCTTTCAAGAAGCGCAGTGCATTGGAGAAGCACATAGTGTTCGGAGAAAAACAAATGTTCGAGAAGATTTCATTTTTATTCAAGCTAATCTGGCGTAGATTTCTACTGCAATTTCTTCACTAGAAACTAAAGGATTATCTTTACAAGACAGCATTGAAATAGTAGAAAATATAGTAGTTAAACGTATAGCAAAACTCCAGAAAAATTGTTTCATCAATAATTAAATTAAACGCAGTGCTGTCAAAAAATATGTTTTTCACGGTACAAAAATATTCTAGCAGATAATGGGC
The DNA here is from genome assembly GCA_935421215.2 of Melolontha melolontha. Classification (NCBI taxonomy): domain Eukaryota; kingdom Metazoa; phylum Arthropoda; class Insecta; order Coleoptera; family Scarabaeidae; genus Melolontha; species Melolontha melolontha. Next base: position 76,226,898 of record OW285240.1, read on the forward strand.
GCAAATTTATTTTTGAAAATTTGTTACATCACGTTGTAGTTAAATGTAATTATAATTTGCTTCTATAATTTCAACCATTTTGAATCTAGAAAAATTGTTTGTATTTTTAAAAAATTAGTATTTATTTCTTAAAAGTTGATTTTAGTGCATATTTAAGTGGATGTCTTGAATATTTTTGTTGCATATTTGCATGCATATTTTTAAGTTTTTTAATGCATAAATATCCTAAGCCTAATTATTAATATTATTATATTGCTGAACATTGCTAGTAATGTACCTAATTACATTTCATTCTTTATGTTTTTTTCTAGAAACATTACGTTTATCCTTATATAATAATTTTTAGAATCCATCTGCATTTCATTTGTGTGTAAATTTATAGAGAGAATTAGTGTAAGACTAACTATTAAATTAACATTAGTACATACAGTAACTTAAATTTTATTTTAACACTAAATTTGTCGTTTATGATCTATTTTTTGTGGAGAGACTATAGAAATTATCTGATAATGGACTGTTAAACTTAAACGACCTATAAATTCGGTTGCAACTTAATTAAATATTTATTACCACAATAACTTAGGCATTATTCGATTGAAGTGGTTCTTGTAAATGTGAAATTAAACTTGTACATGAATGTAAACCATTAGTATCCACATGTATATACAAAACATGTATAATCTGTTACACATGCCGTTTAGTACTTTCATATTTATAAAAAAAATACGCATTACTCATTTAGAACTCAATAGTAGTAATACATAATATTATATACACCTGCATATTAAGCATCCTTAAAGTCAAGTATTTCATACTTTCGAATATTCTTAAGTATTGCAGTCTGTATGAAGTGGAAGCCTCTTCAAGCAAATCTACGTTTTAAATACAGTGACTTGTTAAGATGTTTTATTCAAACAGCAACCGCCTTGCAACATACATGCATATATGTATTTGTATATACGTACATTAAAAAAAAATTATTTAATTTTTAGTGTTAGGAATCTAATTAACCGAAATAATTAAAAAATTTCTTTGGGATTGATATTTTCCATTCGTTTTATTGGAAATTTTAATATACTATTTATATACAGGCTTCGGCAACTGGTATGGCACATTTTGCATAGCTTGCTATGTTAGTTTGACATTAAACTTCATATCTATACATTCAATTTTGCTCAAAATCGAGAAATTTTCACTAAACCAACGTATTTATGCGGTAAATGAGTTTATTAGAAATGGTTCCGTTATCCAAGCTCAAAGAAATTTTTGGCGGAAATTTCATATTGGAAGACATGGGAGAATTCCATCACGGAAGACAATTTTAAGGTGGGCGAATTATTTTAATGAAAAAGGCAGTGTGAGAAAGGGTTCGTGTCGCTATTACATAAGTGCGATGCCATCTGCGAAAAAAGATTCATTAATGACGGATGACGCTCACGTCCATTTAAGCGGTATCATAAATAAACAGAATTGTTGGTATTGGTCATCGGAAAATTCTCAACAGTTAGATCCAAACCTCTGTATGACCAGAAAGTGACAGTGTGGTGTGGAAAATCAATTCTTCAAATCGTTGGACAATACTTTTTCGAGAAAAATGATCAAGTAGTCATCATTAACTCCCATCGTTATTGCACATGCTACAGAATTTTTTGATAGGAGAACTACAAAGATTGGGGCATGACAACGTATGGTTCCAGCAAGATGGTGCGACAGTCCACACAGCGGGGCAGACTCTTTTTACTTTAAGGGAAATGTTTCCTAATAAAGTTATATCAAAAATGGCAACGTAAATTGGCACCAAATGTCTCCGAATTTATCGGCTCCCGATTTCTTTTTATGGGGCTTTTTAAAGCATAAATAGTTATATGGAGTTTATACTCCCAATGATATACATTGTAGTCGCATAAAATGGTTTGATAAACAGCTGCAAAAAATAATATATGACAACTTCAATGGGTGATAAAAATCTGACAACTTATGCTATGCAGACGACTCGGTATTAATTGCGGACTCAGAAAGAACTTACAGAGACTTCTCCACAGATTCTCGACAACGGCAGAAACTTATAATATGCTAATCTCAATAAAAGAAACTAAATAATTAGTAATATCTAAAGTTCCGATTAAATGCAAACTGGCAATAGGCGAAAAAATAATAGAACAAGTGATGAGCGTAAAGTATCTTAGAATTGAGGTATCGAACTACAGAAACAACTAAGGCAACAGGTTGGGTATATCAGGATACTTGAGAAACAGCGCAAACACGAGCAGATACAAGTAGGACGAAATAACTCCTGGGAACATCAGAAATGAACACACTAAGAACAATAGCCGGAAAAACCATAAGAGATCGGGTTTGAAATAAAGATATCACAGACGAGTGCAGGATAGTAGACATCGTAAAATTCATAAGGAAGCGAACGAGAGAATGGAACCACCACGTCCAAAGAGCCAAAAGTGGAAGACTTATAATAATTGTCAAGACCAGCAGGGAAGAGAGATTCTGGAGGACCTCAAAAGAAGTGGCTCGAAAGCTGGGTGTCGACTTCTACAGAGACACCATAGCATTCGTAAATAAGAACGGACTACGGTTTAAAATAGAAGAGCAAAAAGAAGAATAACTTCAACTGGAACTACTGGAATGAAGAGAAAAATAAACGCAACATATTTCTAATTTGCAACAAACCATTAATAATATAAATTAAAGTAAATAGTTTAGTTCCTGCATGTTTGATACAAAAGTGAGTTCATACTTTGCAAATAAAGACTAGAATCTTGTCACGTTATGTATCGAACATGATGAAAATTAAACTGTTAACTTAATATGAACTAACTAGGCGATTGTTAATGATTTTGCGAAGAATGATAAAAATGAGTGTTAGATTTCTGCTTGCGGGAAAATCAATTAGAACACACTCAAGCGATCAAGAAAACCTATGAAACGTATATAAACACAAAATTTAAATTAAAAATCGAACATAGATTTTCATACAATTCTTTCCATTAGTTTAACATTTACTTCATAACACAAATTCCATACTACGTAGAGGAAATTTATAAAATCTGGATCTATATGGGCCTAATGATATTATATCAACAGTAGCAGTACTATTATTTAGTAGATGGCGCCACGAGACAGTTAGTTAAAATTAAATATTTTAACTAAATACAATAATTGATATCAAAGATTCAATTGTGTTCAATTATATATATATATATATATATATATATATATATATATATATATATATATATATATATACAGATAATTATTTCGTGACCTTTGTATGTTATGGTAAATTCAATTTGTTGGCGATTTAAGGTCTGGTTTTACTTTAAATATATTTATTTTAAAGTAAAATCAGACCTTAAATCGCCAACAAATTGAATTTACTATAAATATACATATAGCTATAGAGTAATATTATCAATTTCAAACCTTCAAAACTGACATCAGCTTTCAAAACTGACATCTGCTTTCAAAAACTGACATCTGCTTTCAAAAGTAACATCTGCTTTCAATAACTGACATTTGCTTTCAATAACTGACATCTGCTTTCAAAACTGACATTTGCTTTCAAAACTGACGTCTGCTTTCAAAACTGAAATCTACTTTCAATAACTGACATCTGAATCATTAACTTTGTAACATTGTAAAATTTCGTATGACTTGCACTGTAATTTGTAAACAGCAATGTTTACAGTCACATTTGCTTCGCAATTACATGCTAATTTGATAATATTTCATATAAAAGCCGAAAAACTCCAAGAATTTATCAATTGATTTATATATATATATATGTATATATATATATGTATATATATATATATATATATATATATATATACATACATATATATATATGTACATATATATATATATATATATATATATATATATATACAAAATTAATTTAAATTCGGGTAAGCGGTCAATTAAGAAAAAAACTCCTTTATTAAATAACCCTATATTTCGCAACAGACTTTGTCGCTTCTTCTGGGGTAAAAAATGTAGAGTTGAAGAAAATATAAAATTGACGTACAAAATATAAAAATATATTTTATATTTTGGTCAATTAAGAAAAAAACTCATTTATTAAATAACCCTATATTTCGCAACAGACTTTGTCGCTTCTTCTGGGGTAAAAATGTAGAGTTGAAGAAAATATAAAATTGACGTACAAAATATAAAATATATTTTTATATTAAAATTATTTTATATTAAAATATAAAATATATTTTTATATTTTGTACGTCAATTTTATATTTTCTTCAACTCTACATTTTTTACCCCAGAAGAAGCGACAAAGTCTGTTGCGAAATATAGGGTTATTTAATAAAGGAGTTTTTTTTTTCTTAATTGACCGCTTACCCGAATTTAAATTAATTTTTTATAATATAAACCGGTCGATAATTTCGTTTCAATTATTTATATATATATATATATACATATACCGGGTGTCACACAAAAAACGCCCTAAACTGTAACTCTGTTATTTACATTACGATTTTCCTTACGCAGCTACCATATAAAATGTTTTGATGAATGCTATGTTTGAGGCCACGTTTACCAGTGCCATCTTCAATTTCTAGCGATTGTCAACTTTTTTTTTTCAAATTGCTCGGTATATTTTTTTTGCTTCATTGCCGTAAAGTATATTTTCAACAAGACGGTGGTACTCCCCATAAAGTACGAATAAATGTTGGTTGGTTGAATAGAAATTCTAATGGACCATGGATTGGCACATATGGACCCATTTATTGGCTTGCGCGTTCACCTGATCTTACGCCTCTAGATTTTTGGTTTTGGAGATCAAGTTATTTAACAGTGCCACAGAATGTAAGCGATTTAGGAAATCGAATAATAGAAAGTTATCGTGAAATACCAAATAATTTCGTATTAAATGTCACTCATGTTATTATAGTAATCAATTCGAACAATATTTGTAAAATTTTTTGTTTTGAATTTATTTTTTAGTTTTGTTATTCGTTTTTCTTTGTGAATTATAATTAGTTACATATGGGCAATTAGTTCCTTCTTAAATTTATTTTTTCATAGCACACTACAATGTAACACAAGTGACTTTAAGAGAATATTCTAAAAGTGTTTTAATTATTTTTCTTCTCTTCTAAATTTACAATTAAAATAGATGTATTGCACATCACTGGATTCAGAAAAAATCTCTATCCAATGATGCAAAAAATACATACCGTGCAATTTGAAAAAGAAAATTGACAATCGCTAGGAATTGAAGATGGCGCTGGAAAAAAGCAAATGCAGTCTAAAACATAGTACTCATCAAATTATTTCATTTGGTACATACCTCGTGAAAATCGAAACATAAATAACAAGGTTACAGCTTGGGGCGTTTTTTGTGTGACACCCTGTACCCTGCACCCTGTATATATATATATATATATATATATATATATATATATATATATATATGTTTTCTTTCAGGTTTCCGCGGGTAGTAGTATGTGTTGTAACTGGATTCCGGGTTTTCTTCCGCGTTTCCATTGTTTGGTCTTTGTAAAGACCGGTGCTGGTTTCTTGACGACGTTTCGGCAAAATCACATTTGCCATCTTCAGGTCTGCGATAACTGTCTGCTTCTGCTTCTGGTTACTCGTAAACTTTTACGTAAAAGTTTAACTGCGATAACTGTCTGCTTCTGCTTCTGGTTACTCGTAAACTTTTACGTAAAAGTTTACGAGTAACCAGAAGCAGAAGCAGACAGTTATCGCAGACCTGAAGATGGCAAATGTGATTTTGCCGAAACGTCGTCAAGAAACCAGCACCGGTCTTTACAAAGACCAAACAATGGAAACGCGGAAGAAAACCCGGAATCCAGTTACAACATATATATATATATATATATATATATATATATATATATATATATAGCAATAGTGAGGCATTGTTGGTTTCAGCTAATAATGATTAAGAAATGACAATATTTCAAATGATGACTTCAGATGATATATACAGGGTCTTCCTAAATTAGTTATACAAAAGTATAGTTGTGGAACCTGCTGTAGTAGCAAGATCTAGTGAGTTTTGCCATATCCTCAAGTCACAAAAACGCCCGCTAGATATAGACTATACATTTCGCTACTGCGCCGTTATTTGGCCAGTCATTACGGAGTTGTATTCAGATGCGCAGCGTGCTCATTGGTGTCTGTTGTTTCATGAATCGTGATGAATCAGTTCTGTTAAACGGAAATTCAGGACCAAATATCACAAGCAACCACCACAACGATCGACAATTATTGCATTGTATAATCAATTTATTGAAACTGGTTGCGTAGGACAGGGAAAAAGGCCAGAAAATGCCTCGAGTTGTAGAAGAGACAATCAAACAAGTGCGCGAGACCTACGTTGGCAGTCTAGGGAAATCACTTGCGCGTGCCAGCTTAGAATTAAACATTCGCCAAACAACAGTATGGAGAATTCTGAGAACACGTCTGCTATTTAAACCATACAGTTGCTGCGATGTTTTAAGTGATACTGATCGTTATCAGTATCACTTGAATTTTGTGTTGAAATGTTTGACAGAATGGAGAACGATGACAATTTTTATGACCAAATTGTGTTTAGTGACGAGGCTTAGATCCATGAAGTGGAAAAGCAAACCGTCATAATGTGCGAATATGGAGTGCTTCTATCCATTTGAGATAGTCGACATTCGCCTATGTTAAATGTCTTTTGTGCACTAAATTCTATTCAAGCATACGGTCCATTCTTTTTCATTGAGAATACTGTAACTGGGGTTACTTATTTTGATATGTTGGAAAATTGTCTCATGTCACAATTGCAAGAATATTCGAACAGTTTATTTTTCAATAGTATGGTACACCTCCGCATTTCCATCACAAGATTACATCTTACCTCAATTACATTGTAACCTGGATTGGACGTAGTGAAACAATAGCTTGGCCTAGATCCCCTAACCTGACACCATTGGATTTAATGTGTGCGGAGTACGTTAAAGACATTTTAGGTACCATCTCTTCCTGCAAGTCTAAATGAATTGCGAAATCGAATAGCAGAAGCAGTTACAACCATACATCCTGATATGATATGTAAAAGTTGCATATAGATTAGATATATGCCGTGACATAAGGGGAAGCCATGTTGAACATCTGTAAATGAAACTTTTTGCGGAATTGTTTGCTTTGTTATTCAGTTCAATAAAATTTATATTTTCTGCAAAATTAAACGTTATTCAAATTGTTATGGGAAATTTGTCAATACTAAAGTCTACCAAGCACAAAAACAAAACTTTTACACTATCCTATTATTATAAACGTGAATAAAATAAAGATTTTATACTCTAAAACTTATTTTGTCTAAAACTATAAATACTCTCTTTATTCTCTCTATATTATTTAATATTGCCGATAATTCATTTTTCCGAAAACTGTATCCGCTTGTAATACAGCACGATCTAAAATTTTGTGAAAAAATTCCCTCAACAATTATAGTAATAACAACAATAATAAACAATAATAAATCAATAAAACTATTTTTCCATCATGTGAAATCATATATTCAGAAATAAACAACTGTTCGATGGAAATTAAAGCAAAAGTTGGAGAAAAGAGAAGATTAACAAAACATTGGCAAAATACTATAGCCCCAGTATACAAACAACGACTAAATGCAGCAGGTATACAACCTAAAGATATTCTTAATAATATAAAAAATCAGGAAGTCAGACAGTACTATGAAAACCTCAGTGTCACAGTAGCAATTGATTACTCGCTCTTGAAAGCGATAAAAAAAATATCTTTCTCCATCTCCACTTCTACAAACTTGTTGGCGAATTCAGTTACCTTAGCATTCGCCAACCAACTTGTAGAAGTGTTCACGCCTTTACTAACAGAGATTTCTGTAGAAGAATAAGACGCTATCGACTTAATATTAGAGGCACCACACCAAATGTGTCTACCAATCTCTAAGTTTAAATTTGGCGAAGTGAATTCAACTATTCTCACTGACTTTAATCAGAAGAAAGCTCTTGGTTACGATCTGATTACCGGGTGTGTTGAAGGAACTAACAGAAAGAAGTATGAAATTTATTGCGATGTTATGCAATGCCATAATAAGGCTATGTCGCTTTCCGGACCATTGGAAAGCTGCCCAAATTATAGTAAAATTGAAGCAAGGAAAACCTACAGAAGAAGTAAAATCCTATTTACCAATCAGCCTTATTTATGCCTGTCCTTTCGAAGGCTTGCGAAAATGGATCTCTAAAGAAAATAACACCAATATCGATAAATGAAATATAATCCCTGACCATCAATTGGGGTTAACGGCAGCAGAATTTTACAATCGAACAGGGACATAGAATTGTAAATAGAATCAACAGAGACCTTCTTCTTCTTCTTCTTCTCTGTTTTGGGGTGGACGCCACCACGTCCAGGCACTTGAATACACTGATCGTTGTACTATCCACAATAGATCTCTCAATTCCACTCTGTCCTCAGGGGAAGTTTGAGTACACTCGAAGGATCCAATAGATCTCTCCCGAAATATTGGCCTAAAACTTAGGAAAAAGTATGGGCAGTTTGGTCGCTCATCACAGCTGTCTGTAGAAAACAAGCTTTTTCTATACAAAGTCATACTTAAAACCAACGTGGATGCAGCTAGTAATTCCAACATTGAGATTCTTCAAAGATACCAGTCCAAACTCCTATGAATGATTGGTATATTTACATTATGAATCATGATTCAAAAATTCTAACAGTCAAGGAACAAATCATAAAAGGTAGCAGGAAATATCAGGTTAGAGATATTCATCCAAAAAATATTGCAGTGAACTTATTAGATAATACACATGAAGTGCGCAGATTTAAAAAATTCAAACCTAAAGGCTGTTATACACGATTATAGAAATACATGCAGAAATACGTGTAAAAATGGAAGCGCTTGACACAGTACACGATAATACCATATGAGCAAAAATTATTTAGATAAGGGTGGCCATGGTTGGAAAGATTACTGTCTTTGATAAGTTCAGCCTATTGTTGGATCTACATGTTGGTTGGATGTCAGATTCGATTTGAATTTTTATTTGACATGAATTAAATGTCAAGTTATTGGTAGATAGTAAAAAATAATGGCACCCCCTTGAATAACTCGACATAATTTCTCTTGTGTTCTCTTTTTTAATTTATTGTAGGTATCCGAAAGACTTGTATTTAAAAAAAAATGAATGAATCCACTTTACTATAATAAATAAGAACAAAAACCAAAACAATGTGATATACGATAATGTCATAATGCAATATCCACGTCTTCAACCAATTTCAAACACTATAATCTCTAGAATTCACGAAATACACGTGAATGACCTTGAAAAATAGGACAGGATTTATTCCGTAAAATTTTTACATGTAGAAATACATGTAAAAATTTGATGTAGAATTTGGTGTAATACACGTTCAAAGAGCATTGTTCAATAAATACACGTAGAAATACATGTAATTTATGATCGTGTGTATCAGCTTTAACACACGTATTTAGCTAAATGTAATATAGTGTAAATTAATGTATTATTGTCATAAACTAATCATAAGCTACGAATAATAAGGCTGAGTCAATGGACAAAATCCTTTCATGATAGCCGCTCATTGACATAATTTGCTGAATATTTTAGTGGATAGATTGCAAACTATATAGAAGTTTAAAAAAATGTGAAATCGTAAGTCAATAATTTTATCACATATTTTAGAGAAAATTTAAAAACGTCAGATGTACTTTCAAACTAATTGTGAATTTATATAAATTAACTTTCATTTCCTGTCAGAAAAATATTAATATTTATCTATTAAAGAAAAAATTTACTAATATTAGAAGGAGTTTCCCGAAAATAACATCAAAGGTCAGAATGTAAATAGCAAGTAGACACATTTATTATAATAGTTATAAAAACACCGTAAAAAACAACTTATTTCGTACCCATTACGATCTGTGGTTCTACGTTACGTAGAAACTATTTTTTCTGTGTATATACTGGTTGTATTTATTGTTCAATAAAATTTCATCGCAAAAATTTTTAAAACGAACAATACAACAAATATTACGATGCTAGTAAGGCCCCGTTTTACAAAAGGGTCTCGTATCGCCCCTTAGAGTGTCAACCCATGAGGTTTATGACCCAGTATTAACTGTCTCCAATAATAATTTATGTTAATGGCCCGGCACGCCTGAGAGTCGAGCAGGGTTCTGAAAGTCCGACAGTTGGTACTAGAACACTGTGAAAAGTGGAAGTGTTTCCTGCGTACTTGTGTTAGCTTTAACACATTCGATACAATTTTGCGTATATTTTATCTTTGAAACACTTGAATTTGAGAGATAGATTTACAAGATAAGAAGGCGCATTTTCGTTGATTATTTGCACCGAATTTTTTAAAGGTAGGTTGTCTTTTTCCGTATTTTATTATAAATATTTAAATAAAAACTTTAGAAACATAATTTTAAATTTTGGACGATTAATTAATTTAGTGCTAAAACATTTTCCACATTGTTTTTTCCTAATTATTGGTCCAATTAGTGCGCGCCTGTTCGTCTGTTGTTATTTAAATTTATATTAATTTTAATTGCAAATGAATTTAGTCATCTGTGAAGGCACCTTGCCCAGTCAAGCCGGTGTGAAAGTTATACGTTAGTTTTAATTATGTGCGTGTATGGGCGTTTCAAGAAATAATTATAAATCAAAAATATAGAAAAAAAATTACTTACGGGATTTTCGATGGAAAGCTGTATTGATTTCACCCGTTGGCGCCATTTTTTTGGGGGTGATAAACATTGTTCCGAAATGTTTGGCGCGCACCCTAACCATGACGCATGCGTTCTTAATTTTTGAATCAATAATCTAGTGGAAGTCTTTTACGAAGAGTAATAATTCTATTTTTAGAATGTAAGCGGAAGATTCATAGCAAATAAAATGACTGGGGTGAGGATGTAAAAAATTCTGATTTCATCTCTTTTCCTAACTTTCACAAATGATATATCAGATTAACAGTTTCCTGTACATTTTACCATACTACAACTAAATTCAGATTTCTTAATTAATATTTAGGCACAGATAATTTTACTAAATAAAACACCCAAGATATAATTGTCCAAAAAATAAAGTTTAGGATAAACTGTAACGTATACGATCTAAACATATATTATTTAAAAGAAGAGATTAAAACGTGTTTGTATATATTTATTATTTAATAATACTCAAAGTATTAGTCTTTTAGTATCGAAGACTATAAACTATAAATCAAAAATTCATGATTGTTTTTTGCATAATAATATCAGAGGTTTTTGAAAAAGTTAAAACAAATTTAAGTACAAAAAATTTTGAATCTCATTCATAACCCGTTAATTTTCTACTGCTGTGACAATTATGTATTAATACAAGAGAAATCAAAAGTTCACAAATAAAATTTAATACACAGTACATACGATTGAATGTTTATTTAAAGAAAAGATCTAATTATCTAGGTCTATTATATAGAATGTTAGAGAAATTTAAAAAAATTATTGAATGTGTTGCGAATGAGATGATCTAACTATTATAATTAATAGGAAATATTAACATTATTTTTCTTTTTATTGCAAATGTTATTGTAAAGGCTTTGCTACGAGAAAATATATTAATAATCTGCACTTATTCAGATGTTCCATATAAAATAATAATTATTTCTTGGTGGAAAAAAGAAAAAAATTGTGGTAGGAGTAAATCATTTTGTTTTGTACATATTTAAGTTTTTTTTACTTATTTTTACTTTACTTACTCTAATTTTTTTTAATGAAGGTAACAAAATGAAATCTGTATTCTATAAAACAATATAAATTTAATATTTACGCGATTGACCTGATCTATACTAAAATTACTGGTGCTGCTGATTGTAATGAGCTACAGGACCATTTTAAGTCGGGAGGTGTAGGAAAAAGCACATATTTCTAAATATTGAAAAATGTGCCATTGTGATATTGGACAATTGCCCAACCCCCTTCAGTTTCATTATAATGTAGACCATATTATGATACCAAAGAAATTTGAAATAAGGAACTTAGGGATTCAGTTTGATGTGTTTCTTCAATTTGCAGCTCATATTTCTTCTGTTTACATCTACGCCTCCAAGAATTTATCCTTAGGGATTCAGTTTGATGTGTCTCTTCAATTTACAGCCCCATATTTCTTCTGTTGACATTTACGCCTCCAAGAATTTATGCTTTTTGATACTCCCTTTGTGACGCAATTGTGTGATATACATTTTAAATCTACCAGCAGATCGATTGGAAAGGATATAAAAGCATTTTCTTAAATATGTCAGTTTTAAGTGCCATGAACTCTATCCCGCACGTCGGATCGATTATAATTCTCTGCTGGATAGACATGGTTTCCGGTCAATAGTAAAAGAAAAGAGGTGACTGCTGCTTTTCTTTTGAAACTCCATAGATTCTTAGGGTCTTCTATCACGGGTTGATTTTCTTCCGCTCTTTTTCTGTACGCGTTCGTCTGCGACGTTTCTGTTACTGGTGTCGTAGTTATTATAATTTTTATTTCTTTATTAGACAGTAAAATTATTGGATTCGTAATTTTAGACCTGCACTTATCTGCTATTATGGATATTTTTATATTTTTCTAAATCTTTCAGAAACTTTACCTCTTCAATGACTAGACACCGACTAGTACTCTTTGCTATTTCTGTTATTGATTGTGCAGGATAAGTAAGTTTAATACAAAGGTATTTTTAATAATATAAAATATTATATGTAAATGGGATTTAAGTAAAACACTTATACTAATTTCCAGTATATATTACACTTTATTATATATTAATAAATGGATGACATGTTTCGCTACGATGTAGCTTCTTCGGATCTTATATTACTACTGAACACGCTCTTCACAAATGTATGGCTTTTTTCTAAACTATTTCAATGGGTTGCACTTGTCTACATTAGAATCGTCTCTTACCGATATATCGTCTAAAATTATTGTTATTTTAATATTTAATGAAACCAGTTTAAAAGTGGGGAATTATTAAGGTCTAATTGGTCATTTAACAATATATCTGCATATTTAAGTTTATTTATTTCTAAGGATTCCAGTAAATTTAACTTTAATCCTTTTTGTTGTGACTGTAAAATTTCGAAATCTTTATTGAAACTATGATTATTTTCCAACAAATGAATTGCATAATTGGAATCTGTCTTTTTGTTAATAAAACTTTTAAAATGTTCCTGTATTCTTTTCTCAAAGCTCCTACCAGCTTGGCCTATGTATGTTTTAGGGCACTCTGTAAAAAAAAAATAATAATAAAAATAAAATATTATTAAAAACCTGGTGTGAAGAACACAAATACAGGTTCACTATTAATATTTGTGTGAACGTGTCCGAACATATCCCTCCACAGAGACGTAGATACGTATTTCGCCTTTCTACAGGCTCATCGGTACGCCCCTGCTGGAGAAAGGATATCCTCAGACACATTCACAAAAGTAAGTAAGTAAGATAAGTAAGTTTGTCTGTTGCATATAGTTCTGTTCGTGTTGTTATTCGTTCCTTTTAAGCAAAGGCATGCTTTTATAATTTAGTATACCTGAAGAAAGTTATAGATTATTTGTTAAATTTCTACTTTTCGAAATCTTTAAATATCAGAATGAATAGATACTCCAAAATTTTTAGCAAAACTGTTCATGTATGATATCGCTTTTCGCAAACTGCGTCTCTAACTAATAACTAATATAACTAATAACTAGGCTTAGGATAATTATGCACTAAAAACCTCAAAATATGAATGCAAATATTCAGCTAAAGTCTTCAGAATATACACTTAAATATGCACAAAAATCAACTTTTAAAAAATAAAAGGATATAAAAGCGTTTTCTTAAATATCTCAGTTTTAAGTGCAATGGACTTTATCCCGCACGTCGGAACGATTATAATTCTCTGCTGGATAGACATGATTTCTGGTCACTAGTAGAAGAAAGGAGGTGACTTCTGCTTTTCCTTTGAAACTGGTCAACAACTCCACAGATTCTTAGAGTCTTCTATCACGGGTTGATTTTTTTCCGCTTTCTTTCTGTACGCGTGCATCTGCAACGTTTCTGTTACTGACTGATAGATCCAACATGCAGAATTGCAGCAACCTGCATTTGGACGCTTTCATCCCATTTTAGAAATGTTTTCTTAAGCATTTTATTGATCTTTTTTTTATATAGTCTTATTTATTTATATTTTATTGCAATGTTAATAATATATGTAGAGAACAACAATAATTAGGTATAATTATTATTATTCTGTAAATGGGATACCTGTTGGAAAAGGTTAAAGGTTAAAAAAGGTATCAGCGTGTAATATAAACACAACTTATGATTGGGATGCCGTACATGAAAGGACTGTTCAATGCAGAACATCCTGCAGTAATATAGTCTATGGTTTCAGGGTGTATATTGCATCTACCGTAGTTGCCGTAGTTTGTTTCTTTAATCAGGTATCTCCTGTAATTTATTGTAAGTATTACTTGATCTTGTATCGCTAAGATGAAGCCCTCGACCTTTGGAAAAAATTGTCAACTTTCTAGCCATTGGTAACTATCAAAATTGAAAAATTGGTAACTCGTGTTTTCTCTCACTGTCTGGCAGTAATGTTTGTTAAAAACTTTTCTTCTCTTTCCACGTTCTTCTTTTTTATTTGGAAATATGTTAAATCATTATTTGGGTCGTGCGTGTGGTTTTTTATTGCTAGGTTTAACAGTGCATAGTTTTGGTCCTACTTTTGTTATAGCTTTGTTTAGGTTATCGTGTTTATCGTGGAAGTATTGCCGAAGATTGTGTATTTGTTTCGCATGGAATGCGTCCTCATAGTTTTCTATTCAATTCAAGAAGCAGGAGTGTATCTTTGTACATTAAATAGTTTTACAATTTAACTTATGAAATCGAATATTTTATATACACCAACCTAATATAATGCTCAGCTTTCGCATTTATTTCTGAAATCAATTTAAAAATCTCGTAAATTTTTTTCTCATATTTTAACTTACTTTCTTCCATTTGTTGAAAAATCAATATTTATTTCAATATTGTGATACATACAATAATTTTTATATTTTATATTATGTATTTGGTATAGCTATACATCTAGCGCTGTCGATAATTTTGATTTGGTTATTGACACAACTATTTTCAAGGAGAAGAATGTCATCAGAAATATACCCTATAAAGGATAGTTAATATAATTGCTCAATTACATTCTAATATCGTTACTGCATTAAATTCTTAAGATGTACTTTATATATACACTAACGTGTAACATATGGCATAATGGAGCAAGAATTGATGTTCACTAATTGTGCTAATTTATTAGGGAACGCTTTGATAAAAGCAACAGGTGAATATTAATTTGCACATATTTTGCATTCTGGTGTCGCAGTTATTATAATTTTGATTTCTTTATTAGACAGTAAAATTACTGGATTCGAAATTTTAGACATGCACCTGTCTTGCATACTATTAGGGATATTTTTCTAAATCTTTCAGAAACTTCACCTCTTCAGTGACTAGACACTGACTAGTACTTTTTGCTATTTCTGTTATTGATTGTGTAGAATAAGTAAATTTGTTGCATATAGTTGTGTGTTTTGTTATGTTCTTTAGACTTTATTGTTCGATCTTTTACGAATGTTCTTTCTATGCATTTATATAGTTATTCGTTACTTTTAAGCAGACATGCTTTTATAGTTTGGTAGGCCATAGTTTTTAGTTGAAGAATGTTATGGACCATTTGTTAAATGATATACTTTTAGCAATCTGCGTCTCTATGATGATAACTAGGCTTATGATAATTATGCACTAAAAAACTTCAAAATATGCATGCAAATACGCACCAAAATCAACTTTTAACAATTTTTTCTAGATTTAAAATTATTGAAATTATAGAAACAAATTATAATTACATTTAACTACAATGTGATGTAACAAATGTTTAAAAATAAATTTGCGCCTATTGTCGGCTAGAATATTTTTGTACGGTGAAAATACGCATATTGGTACAAATTCACCGGCATTTATTTAAATGTTCATTTTTTCACTAAGGGTTGTCTTATTTCCCAACACCTCACTGATATTTTTCAGTTATTGATAGCACACATTTTTTGACATCATTGCGTTTAATTTATTGATGAAACAATTTTTCTGGAGTTTTAATAATAATAATAATAATAATATACTTTAATACCCAACAGGCTAGGTCCCATTACAAGATACATTATAATTATAATTACATGACATTGAAGTGCAATCAAATGAACTATAGACTTAAAAAGTGCTGTCCATCCGCGAGCCATCTTCAAGTAAACAAATCATTCTGCATTCTGCAGGTAGGAGTCGGTTTCAAGATGTTTGTCTTCGCGAAGGGAACCATAAATGTAGCTTCGTGCCTGAAGTTCATACGAGGAACGAAGAACGACATTCGCTCCAATATGAACGGACAGTCAATAATGTTTTCCATCAGTTTAATTAGGAATTTCCTACAAATATTCTCTCTTCTTACGCTTAGTGATGACATGCCATGACGTAAAAGTAAATAATTCTGGATGCACCGTGTTCCGGGTAGATACCATCAGACTTGAATGTGAGGTATTTCAAAAATTTACGGTGAACACGGTCCAAAGGAATGGAATCGCAAGCATAAATGGGATACCAAATTTTGCTAAACGTTTAGTAGAAAATATAATAGTTGAACTATATTTTCTACTATTTCAATGCTGTCTTGTAAAGATAATCCTTTAGTTTCTAGCATGGAGATTGCAGTCGAAATGCACGCCAGATTAACTCGAATAAAAATGAAATCTTCTGAAACATTTGTTTTTCTCCACTGCACTGCGCTTCGTCAGAGTTGAATTCATGTACAATTTTTTTCAGAATTTCAAAATGTTCTGCGTAATATACACAGCATCGTTTCAAGTTCCCCATTCTAGCGTGGGTGGAAGTAAAATATCCCCTGCAATTTTGCGAAACCTCTGGACATGAGTTGGTGCTTTAAGAAAAATCTTTTTCGCAGACGATATCAGCACATTAACGTCTTGATAAAGAGTACTAACAAAGTATCAGGTACTCTGCTTAAAGCATGCATTGCACAGGCCACATGTATCATGTTTTGGTAGAAAATATGTAATCCCCGCATTGTTTTGTACATATGTATATGACACAGCATCGCTACACACTAGTAGTACTTTTTCGCAGACGCCACAAATAAACATATAGAATCGTTGAAAAAAGCAGCGACTGTTGAATGATTCACTTTATCCAGCACTTTTAAAGTCAACGGATATGATATCTTTTCCATCATTAACTCCTAAAATACCAAATACAAAATTTGTTATGCATCTTTTTCCTATGTCGGTTGTTTCATCCAACGACACCCAAATAAAATAATCCTATAATTACTCTTTCTCTTAATTTATTCAGTGTTGTTCTATATAACTCGGAAACGCAATTTCTTCTTAATGTTGGTTCATCTGGAATATTTTCTTTTGTATACTTCTTCGTAAAGTTGCGGAAAACTTTATTCTTTAACTTAGCTAACAGAATGTCAGCGCAAATAAAACCGTACAAATTCCTTCACCAAATACCCTGCGTTTAAGTCAATGGCGGAGTAAATTAGAAATTAACACTTGTCCTTCATTATTTTTACAATTCTTATTGCTTACATGTTTGTCGATTTGAAAATGTTGAGTGACTTGAAACTTTTTGTCGCTGTAACATGAACTTCATAGTAGTAAAATAACAGGCGCCCATCTGTTGCAAAATTATTATAATCTTGCACAAATTGACTTTAAATTGCATATACACACTTTCTTCTTTTGGCATCTTAATGGATGTTAATACTATTGTAACTAGTACACAACTAATATAGATTGTTCGAATGGAAAAGGACCTGGTAAAATTGAGGAAATCCCCGCGACATTAATTTCTGGTTGTTCGATTATCTGGGTAATCCTCGGTAATACTATTAATATATTCAAGTATTGTGATTTTATTATGTTGACTGTTTACAGTAAATCCAGCTTTAACTTGCTATTCACTTCACCTATCTATTCAATGGTTTGGAAGATTATTTAATTGTTTGGTATAAAGTGTCTGTTTGCGTTTGGTATACAGTTAATGGGTGTTATTGTCTTAGTGCTAAAAAGTTTTAAGAAATACCAACCGGTAAACATACAACAGAAATCGCAAATGTGTAATTACTAGCAAGAACATTAAATATTTATGTGAAGTCATAGACTATTTTAAAATATATAATACTTCCTGAAAAAAGATCAAATATGAATTTATAATGAAGAAGGTTCAAAGTATGCTAAATACGTAACGACAACAAAAATATTCATTTGCATATGCACTTATGCAAATCCATAATTATCCGTAGTCTAATGATAAGTTAATGCCCGATATTGAATGCTAATATGTATTATGTTCCCGTACATTTACATTCTTTGATTGATTAAAAGACATACTTTTATTTTCTAAGTTTCATGCATAATTTATATTATTCACTTTACTTAAGTATCTACAACTCTATTTAAATAAATGCAAAGGATTTTAAATGACTGTTAAATTTTGTTTTAATATACCTGTCATTTATAGATTATTATAAGTTTGTAATATACCAACTTATTGCGTATTCCAGTGAAAACATTTAATTTTTGTGTTTAGAAGACTAGCAAGAACATAATTTGTGATGCTGTATTATAAGGATATAGCAAATTAGAATAGATCGATTGTCGATTAAATAACTTTAGAAATTAATTTCGAATACTTAAATGCATTCAAAATAACACCTCAACTGAAAAAATGATAGTATGTTAATCGACGGGTAACGAAACTTGGGCAAGGATTGTTGCCGAAAAAGTCCTTTAATCAAAAGCAAACGTTGGCAGAATATTTTATAATCTAAATGCCAAAATATATTATTAAAGTATGATTAGAGTTTAGCGACAATAGCAAATACGTTACAAAGAAAATTATATTAAATTTTCAATATCTTGCCGAGTAAGTTGAATCTAGTTTCATTTGTAGCCTAGGGAATCTCCAAGTATATGAGAACTCCTATCTAAGTTATAAATTCTCCAATTGATTTAAAAAAAATTCTGTAAAATTGAATATTGCGTAGGTATTATTACTTCAAAAGCAAAATTTATTTCAGATTTCTCGAATGGTATATTATAATTATATAGAACAGAAACAAATGATTTTGATTTTGATTAATAAATAGTATTTCATACTTAGGTACTGTGTATAAATATTTACGTATTCCAAATCCAATAATAAAACTAATTTAAGCAAACATGATGGAATGTTGTGATATGCAAGAAGGAGGATTTCGTAAAAATATCTTAAATATTTAGTTATTTGTACAATTTACATATCTAGGTAGTAACAAATTAATAAAAATGATTCTAATATATATTTTCGAGTAAGATAGAACAATAACATAACGTTTGATAATTTGTACTTATTAACAGCAATATATTAGAAATCATTTAAAATAACAGTTATACGCATACTAAATGAGAATTATATGCAACAATTAAGTTAATTAGATATATATATGCTAATGTAATAAATGGTATAAAAAAAATTATAAATCTACAACCAGTATTCTTAATACAAGAGGAAAAATCAATTATTCCATATACAACATTAGTTTGCATTCGGAATATGTCGCTCTAATAACTTATTTACTTATTTATACGATGTAATTGGGTAAATTATTGTTTCAAGGCATACGAGCCCATCAATGTTGAAAATGTGTTTTAGTGTCAAATAAAATTATTCCACAATACGTTGGTTTAATTAATTGTTTTACGTCAATATTTTGCCTTATTAAACATTTCTTCAACTGCTCTTTTAATTAACATTAGAGTACAGTTCTGCTCAAATAAATCTGGTACAACTCTTGTAACATAACTCTTAATTTCACTCGTTCAAATAAATCCGGGACATCTTTTGGTGTGTTGCTTTTGTGGCTTTTAACATAGTTAGTTGTAATTAGATTTCATTAAAGTTTTTGACAATAGAAGGTAAACTTTATTATAATTTTACAGAATTATGATTTAACAAAACAATTCAAACACTTGTTCTGATTTAACACGAGATAATTAATAATAAAGAAATAAATTAAAAATGAGGAATTTAATATTTTGTTTCGCCACCATTTTTTTCAATAATTTCTTCCGGTCTTTCTGGCATGCAATTAATTAAAGAACGCCCTAAATTTTTGTTATTTGTCAGTTCTTCCCATGCTGCTTTAATCCATTGCCACAGTTTTTCCACGATTTGTAGTTGAGCATTTCGTCTGTCGATAATCTTAACAAAAGCCCCCAAACATTTTCGATCGGATTTATGTCCGGACTGTTGGAAGGTCATTGGTAGACCTCGATGTTATTAGTTATAAACTAGTCTTTTATAATGCTAGGCAGTATGGACCGGACAATTATCTTGCCGGAATATAAAATCGGGATTCGTATGTGGGGTAGTTGGAAGCATGATATATACTAGAATATCTCTGTAGACAATAGCGTTAACCCGCTCTTCAATCCGTCAGCATATTCCTAAACCTTGAGCGCTGATCCGAGCCCAAACATTAACTTCGAATCTTCCAGAAGTTCTTCTGACACGAATGTATTCCTCATTGAATCGAGTTGCCCATGGTCTATAGAGTCTGATTTTACTGTTATAAGTAGACTGAAAAGTTTTCTCATCACTAAAAATAATCCGGTTCCAATAGTCCAAATCATTATTAATATGGTTTAAAGGAAATAACAATCGTGTTCGTTTCTGCTCATTCATTAAGTACCGCTTCCTTACAGTAATATAACACTTTAGAAACAGATTTTAATATTCTTCTACAAGCCGTAACTCTGGAGGCGGAAAAATTGGTGTGTATCACAGCATTTCTTGAAGTTTCAAATGGGTGATCTCTGATATAATCTATGAGTTCCATATCTTCTTGAACAATTGACTTTTGGTTGAACAGTCCTGTACCAGACTTCCTTTTCAAAGTCATTTCATTTTCCCATCGGTTCTTAGTTGTAAGCACTGTATTTCTACATTAAAATGGCGCAAAATCATTCTTATCGACCAACCGTCTTCAATTTTTGAAACAATCTGGGCTCTTTAATGGTTCTAAGTTTTAAGTTCGAGGCATTTTTCAATCTAAAAATGTCTTTTGAAAATGTAATTAGACATTGGCACTTCGATAATTGTATTAAATAAGCTCTGTCATTTTTGATCATATTTAACAGTACTGAACATACGACAACCTTGGCACAAAATAATGTATGTAATTTAAAAATAATTTCTTGTCAAATTTTGACGTTTGTCAGTATAACATTCGTTGTTTTCAATTCCATTACTTACCTCATTTCTGTGATATCGCAAGCAATTTTTAATGCACATTCAAGACACACCAGCAGCATCTACTTACCAATACATTTTGAAGATTCGAGCGGAAACTTCGTGAAACAGGCAGATTTGCTGCCAGTCAATGTGATCCAGGTAACCAAGATATCGTCGTACGATCCAAGTTGAAGAACGAAATTTTAGATATTGTTCATCAAGATCCTACTTGCAGCACTAAACAAGTAGCCCAGGAAATGAACGTTCCAAGTAATGAACATTCCAAGTAAAGCTTTTTTAGTACTTACGGAAAGCTTTTTATGACCGTTTCATGTTACAAAAGTACAACCATTATATGTAAATGACAATTTACAAAGAATAATGCTTTGCAACACAATTTTAGACAATATTTAAGAACATGCAAATATTTCCTTATTTTATGGAGTGACGAATGCTTCAACAGTCACAATTTCTATTTTTGGACTGATGAAAATCTCGGAGTAGTTCGAGAATTTGGACACCAAAGAAAGTTTTCTGTGAATGTTTGACTAAGTATCTTAAACCTTCAAATTCTAGCATAAATATTTCCTCCTAATAGATAAATGCAAATGAATACGTAAATTTTTTTTGGATGATGTACCATTAAATGTTAGGGCTAACATGTATTACGTGCACGATGGTGCACCAGCTCGTAATGTCAGAATTACAAGACCATGGTTGCATTTTCCAGGTAGCTGGATCTGGCGAAATGGATCAATATCATGGCCTGCAAGGTCACCAGATATGACTTCTTTGATTAGGGCTTTTTGAAGGAAAAATTCTATTACGCCTCCGGCCAATAAATAGGTAGTAATAAATAGAATTAACGACCGAATGCAATTAACTACCCCAGATATGATGCAACGCGTCCTAAATTCAATTCTACAAAGACTATAGGCTTTGTATTCAAACCAATGGCTTCCAGTTTCACTATTTACGTTAATTATTATTATTTTCGGTAGACATAAATAAAACTTTAATATTGTCTTATCATTTCTACTGATTTATTGATTGTTTTATGCCATCTTGCCAAACTTCTTCTTTTAAGCAATTCCTATAGTTTAACTCACGACAATACACCATTTTTGTTTTAGGATTGTCGAATTAATAATAGAATCGTCTTACTTGAGGATTATTCGCGAATTTCTGACCACCTGTACACACACACACACACACACACACACACACACACACACACACACAAATATATATAGCAGAAAATTTGATTACCCATTCAATCTTTAAGTTGAATTCAAAGATTAGTCCTGAGAAATGCCGGTTATTATTTTCAAGATCAGTTTTCAATTTAAATGCAAAGTAGATTTTACTGTTTTTTGATACTGTGTAAAGTGTAAAATGCCAGAAGAAATATGTTACCTCGTTTAGGAGTAAAATGTTAGCCTTGGATTAAGCGATCGTGTTACAGGCGATCCCATTCGTTAAATTTGAAGCCCTGCAGATCGATGACTAGAAATTGCGTAGCTAGTATTTTTCGCACATTGAGATGAACGTCACCCATGTGCAAAGATCGTTTCTAACTTCATGAATAATATGGACCGAGAGCAGATATTACATGTGGACAGTGTGATCAAGATATGCTGATTGTGTTGGTTTGCCTGAAAAATTAGTACTAATGTGAACGAATTTTATGATTATTTTCAATATGTCAGTGGCGTCGTGTGCGTTTCACGTCGGGACTTGAAAATGCACTAAAATCTCGCAACAAAACACTTGGTAAGCCAATGATAAATATAAAAGGATAGATAATGTCTGGCAGTATACAGTGTTGTAAATTTAACAATTTAGAAATCTCTGGTTTCGAATTGCTAACCTAATTAAGCTTTTCTGATCGCACTGTATTAAGTAAGAGAAATTCTGTTCATAAAAATATATTTATTGTAATAAATTTTGATTAGAGCAGAAATAATATTTTATATATTTTCTAGATTTCGTGTATTTGTCCTTTGTATTTTCGGTGTTTTATCATAAACACAAATCAGTTTCGTTTAAACTTGAATTAAACTTTTTGTGGTTGCATAACAAGTATTTCAAAAATATAATATTTCTTAATATGGTGTTTTAACGGCCATAACTATCTTTTGATGATCTGTGTTTTATTGTCTTAAATATGAGAAATATCTTTGTTATGTTGGTAGCATTTAGGAGTCTCAATTATATGAATTGTATCACCAGGTAGAAATACCTAACAGAATACCTTAAATCCAAAAGGCATAGGTATTTATTGTGTTCGTGCATCTTTGATTACGAAATAATATTACGCGATATTTGTGATAAAAACAGAAATTTCTAATGTGAGTGATTTAGATGTTACCATACTGTATAAGATTGATGTTTATACAGGGTGGCCCAAAATGACCGAAGGGGTTTGAGTTCATTATAACTTCTTATTTAAGACATAATTATTATTTTTTTTTAATTTTAAATACTGTATATTAATGGAGAATATTTTTATTTATTATGAAAAATTATATCTCGCAAGTGGTGGCCATTTTCTGCTTCGCATATTCGTGCTCTTTCCAAAACATTTTCCATAACCTTTCGCAAAACTTCAGGTGTTATGTTGTTGATTTCGTCGCGTATATTATATTTAATTGCTGTATGGTTCGAGGCTTATTAATATAGACTTTTCCTTTCAAATAACCCCAAAGGAAACAGTCTGAAGCAGTTAAATCCGGTGAACGCGGAGGCCAATTAAAATCGCTTGTACGGGAAATAATTCGTTCACCAAAGATGTCGCGTAAAAGTCCCTTGTGTCCCTCACAGTGTGCGCTGTGGCTCCATCCTGTTGGAACCATACTTGCGGATGGTTTTCCACGGCTGGCCTTAAAAAATTTTCCAACATTGTCTGATATCTAACACCAGTGATGGAAACGGCGACACCGTGTTCATTTTAAAAAAAGTATGTGCCAATTATCCTTTCCGACGAAACACCGCACAAAACGGTACACTTAAGTGGGTGTAATTCTCGCTGTTGAACTATTTTGCCTATTAGCGAACCCATTTAATTGGAAATGGGCTTCGTCGCTCATAATTAAATTATGAATAAAATCATGATTTTTTTCTGCTTTTTGACGAAAATAAATTGCATAATCAAGTCGTTGCTGGTAATCTGTCGGTTTCAATTGTTGAACAAGCTGAATTTTGTATGGAAACATTCTTATTGTATGCAAAATTCTCTGCAGCGACCCTCTTGAGAGGCCAAGTTGTGTCGAACGTCTCCTGGTTGATGTTTCTCTACCTTCCCGAATACTTTCCTGTACCCGTTCAATGTTGTTATCCGTGTGCACCGTTCGTCGTCTGCCGGCACCAGGAAGGTTCCTTACTGCCCCTTGTTCTCGAAAATTTGCAACTAGACGGTTTACTGTTGACTCTGAGGGTCCAACCCGCACATTAAATCGTTGATTTGAGAAATAAAGTTCAACGATTTTGGCACGTTGTTCAATTGTGTACTGTTCCATTTTAAATTCCCCAAGTCTTCTTTACAAAATACTGAAAACAAAAAAAAAATTATGTATAATAAAAAAGTTATAAGGAATTAAAACCCCTTCGGTCATTTTGGGCCATCCTGTATGTGTTAAAACGCATTAAAAAATAT
The DNA here is from genome assembly GCA_935421215.2 of Melolontha melolontha. Lineage (NCBI taxonomy): Eukaryota > Metazoa > Arthropoda > Insecta > Coleoptera > Scarabaeidae > Melolontha > Melolontha melolontha. The sequence goes on from OW285240.1 coordinate 76,251,963, forward strand.
TGATTAACAGGAATTTTAGTAAGTTTATGTAAAAGAAAGCATCATATATGCATAAGCTCATCATTAGAGTGGTGAGATAATTTATCTATAATAATCTTGTGTGTACCCCAATAAAATTCATGTTTCCAATAGCAGTAATAAGGATAATAAATAACCTTTATTGATGCAACAAGTTGGTTTTAAACTAGGTGTCGAATATAAAATAGACATGTAACAAACTATAAATATAAAATAAAAATGAAAGCAGAAAGTAGAAATTATTTTATCCGTTGAGTTTAAGAAAAATTAATAAAAAAATACATAAAATCAGCTAAATCCTTCTGCCAACTGGTTAATATATTGCATAAACAATGGCCTACATGGCGAGGCTATTTTTTGAATGCTCTAAGATATATGTTACTCAGTTATAAAGTTAATGCAAACTAACAATTATTTTTAAAAATATGATGTCACGAATTGATATATTTTGGATCAAAAATTATTTGATCTATTAGTTTTTGTTATATGGTATAGGATATTGATTTTATTAATTAATAAAAACAAGATGAATGACTATGTTTTATATATTTGTTATAATAATTAGTATAATCGACTACAACTATATGTGAAACGAAATATTTGCCAAATGGTCACCTAGGCTTCTTGGCATGATGCAAATCTTTTGTCAAAATATGTGATTACATTTGAGTACATTTTTTTTCACTTGCATGATCTAATATCGTTATTTTAACGCCTAGAGGATTTGCGGATTGTTGACGTATGCCTTACACTTCGCATAGCACCAGAGATAAAAAGCCATGTTATGTTATTACCGCTAAAAGTGACTTTATTACAAAAATAATTATCAATTACATTGTTTTTAAGCATCCAATCACCAAAAGCCCCACCCTGCATATGGTTGGGTGGCTTTAATTCTTGTATCAGTATAATCGTATATTCGCTGAGTGCTATATTTTTAGTTAAAATTTGTCATGTGAGCTTTAACTAAAGCAAAATTTTCAAGAACGGTGTGAAATTTACATTGCTGAATTTTCGAACACATTTTGATGAATCGCGTCAGTATTTTTAGTTAACCGACCGGAAATAGTACGCACTGGTATCTTTAGGTCTCGAAAAGATTCCGTAGTCTCAGTTTATCTATGATACTGGGAATAGTTTTTTTTTTCTGTTAGACGGTTGTGAGGGCCGAAATAATTATGAATTCCCAAATACGTATTTATTAACAGAATACACATTTAAAAAAGGTATATAACCCCTTACCACAATTATTAGTCGTATCCTGAATACGTATTTCGACAACTAAGTTGTCATCATCAGTAGGTAAAAACTACTAATTAAAGTCACACGGGGCACATAAAGACTCTCAGTCTTTACAGGGTTGCAGTGTATAGTAGTTGTGCGGAAGCGTTTATCTTACTTTACTTTATTGTGCCCCGTGTGACTTTAATTAGTAGTTTTTACCTACTGATGATGACAACTTAGTTGTCGAAATACGTATTTAGGATACGACTAATAATTGTGGTAAGGGGTTATATACCTTTTTTAAATTATTATTTAACCACAGTCTCCATTGAAAGAGAATACACATATTCATAGTAAAGTTCAATGATAGAAACACCTTAATCGATTGTGTATCTCTCCGTTACTAAACTCGTACTGATCTACAGATGTCTCTACAGAGACACTACGCTCTCATCAAAGTGCTTTATGATAAAAAGAATCTCAAAATATCGGATACTTCTTGTTTACCTAATGAAAGGTCGCTCATACTTAAACGATTGAAATCAAAACACTGTATTATAACATATGATTGATTAAATGAAATAATTATGAATCTATTTAGAAACATATTAAATTTTAAATTACAAGGTTTAAATGAAAATATACTGACTTTACCAGACTAAATTGTAATCATTCGTTGCATTCAAAAACATGTTAACCTAGATACAAAACTGTAACCTTAGAAAATTAGTTTAATTGGGTTGAAGCACCAATTCTTCAGTGATTAAATACATATTTTGTAACTAGTCATTACTACAAAAGCCTACTTATCTGACACCATTTATAGAACTACTCAAACGTTATCCTAATATTTACTAACAGCTTCTGCATGCCTATTATTAACATTACAATTAAGGCATCATTATCGATTACTAGTAATATTATTAATAAATATATAAGAATTAAAGGCCCTAAAACGGAACCTCGAGGAACGCCAGTATTTTATACTTAGCTAAATTACATATTTATTCTAAAAATTAACGTGTAGCAAATTTATGCAAGTAACATATTTATATATAAGAAATATTGAATATTATAATTTACAAGATTGTAAAAAAATTAAAATGGGTTATGAAATAAACTAAATTTAATTAAAAAAATTTAATTTATTATATCAAAACTGTGATTTTTTAATCTCTGAAAAGTTAGTGTTACTTTTCGTTACAGTTCCTAAGAGGTAACAATCAATGTAAATGAAGCTATTTTTATTTAAAAGGCAGTTTCAGTGTATGGCTGTTAACGAAATATTAGATATATTTTAATAATAATATTTATTATTGTATATTATTAAAATAAATTAAAATTGATGTGTATTTATATTGGAATTAGTTTTTAAACATTAGAGACTTGTATAAAATAATTCTTATTTCTTTGTCTCGAGTTCAATGTAGACACAAGGAATAATGACACATCCTATTCTTCAAATTCACTTTTCAAACAGGTTTTAGAACTTTTTCGAATCTGCTATTTTTGGACCATTCCCTCGGTATCTATTGTCATTGAGTTTCTGTTTCGATGCGCTTATACGGAGAAGATATTAAAGAAATTCGTATATTCATTTGCTTAAGTTTGCGTATTGTTAAAATTATTATTAACTCAGTTTCTCAAGCAGCCTATTTGGAACGGGGCCATAGACGAAGGCGCCAGAGATCAACTGCGAATAAATTATCTTGCTCCTTGTCATTTCGTATCCGTTTCAAAACAATTTCAGTTTGTGGGTGGAATTGCAAGTGAAAGTGGTTTATTTAATCAAACTTCATTATTTAAGTAACAATACCCAAAATTCTTGTTATAAAGTTTACATTTAATTTTCCAATCACTTATCACCTTTAAAACATTGTACAAAAATTGCTTGAATGGAGTTTGATAACGAACTGAAAGAATGAAATTTATGAGGTATTATTAAATTGTTTAAGAAAATAACAAAATGCACTAAAAAAGCACACATCCAATTTTTATAAAATTTAGTTGCAAAGATATCGTAATTCAATTTGATGTCCAAAATGTACTACGAGTATAAGGAGTAAAAGAAACTCTCAAAGTAAACAATGTTTTTATTTTTTCGCTATAGATAAAATTTGAAATAATAATGTACCTAGATTTATATCTCCTTCCGAATTCAGAAAATTGCGCTTGATTTGCTAAAATTCTCGGTCCAAAATAATAATAAGTAAATGACTGAAATAAATGATTTTATACAGAATTAAAGAAATAAAAAAAGTTTAATATTTGCAAAATAACAAAAATTAGAATAGCAAACTTGTGTTACTAATGATTTCTAATAATAATAACGTATGGTCCCAAAGTTCTCAGAAAAATTTTAAATGATTTATTGTTGTACTAAATGTCGTTTAGTTAAGTCATCACTGGAAGTCATATGTCACAATTAACTTTTTTTATTTATGACAGTTTTTGTGATCTGGTTCAGCAAAATGTCTTATAAGCTAGATGTTCGTAACGAAATTTACAATCTAGTTGGGCAAATTCCCAAACATGATATTGTTGCCATTTATCGTGAACAAGATATTTCTTTATCAACAATTTATCAAACCATGAAGCAATGTGAAGAGGGAATACCCTCTGTTAATTTGTCCAAAAGTGGTTGACCAAGAATTTTGAGCCAAGTGAGGGAACAAATAATACTTGAAGCCATTAAGGATAGAGTTGGAATTTCACAGCGAAAAATAGGTCGAAGATTCGGCGGTGATCCTAAAACAAAGGAGAGCACCAAAATATACGTCGGCCCAGTTACAAAGAATGATCAAGTGTTGTCGTGCGTTAGGGCGCACCCATTTTGTCAATAAACTGATTGTAATGGATGATGAGAAATATTTCACTTTGTCCCATTCAGAGATGAATGCAAACGATAGCTTTTATACTGACAACATAGAAAATATACTAGACAATGTCAAATTCAAAAGTAAATCCAAATTTTTGAACAACATTTTAGTGTGGTGTGCCATTTCTGAGGCCGGATTCATCTGGCAGCCGTACATTGGTCGTGTTCGAGGAGAAGCTTTAACTGATCAACTTTACGCTCAGAGATGTCTTTCTATACTGCTTCAGTTTTTAGAAGTACAACGTACACAATATTAAGTTTGTTCCTAAATTAGACCATCCTCCCAATGTACCTCAGGCTCAGTCACTAGAGGAATTTTGGTCAATGTTGACCAGAAAAATGTATGAAAATTGATGGGAGCTGCAAATGAAGACCAATTATGACGTCGAATTTTTCAAAAGATTCAAGAAATTGATCCTGCAGTTGTCCAGAGGATGATGGGACAACGTCTAAACTTTTTCCGAAAACATCGGGATCATACATCACTCAATGAGATCTTAAGCCAGTCAAAAATAAATTATATTTAATGCACCAAAAATCCTAATCCAGTCAAAAACAATTTATATTAGGAGGGGGATTGATACATAAGATCCCAATGACCCCATTGTGCAAGTAGTGGAGATAGAAACAAGTTCTAACTTGCAGACCGTAATTTAGAGTGTCTAGTTTTAGCATTCATAGTTTTATTTTTCTGTGTAATATCGTTGAGTAACAGTGTCATTTACCATGAGTTAAATTTTTGAAAAGCTAGAATCCGTGACGGAATTTTTAACTGTGAAAGGTGGCGCAACAATCGAAATTTACAGGCGTTTGAAAGATGTTTATGGCAACGATTGTATTCATGAGAACAATGTTCGCCAGTACGAAAATTCAAAAGAGTTTCATTATCGCATACAGATATGCTGCCATTATCTGAGATGCAAAGGGACTCATTCATGCCCAATATCTGCCGAAGGCAACGATTAACTCAATAAGATTTACGATCTCTAAAGAATTATATTGGTAGAGTAACGCTGGAAAGAGCGATTTATTTCTTGCACCACGACAACATTAGACCGCATTGCAAAAACGAAACGATGAAGAAAGTGACGAGCCTGAAATTGACGGTTGGTTCTCGCCTTCCGTACAGTCCTGATTTGCCACATTTAGATTTCTAGTTATTCCCAAACTAGAAGGAGATATTGAAAGATCTACATTTTTCGTCAAATATTGAAGTTCGGGCTGCTGTTCGCGATTGGATCAACAATAGAAGCTTTTCATAGATGGAATGAAGAAATGGATTCAGCGTTTGAAAAAATGTGTTGTAATAAATGTTGATTAGGTAGAAAAATAATTATTTACATTGGTAGTACAATAAATTTACTAGCTTCATTATTTTGCATTCTCTTATTCTTAGTTTATGGAGTTGGAGACCTAATATATCAGCCCGCGCTCATAATTACTAAGCGCATTCTATTCCTTTGTCTGTACACTTAGTATAATGTAGATGCATCGAGTATGTTGAGAGGATGTATACAGGGCAATCCAAATTAAGTGTTCACCATTGGTAACTTTGTTATTATTAAAGATACAAGATTGTTTAAATTAGCAAACTAGTAGTACTTTTAACGCTCTTTAAGATGGAAGAATTAAAAAAAACAAATGAGCAGCGCGTTTTCGAGTTTTCCCGAAAAATATGTTTTTTTCAAATGGAAATCCCTGTATATTATATCATTTTCTGTTAGAAATTCAATTTTTAAACAAAAAATCTTATAAGAACTTTTTTACTGGGATTAAAAACACTTGAGTTATAATGTATAAACAAAAACAGCTAAATAATTTTTATAAACTTTATTTTATACATAAACATATCATTAAAAGAAAATAAAAATCAGTGATTTTTTCATAGAAGATGTTCAAAAATACCACCTTGTTGTTCAATACATTTTTGAACACGTTTCTGAACTTATCGAACTGCTTTTAGTATGGTCCTACCATCTATTTGGTTTATTTTTTCACTAACTGCAATTTTTAGGGCGTTTACGTTTTCGTACCTTTGCTTATAAATCTCTGTCTTTAAATAACCCCATAAAAAAAAATCAAGCGGTGTTAAATCTGGCGATCGGGGAGGCCACTGAATAGGACCATTTGTTCCTATCCATGAATTGTTAAAAATAGTATTTAAAATTTAAAATTAGTTGTGCGCAGGTGCGCCATCCTGCTGAAAATGCAGATTCTGTCTACTTATGAGACAATATCGTCTAAGAAATTAATCCAAATTTCCGTCAAAAATTCTATGTACCTTTCACCAGTTAGAGTGCCCTCATAAAAGAAAGGACCAACAATCCTTGAACCAATTAAACCGCACCAAACATTAAAACTGTAACGGACTTGCGGGCGTCTTGGATGTACTAAAAGAAGATTTTCCTTTGACCAGTAATGATGATTTTTTGTATTGTACATTCCAGAATTTGAGAAATTTGATTCATCGGTCCATAAAATATAACGAAAGTTGTTTACATTTTGGCGACAAAAGTTAAGATACCAGTGGCAAAAAAACATTCTTCTCTCTGGATCCCCTGGCAAGAAAACTTGAACTGGTTTGTACTTATAAGGAATGAATTTGTGTTTCTTCAGAATCCTATGCACAGTACCGTGACTCAAATCAGATTCCTTGATAATATCTAGTATGGAATTCTCACGGTTGGCCTCAAAATATGCAAGAACTAGAATTTCCGTGGCCTCGCTTATTATAAAAGTTCTTCTAGTTCTTGTTTTGGCAAAACACTCTCATTGCCTCTAAATTTTCGGTACAGTATCAGAAAAAATTGCTCATTTGGTTGTGTTCGGAGTGGATATAATTCAGCGTAGTGTTCTTTTGCCCTCCGAGAGGATTTTCTGCACACTAAATAAGATTCTAACATATCACACTTTTCTGCATTGGTAAAAATCATTTTTTGGTCAAATTAATAACTAGCAAAATGAAATTTATAAGTGAAAGACTAATAAAACTGTACTAATATTTGACGTTTACTAGAAAGAATTAACGTCGTTATCATAGAAACATAGAAATGCACTTGACTTAGCTGTTTTGTTTATTCACTATAACTCAAGTATTTTTAATACCAGTAAAAAATTTCTTATATGACTTTTTGTTTAAAAATTGAATTTCTAACAGAAAATGATATAATATACAGGGGTTTCCGTTTGAAAAAAACATATTTTTCGGGAGAACTCGAAAACGCGCTGCTCTTTTTTTTTTATTTCTTCCATCTTAAAGAGCGTTAAAAGTACTACTAGTTTGCTAATTTAAACAATCTTGTATCTTTAATAATAACAAAGTTACCAATGGTGAACACTTAATTTGGATTGCCCTGTATACACATAATATTGGAAAAATGAGGTTTGTCACGTTTTACTGCTATTTTGTCAGCAGAGCTTTTATGGGCTTTCAAATTATGAGGGAAATATTTAGATTTAACCTTAAAATTAATTCCTAATATTGAAATCAAATCAAATATTTTAAACGTGAGGTAATTACGCTTACAATTAAATTAAGTCCACGATACCTTTTAGAATTTAATCATAAGAAGAACCAAAGGAAAAACGTAGAGTATTTCAATTATTTTTAGTAAGATCAACGTTTCAAAATTAACCATGTTAAAATTATGCCTATATTATACAGGAGAATGGGCAGAAAAGGAGATGTTAGCGCCTTAAGATACATGCCAACGAAAATATAGAATATTGCTTTGTAAAAGGTAGAAGATATTTGAGGGTAATCGTAATAAATAAAAATAAAGTTGAAATAGAAATAGAAAAAACTGAACAATAGAAGTAATGCAACTGTAGCAATAAGGAAAATGGCGATACATTGTATTTACCACCTAAACATTGGCCTTAGTACTCAGTACTGTATCGATCTTACAGACGATAAATAAAGGAATAGCAGAGATAGGTATATGAAAAGGAAAAGTGCTTTGGAGAGTTAAAAAAAAGAAGGAAACTGGAAGCGAAGAACAATTAAATATTGAACAAGTTTAAGAGATTGATCATAACTGAGGAGGTGAGATAGTTGGGCTATTTTGAATGCTTAGAGAAAAACCAAGTACCATATAAACTCGTAAAAATAGGCAGTACCAAGTAAAAATGGCTTAAAACAGTTTTAGAAGATTACACCTGGGATAGAGCACTATGAAAACCTAGTTGAAGTTAAGAAACTATGAAGAAAACTAATAAAAACCATTGAAGAGACGTAAATTGGAAGCAATGGCCCTATAAGCTTCTGACAGTGGTTTCCATCGGACGATCATAATTGAACAGGTCTGACAGCGTACATAACAAATTTGAAACGTACTTGCGTTGGTGAAACCTCAACATTTGTATAATACACCACCGTTCGATGGAAACCACTGGCTAAGTCGTACACTTGTCACGAGAATAGCGTTGGTTGGTACGGCATTCGTGATGTGGGTATTAGACAATGAATGGCGCTTTTTTCTCCATGCAGTATTTTATGACTTGACTGTACGCAAAAGAGAGATTGCTCTTGTCAATTTGGTCGATCTCAGCATCATGCACTGTCAAGTCTATGGCAGGACAAAACACGTGTCCACATGTCTGGATAGTAATTTTTACACGAACGTGTACATACTTATATTTTGTATAATACAAAAGTATTTTTAATAATATATAATATTATTAAAAATGGGGTGTGAAGAACACAATACAAGTTCATATGTATTATTGAATGTATCTTCTCCAAAGACGTAGATACGTATTTCACATTTCTACATGATTGTCAATACGCCCCTGTTGGAGAAGAGACACATTCAACAAACATAACTACCTTGCTATCTCGCTGATATTATTAAGACAGAGCGTGAAGGAATATTCAACGCTGTCTATATAATAATCGCAGAACTAGCCGTGGTGTTCCTTATAGTCGGTAACCACCATATCTATAAAAAACTGTATTATCGTGTCTTCACTACTTGTCGGCGTAAACCCCATTTTTAATAATATTATATATTATTAAAAATACTTTTTTGTTATACAAAATTGGTAGGTTTTACTTACTCAAGTGTGTTTCAAATTATGTTGTTACTTATATTTTGTTCTCCACACACGATTATTAATAATATTTTGGATATTATTAAAAATTATTTTGTTTTGCAAGGTTTTACGCAATTAAGTATGTTTCAAATACTTTTTGTCTAATATACGAGGGCATGGTAAATTCCGTCGACTGTGAATTGCGTGCTATTATCCGATTTCTGTGTGCAAAGAACATAAAGGCTGCTGAGATTTTCATCGTGAACTTTGTTCTGTTTATGATGAAAATGTCATGAGTGGCAGTATGGTTAAACGATGGTGCCGTATCTTTCGAGAAGGATGAACTAATGTCAATGTTGAAGAACGGAATAAAAGATTAACTGTTGTGACGAACAAACTTGTGGGTAATATCGAAGAAAAAATTGGTCATTCACAATCTCAGAACTGAGTGCCCTTTCCCCCCAAATTTCAAGTACACTTTGTACGAGGTTGTTACTGAACATTTAGGTTACAAGAAATTTTGTTCAGGATGAGTGCCAAAACTTCTTACCAAAGACCATAAAACAAAGAGAATGAGATCGGCATTAATTGTTACTATATTGAAGATGAAGGCTTCCTCAGGCATATCGTCACAGGTGATAAGACTTGGAATGCCTATGACATCGCTCACACGAAAAGACAGTCATTGTTGAGAAGTCGCTCTAACTCGCCTACGAGGAAATCTTTAAGGTGCCGTCAAACTCTGCGAGAAAAAGCATGGTCACTGTCTTTTGGGACAAGAAAGGCTTGCTTCTTGTACACTTTATGGAACGAGGAACCACAATAAACTATGAACACAGTGTTACAGTTATATGAAGAGGGCATTAAGAAGCTGGTTATTTACTTAGCGTGTGGAACCTAAGCACATCTGCAAATACCAAAAATATACACAAAATAAAAAGTATGCAACACAAATTATTCACAAATTGACATATAAAGATTTAAGTCTATTTCGCTTTCCGTCGAATTCAAGAATTTTCAAAACTCTCCTCCAATCCACCTCACGGGACAATTCTCAATAATATGGCGTATAATTTGACTCGCAGTTCTAAAGTTATATCACACGTCAGCACCTATGGTGGCTGTCCATGCACCTTTCACTGTTTGACCGGATTCTGCTGACCATGCTTTACGAGGTAACTCAGTTCCCAGTGGTGTGGTGTGAATATAATTTTGTTTGATGATGTGCTTATAGCCAGGAGATCCAGGTAACGCCGGATTATCTGGCTGCTTTTTGTGGTAGTTAATTTAGCGTTATCCAGGGTGCACTTGTAGTGTTCTATTACGGACGCAAAACGCGGCAATTATGTAGAAAAGTAGCTGAAAGTAATAGTTTAGATGATAATACAAATGTACATTTAGTTTATTAAAACAAATTTTATGCGGAAACATGTTTTACCCTATTGTATAACAGTTACGGCCGAACAGATGGGCCACATTGTCTCAGTACCCACAATATTTGTGTAAATGCCTAAAATAATACTAACCTTGTTCATTTTATATTTTTAATTTACTTTGTAACGTGCTCTTTTGCTGTAAGTATCTGATGAAGCCACTGTGCTGGCGAAACATTTGTTCAATTTTATTTCTATTTTAAATTGTGGATTTGTTTGTCTATAATAAAAACCTCTTTATGTATTGGCGTTTTTTTATTAACCGAAAGGAACTTACTTTACGAATCACCCTCATATTAATTCATAAATTGTTTATGCTTGGATTTCGTATAATTTCTCTAACATTTTCCTTCCACTAGGGCAAGACGAAACGAAAAACTATTAGGACAGTGTCGATCTTAAGGACTTTTTACAGGCATTTTTCATATTATGTACTTTCTAACTAAATAACAAATATTATTATTATTGTCATTATTATTACCTAGCTCTGACATTTTTTATGATTGGTAAGTATTAATACCAAGTATATTTCTGTAAATAAAATCTATTACATCAAAAGGTACATCTATGCGTAGTTGTAATGAAATCCTGAGAATCTTGCTTGTATATTGTTATCTGCCTTATTTAATTACATGTTAGAATTAATATCCTGTTGTATTAAATGCGATTGCAGAAGATAATTGAGTGAAACTAATAAATGCATATACTTTTTATCGATTTTTTTTCTTGCGGTATTTCATGTATAATACAGATCGGCATCGTTAATAATAATTAGTGGGCGTTGTTCGTAAAATTACATGCTCGAAGAGTGAACCGCATTTAATAAGAACATTAGTTTTAAGTACATTTCAGTCGATCCTTACTTTTTTCCGAGTTCATCTCGATATAGATATATATATTATACGTAGAGAGAGAGAGAGCTGAAAAGAGTAGCAGTAGACCATACGGTTTAGTAGACTCGTCTGCTACAATGGCCCAGCGCAATTTTCTGTAAAGTAATAAAAGCGGAATCTCTGAACATCAAGCATTTCGAGTCGCCTTACAATAGAGAAGTTTAATTTACAAGGAGGATGGGACAAATTTATAGTCGGTCTACCTACTCCCACCAAACAAGAATAAAACTGATGTCATTGTCTTGGCACTTGTCTCAAACAAATAACAATCTGCAAATTTATATGTCACATTATTTTATTGTTTTTAGTGTTATTATAGGTAATGGTTCAACGATTGCTATTATATTATGTCAATGTATTACATAATATTTCCTCCATATCTTTAAGCTATATACAGTTTATACTATAGTATTATATTATTACGTAGATTTAAAATTATAAAAAAATATTATTTTATTTGAATATTTGGTATTTCATAATAACTAATAATAAATACCATCAGTTACAATATTACATAGAGGTATGTTTATTTCTGGTACATTTCCATTTGGTTTAAGTACTTGTTACATAACTAGCTTTAAGGATTTTTGCCAACGGAAGAAACTTTTCAAGTAGGATTGTAGAGAACGCTTTGTTTCAATAATAATAATAATATAATATCCTTACACCCTCTGGGTATAAAAAGGATTTGATTATATATATATATATATATATATATAATATCTTCGTGACCTTGGTATGATAAGGTGAACCAGACCTTCAATCGCCGACTTATTAAGTTTACCTTATATATATATATACATATATATATATATATATATATATATATATATATATATATATATATAAATTAGGCGATTATAAATTACTTGACATTTATATCCTGTCATTTATATTTAGTATTCTCTTGATAAAGGCGAACTGCCGAAACATGTAGAGTTTTTTAAATACATATATTTTGAAGTAATATACAGACCTTTAATCGCCTACTGATTAGGTTTACTATATATATATATATATATATATATATATATATATATAGTAAATTCAATCAGTTGGCGATTAAAGGTCTGGCTTTACTTCAAAGTATGTTTCGGAAATGATGCCTTTATCAAGGATATAAAATATAAATGACAGTATACAAATGTCAAATAATTGAGTTGCTATGGATAAAATTATTCAAAGATACATTCCAATTGAATAATAATAAATCATGCCTTAGTATTCCAAAAACAGATAGCAAGGTGTGAACATATGTGTTGTCCGCTGCTAGCAGCTTGTGTCTCTTTCTGGGTATGAACTTGTGTTTGTTGCTGCTGGCAGCTTGCGTCTCTCTCTGGGTGTGTGGTTTTGTGTTTGTATGAACGCGTAGGTGTAGGGTTTTGTATGTTGGCGCGCTCGTGCGTGTGTTTAGTGTCCGGTCGCATAAATTTAGAGAGATCGGATAATCAGCCGTTGCGTAGGGCCGCCAACCCTTTCCGCGCAACTTCTTTACTTTTCCGTGCAGTACTTCGACGGCCCGACCCCCGCCCCATCGAGGTAAGGCGCAGACCAGCGAAGCGCGCCCTGCACGGGGTCGCTCATCGCCAACCGAGGGAACACTCTTAGCGGCTACTTCGGTCGACGACGGTCACACTTTGTGCCATCTTAACGTTTTCCGCCAATGTGGGGGCACTGCATACACGTCGAACGTGTGTGTGCTGTTAACGGCAGCCTAGCCAGGTTGCCGTCCAGGAACGGTCCTAGTGGTGTGTGCATTGCGCGGCGCCGTGTTTTGCGCCGCGTAGCTTGGTTCCTCTCTCCTGTTGGAAAGGCGGAATGGCACCTGTCTGTCTAGGATATAGCTACAACATATAAACTTAGTAATACTAATAAACATTTATTTTCAAAACTTAAACCTAAAATAGAAAAAAATCGAGAAACACATGTCATATATAAAATACCATATCACGATTGCGATAGTTACTACATAGGCCAAACGAAACAATATTTATACAAAAGAATACAAGCTCCCAAATACTCTAAAACAGACAAAACTGCTTTATCTACCCACAAACTACAACGCGATCACCATTTCAATTTTGAAAACACAGAGATAATTGATAAAGAACAACACACAATGAAAAGACAAATAAAAGAAATGATTAGTATTAAACAGGAAAAAAATTCAATTAACAACAAAAATTATATAAAAAATTTAATCATTATATACTATAACTTAATTGTGTAACGATCTACAATTTACCATCATAATATATATATATATTTTTTGTTATATATCTTAAGTTATTTAAATATCAATTACATTTAAATATCATATACATTTGCTTATCATGCTGACTGTTCCGTGTTTTGATTCCTGTCTAGTTGTCAGAGTAGGTTTTCGTGGTTTTCCTTCTCGTTTAGGGCGAACAACTTTGCATCTTAAGACGCTCCACGGGCGCATACATAATAATAACTCCCTTGCTTTTCCCTGTTTTTCCCTGTTTTTGTTTTGTGCTGATATGGTCCTCTACTGGGTTGTAGCCTAGCATATGCGCTACCAAACTCTAGGGGGTCTGCCCGATGGGCAGACAAGTGCCATTCCGTTTTTCCAGCAGGAGCGAGGAACCAAGCTACGCGGCGCAAAACACGGCGCCGCGCAATGCACACACCACTAGGACCGATCCTGGGCGGCAACCTGGCTAGGCTGCCGTTAACAGCACACACACGTTCGACGTGTATGCAGTGCCCCAGCATTGGCGGAAAACGTTAAGATGGCACAAAGTGTGACCGTCGTCGACCGAAGTAGCCGCTAAGAGTGTTCCCTCGGTTGGCGATGAGCAATCGAGGCAAGGTGCAGGGTGCGCTTCGCTGGTCTGCGCCTTGCCTCGATGGGGCGGGGGTCGGGCCGTCGAAGTACTGCACGGAAAAGTAAAGAAGTTGCCGGGAAAGGGTTGGCGGCCCTGCGCAACGGCTGGTTATCCGATCTCTCTAAATTTATGCGACCGGTCACTAAACACACGCACGAGCGCGCCAACATACAAAACCCTACACCTACGCGCTCACACAAACACAAAACCACACACCCAGAGAGAGACGCAAGCTGCCAGCAGCAACCAACACAAGTTCATACCCAGAAAGAGACACAAGCTGCTAGCAGCGGACAACACATATGTTCACACCTTGCTATCTGTTTTTGGAATACTAAGGCATGATTTATTATTATTCAATTGGAATGTATCATTGAATAATTTTATCCATAGCAACTCAATTATTTGACATTTGTATACTGTCATTTATATTTTATATCCTTGATAAAGGCATCATTGCCGAAACATGTAGGGTTGTTTTAAATATATATACTTTGAAGTAAAGCCAGACCTTTAATCGCCAACTGATTGAATTTACCATATCATACCAAGGTCACGAAAATATTATATATATATATATATATATATATATATATATATATATATATATATATATAAAATCGAGAAACACACATCATCTATAAAATACCATGTTGCGATTGCGATAGTTACTACATAGGCCAAACTAAACAGTATTTATACAAAAGAATACAAGCCCACAAATACTCTAAAACAGACAAAACTGCTTTATTTACACACAAGCTACATCGCGATCACCATTTCGATTTTGAAAACACAGATAATTGACAAAGAGCAACACACAACGAAAAGAGAAATTAAAGAAAGTAATATAAAAAATATAAGCAGTATATACTACAACCTAATTATGTAACTATCTGCAGTTTACCATCATAATATATGTTGTTGTTATATAAATATATATCTTCAGTTCCGTGTTTTGATCCCAGACTGGCTGTCCGAGTAGGTTTTCGTGGTTTTCCTTCTCGTTTAAGGCGAATGCCGACAGCTTAACAGCCGCTCCGCGGGCACATACATAATAATAACTCATGCCTTGCCATTCACCGTTTTTGTTGTCTAACTATTTTTTGAATACCAAGGGATAATTTATTATTATTAAACTGGATGTATCTTTGAATAATTTTATCCATGACAACTACAAATGTCCAAAAGTATGACATTAATATACTGTCATTTATATTTTAAATTCTTAGAGAAAGGCATCAGTTGCCGAAACATGGAAGATTGTTTTCAATATATGCATTTTTAAGTAAAACCAGACCTTAAATCGACAACTAATTCAATCTACCATAACATACAAAATACATACGAAATAATTATCTATATATACATATATATATATATATATATATATATATATATATATATATATAAATCAGTTTAAAACGTTCTCCCGCCGTCTTCCGATACACAACTTCCATTGGTCCCTGCCTTAGACTTCCTCATTTTTATTAAAACTTTTGAGGTCATCTGAAAGATCTTCGAAGCCTCAGATTATCAGACTCACGAAGTATATTTGTCATAAAAATATTTTACATAGTTGACGATTTAAGACTTGGATAAAGTTTATGTACTAATGTACGACTTTGCGTAGGATTAAATCATGCTCAATTGTTTTTAATGCTTTGAAGAATCCACGTATATTGCATGTACTTAGCATTTCAAGGTTGTGAAACAAAATCATAGGAAAATCATAAATTTGTAGCGGTCGATCTACCTCTAACAAATGCTAGCTGAGTATAGTTGAGGAAGGTATATGGCTCTGTTAACTTTCTTCTTAGTGAAGAATTCTATTCCAAAAAATTAAGACTTCTCGTTGTCGTCGTTTTCTTCCATGGTGCAATGCCAACAACAAATACTTATTACGGATAAAGGAACATTATTCCAGAAACTGGAAGAAGAGTGGGTCGTCTTATCACCGGAATGAATTTAATAGGTTATGATCTTTAACGGAGCTTGAAATCAGAAGAGCTTACTTATATTGAGTGTCGATTCCACCCAGAAGCACAAGTGATTCAGGACAGCGTCTTATTCTGGAAATTTATAAATAACAGCAGGGACAATGTTGTGATAGTTTTATGGTATTTAGCGATCAAGAAATTACTACGCCTAGGTATAGCGGACGCACTTGGTTATTCTTTCGTCAGTCATTCATTTGTGATCTACAGCTACATCTTCTACATGTACGCGCACTAATACGATTACTTACTACATATGAAGTCTCCAACTGCATTCGCAAATTCAAATCTAATCTAGCGTCTGATCACGATGGTCTTCCGTTTTTTCGTTAGAAATTGGGGCCTGTTTTATGTGAACCCTCAGCAGTCACCTCTAATTGAATTATCTAGAGATTAGAAGATTAGAAGGGTTGTGCCTGTGGGTAAAAGTGACAAGCCTAGTGGTACCTGCTATTACGAACTAGTTACCATATTAACTAATTTTGCTAAAGTTTTCGAAACCATAATATATCAACAAATAGCAGCTGAAGGAGGTCATCTGCTATCTTCTTACCAACATGGATTTGTTAATGGGGGTTATATTATCGCTAACTTAACAGATATTACGTAATTTATTAGGAAAATTATGGATGATTTTCAGGTTCACGTATTATAAACAAATATTGGAAATGCTCTCGATTACAGCGATTACTAATTCGCCTAGCTAAACTAGATGTCTTTGGATTTTATCATTTGCTATGGAATCTCATATTTATTAACTTCAGTTTTCGCTCATATTTTATTTGTTCCACTTTATAAGTTTCTGTCCAATGTTCGATACATGCAAAGAGCATTGTCCAAAGCGAATGAAGCTAGAGTATAACAGCAGCTAAATTCAGAACAATCAACAGATATAAGTACTATAGTAATTCCATACGCCAAGGAACTTTCTGAGAAAATCAGGATTGATAATCACAAGGTTGGAATGACAACAAAAAAAAACATGAATACAAATAAGTCAACATATCTAGAACAATCGGAAAACGAAGACAACAAACAAAAAATTTCATATATCAAATACCATGTGGATATAGAAGTGTAACATAGGAGAAACAGCCAAACCTCTTAAGAGTCAGAATCAAGGAACAGCAGTGACTAGAGGAAAGGAACAAATCACATTTAGCTCAGCATGTTTGGGAAGAAGATCATAGGATTGCATGGAATGAGGTAACAATCCTAGCAAAACGAGCCCACAGCTATAAGGGGAAATTAATTAAGGCTACGTACATGACTGCAGCACCAAGCACCATCAATACGCCAAGTCTGGAGATAAAAAAAACTTGCTTCCTATGATTAGAAAAAGTGTCACCTGAAGATCAGCAGTCACGGTACCAGAGACAGAATAAGGAAAAACCTCATACCAGACATTTTCGCAAAAATTAAAATAAGGAAAACATACCGCTAGATTTCTCGTTAAAATTAGTAATGAGTTTGGCAAGAAACAATCCTTCTCAGGACTACCCTAATGTCGTCACTTGACTGACGAAACGTCGGAATTTCTGAGCTCCACAAACGACGAAAACAGCCAAAGTATCAACTCAAAATAAAGGTTAGTATTATTACTGTTATTATTATATTGAATTGTAGTATACACAATACTTTACATAAATAATTTGTTTATATAACATATAATTATAATACAAATAAAATTAATGGTTAAAATCTTCACTTTTTTGATACGTAATGGTAAAACGACAATTGTTTCGCAACACTGTGACTTCATCAGGTAATTACAGTTAAAGAGAACGTTACAAATTCTGGTCAAACAAATCTTGTTTTACAATTGCGTGTTAAAAATGTGAAGAATTTAACCATTACTTTTATTTCTATTTTAAATTATGGATCTTTATCAAGTAAAAGTCGAATCAATTCTATTATGTAATTCTTCTTCTTCTTTCTTTTTCCTTAAGATTTAGTCTTGTTTCTTCTACTATTTCAATCTTGTTCAGCCTCTTGGGAAGCAGATGTCCAGCTCTCGCACCATCTCTTGGGAGGTCGGGCTGGAGGTCTCCTTGAGTTCGGTTTTTCGTTCTTTGCCCATCGGTCCCCCGTCATTCGGTCGACGTGGTGTCGCCAGTATCTTCGTCTTTTTCTCGTAAATTGCACCACGTCTTGAATGTTAGGGTCTGTTCGTATATCCCTGCTTCTTACATGATCTCTCAAGCTTACTCCTCTGATATTCCTTAAGGTCCTCATCTCCGTTGTTCTCATCATGCTCTTCGTTTTTGTTGTGTCTGCTCGGGTTTCCACTGCGTATGTAATCACCGGTCTCACGGCTGTTTTATATATGCGGACTTTACTTTCGATGGACATGTATTTATTCCTGCATATGAGGTCCCTTAGGTAGCCAGAAATTCTTGAGGCTTTATTCATTTGTGTTCTGACTTCCTGTTGTAGGTTTTTGGAGCTTGTTATCTCGACTCCCAGGTACGTGCATCGCATACATTGTCGGATGGGTTTGTCATCTACAGCCAGTTTACATCTAGTGGGTTCTTTTTCTATGACCATTGATTCTGTCTTCTCCACTGATATCTGCATGTTAAGGTTCTTTGCTTTTGTTTGGAACCGATATAGCAGTCGCTGAAGGTCGTCCTCGTTATCCGCCATCAGGATTGCGTCGTCAGCGTAGCACAGTATCCGCATCGATTCCTGTCCCATTCTATATCCTCCATCCACTTCTTTTACGCCGTTGATTATTTGATCCATGATGAGGTTGAATAGTACTGGGCTCAGGCTATCCCCCTGGCGTACGCCCGTCAGTACTGGTACTTGTTCTGTGAGTCCCTTTGGTGTTTTGATCTTGGTTGTATTACCTTTAGTGAGGTCTTTTATATAATTATAAATAACAAATATTTCCAATTCTGATTTTATAATTTGGTATTTATAATTTTGGGAATTAATATTTGTGACATCTACTTACATATAGTAAACACATTATCGGACTGCACTGACTAACATAGTAGAAAAAGTTCTACCCTAAGTAATTTTGTATTAACTAATTATACCTAGAAAACGACTGAATGAATTTGAAATTTCCTTTTATCATTGAGAACATACTGTAAATTCTAAACTTAATTGGTTCCACTAAATTTTGTGCATGTACATATCTAACTTATGCCGTTATTTTCTGAAACAAGAAAACCAAAGGTAATATTCACATGAACTACTTTCTAAAAATATACATCTTATTTATATTATTCATATGACAAAAAAGAAATTCCGCATTCTATTCTTAAACCGAACAGCATCCTCGAATAATACCGAATAATTGTGCAGTTCAAACTCAGTGTCATTAATCTTGGTGTCTGTTGGGGCAGGTCGGAGTCGAATTGCGCTGTGTCATGCTATGGCATAGCATGCCATGCATTTACTATCTGTATATCTAGTAATAGCGGTGTGGTAATTCATGCTTGTGTACCTTGCGCAGGTCAAGAATTTGATAGAAGTAAACATACATTCGGTGAACACAACAAACAATCTTGAAAACGCGACGTAACGCAAAATCACGTTTTATTCTTCACGAACAGCACATCAAACTGTCGAACGTAAGAAAACCGAGCTCATTCATGGTTATGAATCGATTGAATTTGCAATGGTAATGAACGCTTTGCATTGGAATTGTTGTTGGGCTTAATTATTTTTATGTAAGCATAATTTCCGTTATGAACTTAATATTGTCTTCAAGCAATCTGTATGAATCGCAATTTTTAAAAGTATGGCGGTATAGGCACTATAAATGGCCTAAAGTGCGAACGTTATAATCAATTCGTTGTGTGCTTGATATTTCTTAGAACGTACGGAATAGGCTAAACGGTTTGGATTAACTAAGCAAAGTTGAAGAGCTATCGTAATCGAACTGAAAATTGATGATCAGTTAATAAGCTGAAAAATATTATCTAGTCTAATAGCCTTGATTATGAAGTTGACTTTTTAAGCTTTAGCTATTTTTTAATCCATTTATTATTTAAATAACACCTCGACATAAATATTTATCGTTTTTTGAATAACTAATTAATTACTCAAATATTTTTATCCAATTATATATTTGACAGCGAAAAATTAAGTAATGTTTATTCTTATGCGTATAGATGCTAAATAAAACTAAATTAAAAAAAAACTGTTTAATTGTAGTAGTCACTCTAAGTGGAAATATCTGATTTCGGGCCGGTTCTACACAACCGCAGATGAAACTCGGTTAGCTATCCCATGTTTTAACTTATTCCATATTATAAACAGAGATTTATGCCAGCGTACGTTTTACACGTCGTTTTTAGTTCACGGATAGTTATACCGCCAAATATATCAAATTTTCTAGTGTTTGCCGTAAAAGTGACAAGTATTAGTAAACAGCTGATTACTTGTTTATGTAATATTAGTTTTCTAGACTCATTTTTCTATAAAACATTTTACAAATTAAAATGGATATAAATGTCTTTGATTCGGATAGCGCTGAGGAAATTAGATATCGTGTGCGTTATTTGCGAAGCCGTATGGCCTTTAAGGACAGGTAGGCTTATAGAGCATATAATAAGCATATGTTTTAATATATTGTTTTGTTGCAGAGTCAACTATTTTAACAACTTGTCGGATGAAGAGTTCAACAAGTGATTCGATTAAATAAAAATACTTCAAGAAATATTTTAGAACATATGAGACCAGAAATGGTCTGCAAATTACATAAATCACAGAATAGATGCAGAAACCAAACTTTTATTGACTCTGAGATTTTATGCAATGGTTACAATAATAATGCAAATAATCATACAAACTGTTATACATGAAATTGCCAGGCAATGGCCGCAATTTTTACTTAAATATGCCTAGAAATATAGAAGAATTATAAGAAACTATACTGAGATTTTATCAGGTAACGATTTCCTAATGTAGTAAGTAAAGTGTGTTTTTTATAGAGGTATAGAACTTTGAAATGGAATAAAACAAAGATGAATTTTTTAAATTGACATGAAATTTACTTTATTCGAAAGATAATCTTCTGGCATTATAATTTAAATATGACTTCTGGCATATGACCGCCACGGCTGGCTTGGACGCAGTCTAATCTGGAGGTCCAATTTTCGATGACTTTTTCCAACATTTGTGGCCGTATATCGGCAATAACGCGGCGAATGTTATCCTCCAGGTGGTCAATCGTTTCGGGCTTATCGGCGTAGACCAGCGACTTCACATATCCCCACAGAAAATAGTCTAGCGGCGTTAAATCGCACGATCTTGGAGGCCAATTCACGGGTCCGAAACGTGAAACAATGCGGTTCCTTCAATAAATCAATTGTGGCACGAGCTGTGTGACGTGTTGCGCCGTCTTGTTAAAACCACAGCTCCTGCACATCATGGTTGTTCAATTGATGTACGAAAAAGTCAGTAATCATTGCTCTATAGCGGTCACCATTGACTGTAACGTTCTGCCCGGCATCGTTTTTAAAGAAGTACGCACCAATGATTCCACCAGCCCATAAAGCACACCAAACAGTCAGTTTTTCTGGATGTAACGGAGTCCCAACATACACTTGAGGATTACCATCACTCCAAATACGGCAGTTTTGTTTATTGACGTATCCATTCAAACAAAAGTGAGCTTCATCGCTAAACAAAATTCGCTTATGAAAATCGGGATCAACGGAAATCTTGTTATGGGCCCATTCACCGAATCTACGCCTTGCTAGGTGATCTTGTGGCTTCAATTCTTGCACGAGTTGGATTTTGTAAGCACGCAAACCAGGATCTTTCCGCAAAATCTTCCATAAAGTGGATGGACACATATCCGATTCCTGTGCACGATGGCGGATAGACTGATTCGGGTCTTCCTCTACGCTACGCTCTACAGCAGCAATGACTTCTTCTGTACGCACTGTACGACGTCTCTGTGGATACGTATTATCATTTAGAGTAAACGTGGTGCGCAACGTTCCATAGTTAATCGAATTAATTGCTCTGATGGACGATTATGTTGACTGTAAAATGGACGTAGTGCGCGATACGTATTTCGAACAGAACCATGATTTTCAAAATAAATTTGCACAATTTGGAAGCATTGTTCAGGCGTCAGTCTATTCATGTTGAAATGCCAAACCAAACTAAACATAAATCACTTGACGGCTGACAAAATGACCGCCAGTTAAAAAAGTGTTGCCGAGTTAAAGTTCTATACCTCTATAAAAAACAGCCTTTACAATTGATTGCACTTACATAAGAATACAATCTCCTGGTGGTAATAATGCTGAACTGGATGGAAGCAGAAAAGGATATTTTTCATGGAATATTCAGGTAATAGGATATCCTCAATTAAGAATTTGCGATATCGTAGCTTGATGGCCAAGATCTATGCATGACCAAACATTTTTGAATGCACATTTCAATAACTCAGTTATTGGTTACGGTATTACAAAATATATACTAACCCTTTTGGCAAATCCTAAAAGTCCAGCTGAACAATTGTACGATGAATCCCATATTAGAACCAGAAACTGGATTGAAAGATTTTTTGGTGTGCCAAAAAGATTTCCAATCTTATTACATATATGGTATGAGAGTTAATGTGCAACTCTCGAAAGCAGTAATAGTAGCGGTAACAAACAGTATTACACAATGTTGTGAATGAATCCTTGATGAGGACATCAAATTTCACGTAGAGCAGTCAGAAGCAAATATGCAAATTAAAAATATTAAAAATGATGGATACATAGCTATAGCAAGCACCAATTAAGTTGGCGCGAGGAGGGGGTGCGCAGAAGCCGCTTTTAAAAACGTCCACCCCCACTACTCAAGTAATTGTCAGAATACATTTGTTATTGACGTTTAACGGAACATAATTTTTTGCTAGGGGATCATAAAGTGATACACGTTCAGAGGTTAGAATTATCTGACATTTGATGTAGAACCAAATACAATTCTCCCCACTACTTTTATTCCTGCGTGAACTTACCCCTCCTCGCGCTAACTTAATTGGCGTTTGCTATACATGAATAAATATTCATTTTGCAAATTTATTCTAAACTAAAATTTATTCAACTATTCTAAATATTTTTTTATATTTCCTTTTTTTTATTGTATATATACTCATGTTAATTTTATTATTAAACAATAACAAAGCTATTTTCTTAAATGATGTATTTAATTTTGATGCTGAATTGTCCACTAAGTTGCACGCCAAATAAATAATATTTTTGGAAGCTTAATTTGCACCACGTCGGTTGCGACAATAAAATATTCGCCTGACACGTTGGACGTCAAATAAATAAGCTGTGTACTTCGATTTTCAAAATGGGCGCCAATTATTAAACATGAATCGCCATACACACATATTCATAGTTTAGACTCTTAAAATTGTTCTCAAGGCTTTTGTTTCACAAAAAGGGTCCTTGCAACTAGGCCTAGCATCCAGTGTAATAAGGAGAGAAATAATACGATAATATGTTAAATTTAATACATTTATCATTCACAATTTGCAAAAATATGTATTAATTTTGAATGTGATAAAGAGAACGGACACGCTAACCACATGACGCAAAGCCCAGTGCAGTACTGGCGAAAGGCTGTATTTCTAAAATATTTAATTTTATTTATATAATTGGAAAACGAACGGGTGGTGATCTATAAAATTACGAAATACATATTTATTTGTTGAAAAGTTGTATTTATAAAGTTTTTAATTTTATTTATATAATTGGAAAACATACGGATGGTGATCTATCTATCTAAAATTACGAAATACATATTTATTAATTAATTTTATTTATATAATTGGAAAACAAACGGGTGGTGATCTATAAAATTACGAAATACATATGTATTTGTTGAAAAGTTGTATTTATAAAGTTTTTAATTTTATTTATATAATTGGAACATTTTTATTTGTTCATTTTGTCGTTCAAGTTGAGTAAAGGAGTATTAATATTGACTAGCAATAGTTTCTCAAGGTTTTCTTCTGTCAATTTTGTTCTCTTTGAATTAAGTCCATCCTTATAAATAGAAAACGTCCTTTCTACATCGCAACTGGTTATAGGTGCATACTGGAAATATTCTTTTATTTCTTCATATTTAGCCGTTAGATTTTGTGGAATTGTCTCCATACATAATTGCTGCAATGTAATTAAATCTGGATTTCTATTAAGAATTGCTTCAAACTTTTGCGGAAGGCCACATCCGAAGTCACTTGGAATACTTTTCAAATTATTAACAGCCACATCTAATGTGGTTAATCCGTCATTTAATTTGAGATTTCGATTTTCAAAATAAGTGATTAGTTTTGGCAATTTTCCAAAGTGTTCGTGAAGAAAGTACAACTGATTTTCTAAATTTGGGATTTGTGTGAGCTCCTTGCACTCACCAATACTTCTAGCATCCTCCTTTAGCAGTGTTACGAAATGTTTTAGACTATCGAAATTCTCAGCATATAACTAGTAGCTTCCAGCCATGTTCCCCATCTAGTTATTACTGGAGTGGGAGGCAGTGACAGAGATGGAAATTTTTCTCTGAAAAGAGCTACTCTCAATGGTGCTTTTCTGAAAGCTTTTTTAAAAGCTGATACAAATCTATCAACTTCCGGAAAAGTGTCTCTGTGTCATGCTCTCCACAGATTCTGTGGAGAGCATGTGCTACACAAGTAATATGCAGCATATTAGGATATGTTTTCTTCAATAGTCTGCCTGTTCTTAACATATACGCAGCACTATCACTGACAAATAAAAGTATTTTTTCTTTGTACGTGGCGTCCGAATGAAGCATTTTTTGCATATTCTCCTTAATGGTTTCAGCAACTGTTTCCGCATCAAATCTATTTATAACACTTGTTGCTATTACATATGAGTTATAGAGAATAGTTGGATGTAGTTCACCAGCTACAACATTTACAATACAGCGTCCTAACATATCCACCGTTTTGTCGGTGCTTATCCATATGTATTGATTTAAAAGATGGCTTCTAATGCGTTCTACTGTTCTCGTATAGCACCTAGGAACATAATATTTGCGTAAAGTTGATTCATCAGGAACATTTTGACCAGTATATTTTTTCAGAAATGTCTTCAAAATTGGATTGTTCAATTTAAATAATGGAATATTAGCTGCCATAAAAGTTTCACAGAGTTCTTCGTTAAAATTGTCAGATTCC
The DNA here is from genome assembly GCA_935421215.2 of Melolontha melolontha. Taxonomy (NCBI): domain Eukaryota; kingdom Metazoa; phylum Arthropoda; class Insecta; order Coleoptera; family Scarabaeidae; genus Melolontha; species Melolontha melolontha. The sequence continues at coordinate 76,277,458 of OW285240.1, forward strand.
AACGGGTTCAATTTTTTTTCGTGCTTTAACGATCCTACGTGACGTTTTACGGTTGATTTATTGCAATTTTTCAATAGCGTTTCACACACTTCACAATAAATTTCGGAATCACTGGCAATGTACATACAATCAGTATGGCCCTCAATACAACTCGCCATTGTTTCACGATGCCATTCTCGACGCTCTTCCATTGTCTGAAAAAGTAAGAATATTCTAGATCCAAATAAACGAAATTAAATAACGAAATTTTATGCACACTTACGTGAAAATTATTGGAAGATGTTGCTTAAATGAAAAGAAAAGGAATGTACGTGCTATTTCTCTTATGAAATACGATAAACTTATTTATTTTATCTACGTACTCGACACCACTGAAAACACTATATTCTCCGAATAAAATAGCTGGGTTTTCAATTGTTATCGCTGCGAGACCAGGTGGCCGAGTAAGTCAAACGAATACTTCATCGAATTACGCCGGGATGTACTGAGCGACGTTATACACAATTCCAATTGCCGATAGCGTTTTATGGAAATTGCATCCGTTGTCTAGTGATAAGTATCATTAATTACATTTTTCTTTCATAATAAAATATGGTATGTAATTCTTTATATCTAGTCAAAATAAACTCATATCTATATATCTAAAAATATAACTTTGAACATATATCACACAATTTATTTTATTCAATACTTCAAATATATAATGAGAGTTCGAAAAAAACGGATATCCTCAAATGTTCGTGAGACCTTATGCTACTTACAATTTAAAAGATATCTGTGTTATATCTTTTATTTTTAAAACATAAATTTAAATTATTCCCGAACAACCAAATATCCATATAAACAAATAATCTTACAAATTTGTTTTAATGAACTTCAAAGTCTTGAATGCCTTTAATACATTATTGACCAGTCGAATTCATTATTATATGAAGCAAAATTAAATAATAATTCTCTTTACTTCAAAAATATAAAAATTCTAATGATGGATTAAACTGTAATTTACAATACAAATTTTATTTGTGACAACCGCTTTAAGATGTCTTCTTCTCGAGAAATTATATATATATATATATACATATATATATATGCCGTGTGATGTCAAACCTTTTTCAAATATATTTTTGTAGGTTATAATATCCTCTTCTAAATGATATTCCATATTTAAAAACTTTTGTTCTTGTATTGATTTACGTTTTCTTAATATTTCTTTCTAACACTGTTTAATATTTTAAATGCGTTCTTATTTTAATTTTCAATTGTTTTTTTTTTAAAAACTGTATAATATCTGTTTTCTTTTCTTTATTCTGTCCTTCTTTAACGTCCGATCCAATAATGTCTTCTGTATTTTTCACGCTTCCATATTTTAGATTTATACTTCATATCTTTCTTCTCTTCTCGATTAATTGACTATCCCTTCTTATCTTCCGATTGACGTGTCTTCACCGCACTTGAAACACATCTAACCTATGGTTCTGAATTTGGTTGACAGCTGCATTGTTTATAATATATAAACAAATGTATTTATCTCTAATGGATGAACAAATATCATATTAGACTCTACTTTGTGTACTATAAAACCTTATGAGTTGTTTCCACTGGTGTTAATTTTCCATTTGATCAATAATACACATTTTAAAACGAATGGCTTGCTTGTTCTTATAGATAAGTATTACAAAATGTCAATTTTAAAATACACATTCTATTATACATATATAGCTTTGTTACAAAGTTATTATTATCTTTTTACTTTTTAGGTTATTCTAATTTATGTTGTATATTAAATAATGATATATATTTGAAATTTTAACACTTTAATGGATATCTTTGTTTGAAATTTCACGTATCGTAACTGTTACAATAAACATAAGGCCCGGTTTATTCACCTTCCAGTAAAGTACCTGTTAGTTACTTGACAATTAAATTTACTTTGTACATTTACTATTTTTGGGTTTATTCATATAATTTTAAAGGTCGGTTAGTTACTGGAAAGAACTAGATGTTTTTACAAGAGTAGTATGGTTAGGGGAAAATAGAGAAAGATGTAACATACCACTAACACATGGGATAGAGAAGGATGTACAGCTTTCGGTAATTTGAAATTCTAGTTGCCGGCATGACAAATGAGTGCATCGAATATAACCTTAAATCTCAAGCGTTTGTTGTGTGTAATCACGTGTTGTCCATTTTTACTTTTTTCATAAAATTATTAATATAAAATACATATTTTAATATAAAAAAGGTATGTTATATTATTACCTAAATTATGACCTAATCCCAGGCTACAGTTCACATTTTATTGTCAAAACTAATTTAATTTCATAGAAAATGGAAAGTAAGAAACGGGATAGATCGGCAAATTTCTCTATCGAGGATTCAAGAATTTTAGTTGACCTAGTTTTAAAGTACAAGAATGTCATCAAATGCAAAAAGACTAACAGTACAACATGGAAACATGCGTGGTCAGAAGTATCAAAAAAATTGTTATTCAACCCCTTTTTGTATTTTCAATACAAGTAAATAAATATATGTATATATATTCTGTATTAATATTGATTGTTTTATTATTATATTTATTTTGCACAGTTTTTTTAAATATACTTTTATGTCTAGCATCATATTATAATTTACTATGACTACATGTGAAATAAAGATGAAATTTTTGTTTAGAACATTAATACTTTATTTACCACACACACACAGTATGTAATAAACATTACAAACGAACAAATTCGTCATCATCAAATTTATTAAAATTGTCTTCTATTCGATATCGATTGCGTGTTTGATAGGGTTTTCTCTCTCGATTCACTAAATTATTAATATTTACAAAATCGTTGTCTAAAATATCGTCAATGTCTTCAAATAAATCCATTTTACTTGTCAATAACTTAATTTTCTACATGACAGTTCACAAACAGCATATTAGTCTTACTTGACAATTTATAGGATAGATGAGCAGCAAGTAAATTTTCTGCCAAGTAAGTAATTTTACTGGGCGGTTAAATTTTACTTGACGGTTAAATTTTATTTGACGGTGAATAAACACTTAATCTGGTAAGTAAGGCTTTATCTTACAAGTAGCGTTACTCGATACTTTACTGGAAGGTGAATAAACCGGCTCTAAGAAATCTACAAAATTTTAGTATTGATTATGAAATTTGCTATTACTATAGTACTTTCAATATTCTTTTATATAAATTGGTAGGTATAGCATGATCTAAATTTTAAGTTATTAATATTTATAAACTAGAACATAAGGAGATATAAGAATCTATAAAGTATTTAACATTCAATATAAATTTACTAAATATGCACAGATGTGCTTTTCTTAACACGATCTGTATTATTGCATTTTTATAACTTTTTTACAGAAAATAAAGAGAAAGTTTATATAAAAAAACATTAAACATATCGATGTTTATACAGGGTGAATTCAAAATTGAGCCGTTTTAAATTTTTCACTGCTGTTTTCAGCTCTATTTGATTTTTCAATTTATCGCGCTTAGAAATTATCACAGCAATATGTATATTAACTTATTAAACAATTATAACTTCCTGTTACATTGACAGTTGAATGTATTCCAAAGTTTTTGTTTCAATTTGCTCCTTTTCCTTACTGCGTATTCTTTTTCTTTTTGTCATTTTTATATTTGGAGCTAAAACTACAATGCGTATAAAAACTAAACATATTACAATGTGTTTTTATCTTTTTGTAGCAAGTTTTTGCAAGATATATCTAGTGAAATTTGTTTCGATTGCCTTATTTGTTTTGGTGTCCATTGGCTCTAATCATCTGTTTTAAGATTATCAGCGGTATTTGCAAAATTAAAAACAACTTTCAGAATTTTACATGTAAAAAAAATTACTAAGAGTTTCAGGGTTTTCTATTGCTTGTTCTTTCCTTTCATCAGTATTTTTCATGCTCTTTAATATACCCAAAACAAATTCATATAGTTTGGTGAAGATAATAAATAAAATAACTATTTTTTGTGTATATTATACGTTTGTTATAATAAATCTAGAACTTATTGCAAATAAAATTTTTTGTTTGCTCTAATTTAATTTTTAAAAGTTCAATTAATAAACTTTTTTTTTCTTGCTCCATTTCATGTTCCTTTTTCAAAATTTCTTTCTGTAATTGTACAAGTTCTAATTTACTAGCAGCCAATAAATAATTTCCACACAAAAAAATCTTATTTCACAACAAATAAGTTTTTATTAATATGGTTGTGTTTACAATCCGTCCATTTCAAATATTTATACCGACCTTTATACCAAACTCAACCTATGTACGCTTTGGCACAAGTGTTAAGTTATACTGTAATATATTCCTAATTTTATTTAAAATTAGGCATTGTAGAACGTTGAGCTAGAGATTAACTAAACTTTATCCTCGTTCGGGTTATTCGACGGTATAATTGATGGGTTAAAGTGTATTGTAGAACCGGCCCTTAGTACCTTTGGAGAGAGATTGGTATTTGGTGCAGTCAAAAAGCCGACTAATTAGTGTCAAATTCTTGATCGCTAATTTGAAAACGTCAACTTTTTGTTTACCCTAATCTAAATACCCATAAATTTGATTAGTTTAAGTGGATGCAACCTATAGAAGATTAGAAAATTACAGTTTAGAATATTTCAACATTTATTTCCGTCATAGTTTTAAAGAATTTGTTTACATCCATGGTGTTTGATTAGCCTTCTTTCGTAAATTTAAAAGTTCTAAAGAGCGCAAGTAGTTAAGTTTTCTGCATAATTGGTAAAAGTCTAACCAGTTGAATGCAGTCACTTTCTCATATTTTGATATGCTGAAACTTGTGCAAAACTTATAGGTTTAATACAGACTTTTTGAATTGTAGATGTCCTTTTGGGCGATGGTTTTCTTCTAAGAGTATAAAAATTTCATTTTTATCAATTAGAAAGTTTTCTGAAACCATCTTCCCATAATTATTGTTAATAATAATTGGTTGTTCTTCAATTAAATGCCTTGAATATATTGTCACGAATAAATGAAATAGAAGTAGGATCAAGAACTTGAATAATTAGGTATTAACATTACCGATGTTGGCACCACGACCGTTGCCAAGATGGCGTCAAATGGAGGTATACCTTTATAGTTTTGTATATAGCGTATCATGTTAACAGGTGTTTTCAAAGTTGGTTCTGGGTTTTATTTGATGTTGATTTAAATATCTTCACCAAGAAACATCCTTTTTTAAAGCTCTACTTCGTCTGCGTACTTAAACATGTAAGAATATTGCACTGACAATAAAGCTTTTTGACAACCAATTATTTAACTCTAGCTGTTAAATAACACGATGTAAGTACGAAATCCAATTGTTTTGATGTGAAGAATTCTTTAGCACAAATTTCGAAATACAGCTTATATACTGTTGCATTCTATTGTGATTAACTTTGAATAAAATAAATTTCTATTGCTTATTATTTAATTATATAATTATTGTATAATTAATTTAATCTGCAACACATCATGAGCAATTTTAAAATTGAAAAGTACTTCAAATTTTCTTTTAATCTTTATTTTTACATATTTGATTTACATCTTTAAATATAAAATGGCCATTCCTTACTCAATTAGCGCATAAATGAATGACTTTTCTTTAGCACTATGTTATTTTCTTCCGATATCAGATAATTATATGAATCCTAATAATATTTTCGGTGTATTATTTTCGAAGATAATACCATCTGGAGAATATGCTAACAATGGGCGATGTTTAGAAAGACAAATTTGTCGTAAAAAAATAGCGAAAATATAAAATACCAAGGAAAAGATGAAAACACAATGAAGTTTTACACATGACAGAATCCAATAAACAATACAAGTAATGTTGCCAACATCGTAAACCATAGATTTACCTGCCTCATATCAAAAATTTCCCTAGATGGGATATTTTTTCCATAGATTGAAAACGAATTGATTTTCAACATTCAAAAGGGTTTATTTCATTTTTATGTCATATTTTGCAACATGCTCTTCTATGTTAAAATTATAACAAAATTTATTGTCATCGAATATTTTTTTTAATGTATAAGTGCGATTAAAGACTATTTGCTGAGCTTATTTCTAGTATTTGTTTTAATTAAATTTAAAGTTGAAAAAATGTGCTCTACTACTAGAGGTAGAAGCTTTCGCTTCCTCTCCATCGTACCATTCAGAGCCGCCATCAGAATCAGCCATATTTTTTTTACAAGAGAAGCAAACTTACATAGTATTAGATACACACTAAAACAAGAAATAAAGGTTCAAAATGAAACAGCTGTATAATTATTTACGGCGTCTCGCAACGTGCATATAAAAATCTGAGTTGATCTATCCGAAGGTTTTTTTTTTATATATTTAATAACAGCTATATGATTTTATTTCTTATACTTTTGGGATACAGTTTATTGCAAAATAAGTACATATTTAAAGATGAGAAATAATTGCCGATATTTTGTTAAAATTATAGATGTTTTTAGTTCTTCTACTTCTTTTATGTTTAAATTCTAAACTTATTAATTTGGCGAATATCTTTCAATTAACATTTCCAAGCTTACATATAATATTTTTCAAATTGTTTTTAACGAATACCCAAATAATAATATAGTTTCATTTTGTATTTAAATATTTGATGAAATTCTGAACGATATTTACTGAAAAAAAAACATTTTTTACTTCGACTTCTTTATTTATTCAAAAGTTCCTCAATAATTACGGGTACATTTTGATTGACAAATTTCTAACTCTTTTCTCATTTAGAATTTAAGTATGTATTAAATTACCACCGTTTTTTTAAGCTAATGGTCATTAACAAAAAAAGTTATGTTCGAATATTATTTTATCAGCTAAATATATTTTTTTTTTGGAAACTTTGCATTTAGCACTAGTAAATCTTTGATTTCAAAACAATTTTAGATCGACCAGTAAACCACTTGCATCGTTCAACCATTAATTATGGTATTGTTGTAGATACTAAATACATATTATGAAATATAACTCAAAATAAAAATGGTAGTTCTTCTTATTAATGTTTAAATGTGTCCAACTAGATTGTACTAAACTATTAATCTGATGCAATAATATTGATTCTTATTTTAGTCTGTTACGTCTATAGCACTTTTTCGTTTTCCCAATGCTTGTCTAAACACCATCATGCAACAATTAGCAATTCAATTTTGTTAGAAATGAATTAAGTTTTTATATTACTAGTTTCAACGGTAATTTTATGATAGTTCTATTATCAGCAACGACATTTCCATCAAAGAAGGTCTAGTAATAATTTCCGTATATCTGAACTCCAATTATAGACCAACTTTGTCTTAAAAAATACAAATACATCTTCCCTGTTGGGTATGACCTAGATCCATTTTATCTTAATACAACATGAAATGCATTTTGCCATCGTCATTTTAATAAAAAAAAGGATGGAAGTAATATATTACGAGAAAATAATTGAAGAAATTTCATCTAATCAAAGGATGCTATAAAGATACCAAAATATCAATACGTATTTAAGATAGATTTGATTTCACATGTCATAGAAACAGTTTTATAGTAAACTTTTCGTCTTCAGATTTTTGCAGTATCTTAAATTTTATTCGTCTCTCATAAATTATTTGTGTGTTTTTCTAATAACCTCTAAGGAAGATTGTTTAGATAAAAAATTCTTCCCTAATTTCTTGATCGTTATATATTGTAATAATATGGGCAAATATATAATTAATTGTATTTACTTGCTTATAGACGATTTAGTAACTTGACTAATGTACCAATGATGCATTTATGTTTAATGTTGTAATATTCCAAAGATTTTTACAACCAATTAAATATAATTGCTTTCAAGGAACTTTCAACTCCGAAGGGTGTCAACACGCTAACTGAGATTTTAATGAGTCCAATAAAATTTAGTTTAATTTTTGGATTAATCAAGGCGGAAAGCTTTAAAAATTTTACAACTTCATCAAAGTTTAAAATGATCCGTTATACGTGACTTTAATTTAATGAAATGTAAGCAAAAGTTACAGAAGAGATATTACGCTAACATTGAAAGTCATCTTAATTTAAGAAATTTTTTACTGAATATAGATTAATTCCTTTATTAAACTAAACTGTAAGGTAGAAGAGGATCGATTTTGTATATAAACTATACATATAAAATTAATTAAATACCCAGTCTCCATTGATAATAAGGAATTCAACTCATTTAGATACTTCTATGATTATCACGCACTACATTTAAGTAGTGGTTTTAATCGAAACCAATAAACTTACCAAACACGGAGATCAAAAACTATGGAGAAAATTATATTATCAATTACCAAGTATTTGAAATGAAAATGGCAACCTTGCCAAAAGATTGGGAAACTGAATTAATAGGATGTATCAGAATAATTGAAACATACATGAGTAGGTAAACCCCACCAGTTTTGTATAATACAAAGGTATTTTGTGAATGTGTCTGGAAATATTCTTTCTCCAGCAGGGGCGTACCGATGAGCCTGTAGAAATGTGAAATACGTATCTTCGTCTCTGGGGAGACAACTATTTAATAATTGTGACATCATATTAAATAGTTGTCTTCTTATAGGACGGAACTTGCTTGATCTATGCGGGCTATTTCAGTAAATTTAAATACAGATACAAACCAGTTGTTTATAACAGGTTTGTATTAATTTGTATACATTGCTTCACTAGCTTAACTGAGGACGCCTTTATGGCAGAAACATATGTATTAAGCAGAAGTAAATGATGAAAATACGAGGTGTATTGTCCATGTGCATAGTTACAGATATGTAAATTATTTACATGTTTGTTTCATATTGTACAAACGCTTTATACGTGCTTAACGTATTGTCATACTTAAACAAAACCTTTTTGTATATTTACCGCCATCTGGCAGGTTGTTAATGGACTACATCTACATACGTATTTTATCGTTTCCCGTAGCAGCATAGCTGTTCGAACGATAGGTAGCCCTCCGGACAAAGTATCTTTCGCCCGTAAGATGTCAATTATTAAATAGTTGTCTTCTTATAGGACGGAACTTGCTTGATCTATGCGGGCTATTTCAGTAAATTTAAATACAAATAATAATTAATTAATAAAAATTAATTTGTATACATTGCTTCACTAGCTTAACTGAGGACGCCTTTATGGCAGAAACATATGTATTAAGCAGAAGTAAATGCTGAAAATACGAGGTGTATTGTCCATGTGCATAGTTACAGATATGTAAATTATTTACATGTTTGGTTCATATTGTACAAACGCTTTATACGTGCTTAACGTATTGTCATACTTAAACAAAACCTTTTTGTATATATATATTTAGTGTTAATAAGAATTAAAATTTATTTCTTATTTATTTTATTGGCCGTGTCATAATATTAAAATAATAGATTTTTTCTTGGTTTAGCGACCTTTAATGAATTTCAATTTTTTTACTACGACGTTTCAACATTTTTATAAATAAGTCTTTTTCAAGTGATTAGAACTAAAAAATTAATACAACGAAAGGTAATATGTATATTTACATTTGTATGAATGAATTAAAATTAAAATTAAAATAATAATTAAAGTAAAGACATGGCGAGATGTCTGACCATACATATTACACAAAATATGTGTTTTAACACGAAATAAATTGGTGAGTTTTGTATCCTTTAATTTATATTTTATATCCTTGATAAAGGCATCATTGCCGAAACATGTAGGGTTGTTTTAAATATATATACTTTGAAGTAAACCAGACCTTTAATCGCCTACTGATTGAATTTACCATATCATACCAAGGTCACGAAAATATTATATATATATATATATATATATATATATATATATATATATATGTATATATATATATATATATGTATATATATATATATATATATATATATATATATATATATATATGTATTTATAATATTAATCTTTTCAATGACTAACTTTATTGTAATGCGGCCGAAAAGATAATAATAAATAATTTCAAAAATTACAAGAGATAAAAAAAAATACACCAAATGAATAATATATTACTAACCATTAACCTAATTAAAAATAAGTGCGAGACCTTCACAATAATTTCTTCGAAAATTGCTTTTAAGCAAATGTGGAACAAGAATTCCATAATTAGCGACTCAAGCGAAACGCAAGCAGGGTTTTGTTTCAAATAGAGTTAGCAACGAATATAATTATAGTAACAATCCATCCATTACTTTTTTTTTAATGTAATATATATTTCAATGTGACATTAAATTTAAGTTTTCGTGTACTATACAGTTGTAGTATTTAATTTTTAAATACAACCGCGTAACCAATTGCGGACACTCTTAATTTATGTTCACTATATCTAAAGACAGGGCAGTTAGTTATCAGATCAAGCTGCAGGTAACAACGCAATTGAATATCTATTAATATACAGCTAATTGATGCAACCATATAATTAATTAGCGGTATAGAATTTTGTTCTTCAATGGGTGGGACTGGATAAAATATTTGTTCACGAATATCGTGACAATATCCAATATTTACTCGACCTGTGTGAATACATATAAATATGGGACTAAAACTAGGGACCAGGTTTTAATTAGTTTAGCCAAGCTATTTCGATTAACAGACAATAATTTAGATAACTAATAATAATTAAGAAAACGTTGTATATAATAAAATAATTTGCAACATACTTCAGTAGATAAAACTTACTCACAATACAAGTTCATATATTTGAAAAGTTACCTCTCCAGAGGCGTAGATACGTATTTCATCTTTCTATGGAATCATTGATACGCCTTTGCTGGAGAGATACATTTATAAAAACAACTGTTTCACTATCTTACCGAAATTATTAAGAAAGAGCGTAGAAGAACATTCAGCACGGCCAATTGACAAAACGCCGAAGCAACTAAACACTGCCTCAATGACAAATTCAAAACTTAGCAAAGTATTTCCATCGTTAGACGAAGAAAACGGAAATTACATAAGAACGGAAAAGAGGCAATCTCATAAATTCCTAGTTAATAGTAATCTAAGACGGACAGGAGTACTAAACCCAGTACTTTTAGTTTAGTTTGAGGCGACGTAATGAAGGAAAGAAGGGCAAAAACATCAAGGATATATATACGTCAGAGACAGGCACGTGGGGTTTTTCTTGTATTCCTGTTTTGCATGTACAAGTTACCACATAGCAGATATGGCAGATTAGATTACTTACAACACTTTTTCTTTTGATAATTCCTACTCCTGAAATTATAATCTTGATAATTCTTCTATCGACTATAAATAAACATTAGAAGATATTGCATTCGCAAATTAAGTATAAGCCGTCTGGGATTTTATACGAAAAAATGTTACTAGTTTGCAGCGATGCTGCACCATATATGTGCAAAGCCATGCGAGGATTATAGATTTTGTACCCAAACGTGATACATGTGATCTGTGTAGCGTATGATTTACACCGAGTAGCTGATTTAGTTCGTACTATTTATCCAGACGTTTAATATGCTGATATCGTCTGTCAAAAATATTTTTCTAAAAGCGCCAACTTGTGTTCAGAGGTTTCGGGAAATTGCAGTGGATGTTTCATATCCACCCGCGCCAATCATTACAAGATGAAAATTATTGATGAGGCAATAGGCACAAATTTATTCTTTAAAATTTGTTACATCACATTGTAGTTAAATGTAATTATAATTTTGAATCGAAAAGAATTGTTTGTATGCTTTAACGGAAAAATTAAATTGTCTTAACATAAAAAAGGAGTATACATTGTTTAAAATTTGATTTTTAGTGCATGTTTAAATGGACTATGTTTTTGGTAAATATTCGCATACATAATTTTAAAGTTTTTTAGTGCATAATTATACTAAGCCTAAAGCGACCCTCACACGATCAATGTATATTGTCAATATATGAGGAGTGACAATATTATTGAAGGTGTGAGTAAAAAGTAAAAAGATTGACACGTCAATATGTAAAATATTGATGGACTGGTTTGATGAGATCCAAAATGTTTGCAAGATTGACAATAAATATTGACCGTCTGAGGGAGAGATTGACAATCTTACTTCAGTTGGTATTGATATTGATAGAGCTAAAATAATAGCTACACCGGCTTTTTGTTGGTATGATATAATGGATTGCCAGCGCAAACTAGGTTGTCAATAAATATTGATAGTGTGAGGCAATTAGATTATATCAATATTTATTGACCGTATTGAGAATATACAAAGAATTCAAATAAATTTTACCTCAAAGTAGCCCTTGGAAATTATGATTATGTCTTAGCTTGTTACTAATTTTAATAGGAATTTTGTTGGTTATGAGATGAGATATTTGATTGAAATGACAAATGTCAAAATAATAAAATGAACATTTTTAAGTGAATGAAATATGTTTATTTCCAACAAACAAGCAAAATTTTATAAAAATTGTTCAAAGTGCCCACCACCTTGTTCGAAACATTTCTCACATCTTCTTCTAATGGAGGAAAAAGTGTTTTGTAGTATCGCATTGTCAATTCCATTAATTCTTTCAGCAATTCTGATTTGAAGGCCTGCAAGATCAGGTATCTGTACTTGATAAATTGAGTTCTTTAAGAATGGCCATAAAAAGAAATCACATGGGGTAATGTCACAAGATCTTGGTGGAAATTCATGTTCAGTGTTTAAACTTATCAACCGATTTTGAAAAAATTGCTGCAGAATATTAATGTTTCACCTGCTGTGTGTGCTCTAGCTCCGTCTTGTTGAAAGTAACCCTGTGTTATTTCTTCGTCGTCAAGCTGTTCGATAAATGGCATAATAATTTCTTGTCGATACCTTTCATTGGAAATAAATGTAAGTCCTTTTTCAAAATTGTATGACATGTGCCAATTGACACACCCACTTGTTGTGATAATGCTCGTACGGAAGTTCTTGGTGCATTATTTATAATTTCTCTTACATTATTAACTAGCTCTTCTGTACGCTTTTTCGCCCGACCTGCGCCTTCTTTCTGTTTAACACTCCCTGTTTCTCTGAAAACCATAACGGAATGTGTCACTGTGTGCCGAAAACTGTCATAATCAAAGATGACGTTAGGGAACTCATTTCTAAATTCTTCTAAACAATCTTGAAGAGAATACTGCCATTGTCCGTCAATCTTACGTCCGTTTCCAAAATAAGATTCTAGCATGAATGATTTGTGTTGTATAGTAAAAACCATGTTAAATCAATTTTAAATTACAAAGCAATTTTTGTCAACTATGCATCTGTCTAATTGACAACTAATGCAAATTTAAATTATTAATAATCATACGTTCTTAAAGGAATGGCCTACTAGACGCAAAGCTTATTTGAACGGTTTCTATATTGATCGTGTGAGGGCCGCTTAATAATAACTAAACACCGCCACCTTGGTAGGCAAACAGCGGCGTCACTGCGTTGGCTTTGTTGAAATAAATTACGCTCATGCAAATTCTAAATACGTCTTTAAACAACTTCACACTATGATAGTTGTTCATGCATTCATGTACTACATGAACATACTATATGTACATACATATAGCACGCGAATCGCTGGTAAATGGAGTCTCCCGAAGATAATAACCAAAGTCTTGGTGATTAAACCAGTGATTATTCTTTATACAATGTTGATAAAAACCTGAACTCACAATATTATTTATTAAAACTTTGGTATGGAATGGATTTATAACAAGATGAGAAGCTAACTAACAAATTTGTTTGATACATGCGAGAAAAAAAATTGGTTTAAGCAGAAATTAATAGCAATATATAAATTTACATATGAATAGTAATTTACTACTAGTGAATTTTTTATCAAACTTTATTCATTCCATTTGGTTCGATCTGTTATATTTTTAATTAGATAGTCTACAGGAAGCCGTAACTATTATCTTACAGATTTCTTTTTACATAATAATTTTCTATAATTTGGTTGTTTCTCTCTACTTCTGCAAATATTGCTGTTAAGTATATTACTTCGAATTCTATTATTGTTATTTTTTTATATTTGTTAAATGACTAGATTAGTAAATCTCCTATTTTTACTATATGCTTTGATGCATATATAATTTTGTTGTTTTTCGGATCAATAAGTTCGAGAACAATAAAATGCATTCGTTGCTTTGTTATATTTCGGTAATAAATGCTTTTTTTGTAACATGGCGTGCCATAATTATATAGTATTGGATACTAGTATCAAATCTACCTTGCAAAGATATTATTTTAACTGATTCGAGAATTATGTCTTTCTGACCTATATGATGAAATTTACAAATAAATAAATTTACGGTTAGTATGAGAAATTATCGCTATGCAGATTAGTACTATGTACTTATAATCTATATATGTATATATAAAATACAAAAAATGTTTGTTTGTCCTTTATAGACTCTGAAACTATCCAACCGATGTGATCCAAACCGGTTTCATTAGAAAGGTAATAGTCCAGATTAGGTTTACGGCTATATATCTTTTTGATATTTCAAGTGGGCGTGGCCCCTCCCACATAAATTGAATAACATCATATATCTCGACTATTGTGATAGCAAGAGTTTTGAAACATTGCAATAGTACAATTATATGTTGCTTGCTCTAGAGTTGGAACGCCAAAAAATCTTTATGTTTACACACCTACCGAAAAAACTAAAAATATTGTTTATCCGCTAGCATTAAGATAAAAAAGTTAATAAATAAACAAAATTTTCTTTTTTTCAAACACACGTATTTAATTTTTTTAGCGTAGTAGCACACGCCGGGTATCCGCTAGTATATAATACAACCCAAAATCATACACATGTAACATGTATATTATCCATGTTACATATTGTGACTTTACTGTTATTAATTTTATGAATACATTTTTTAGAACAGCAATACATTAACTAAAACTTGTTTAAATGTCAACGATCTCTTTAGTAGATATTCAACAAGGATGAGCGAAATTCTAACTACGTAAATGAAAAAGAAATATTTTATGAAGTGTATATGAATAAATATTAATTTATATTAAGAGCGAACTTTAAATATTTAAAGCTGTAGTTCTAAAAATTTAGGATAGAACAGGGTCAATAGAAATATTTTCACTTGAAAGGAAATAAATTACCGGATTGTAATATATTGTAAAAAAGCAGGTATATTCTTACTTTCTAACCCACTTTCCATCTCTAAAACATAAATACCTTCCATAAATAACGTTGATTTCTCACAGAAAAATATTGACTTTGATCTCAATAATCTATAATTACTTCCTCAACTAGGAACTCAGTCCAATTTAAAAATTTTATAACAGTACTTTTTTAATTTTCTTTTTAATTTCTGTTAAGAAGTAATATTAAGTAAACATTTTAATTATGAAACTACAATATATGTAGAAAGACTGTCCCAATGTCAGTTTCCTTTTTAAGTACATATTATACAAACACAATTTTCTTAGAACAAATAAATTGTAAATATAGTCTTAAAGCCTAATAATCGAGTTACTGGAATAGTGTCGTTTCGGTTTGCTTCTCTTAGTGGATTGAACTATAAGTTAAAAAGCTTATCTGGATGTGAATTAAGTTTCTTAGTACGAGGTAGAATTGGAAAGTTTTAAGACCGGAGCCGCTGTTGCCCAATACGAGTTTAGTTTACTTGTGAAAAAAATTGTTTTGTCCATGACATGCTCTAAAAATATCACAACGTTGTGTTTGTTCAGTAGAGAGAAATTGTATTGAATATGTGCTTGCGGCTCTCGGTGTATTTACCGATTCCGAAAATGAACGAAAAAATAGAACAAAGAGTGTCTGCAAATTTTTGCTTTAAACCAGTAAATCAGCTTCACAGACGTACGATATCTTGAAAACAGCATTCTGTGATAAATGTCTTTACCGATCAAAGGTTTATAGCTTGTACAACAAATTTAAAAAATGCCCGCGAATCAGTCGATGATGACTCCGGTATGACTGTCTGTGAAGATCTTTCCACTTCAAAAACCAACTAAATGATTTATTCGCGATTTAGTTCGCTCTGACCGACGACCTTCAATTAAGGAAATAACTGTTGAACTGAAGATTTGAAAACTGAAGATTTGAAAACGTGTCGAGTGTTCGTGAAGTTCATTTCGAAATTGCTGTCAGGCGAGCAGAAGGAACACCGACTTCAAGTGTTTCAAGAACTGCTTATTTGGACCGAAAGTGACACAGATTTGTTGAATGTAGTTATTACAGGAACCTAATTATGAGTATATGGGTACGATTCAAAAGCAAAGATACAACAATTGCTTTGGAAGAGTCCAAGTTCGCCTCAACAGAAAAAAGAACGTCAAAGTAGGCCGAATGTGAAGGTAATTTTTTTCATTTTACGGGTATTGTCCATCATGAATATGCCTAGGGGCCAATCAGCATATAAATTTCAAAATTTATGTGCTTCCGAAGCTGCTCTATTCCTCTGATCAAGCTCTTTCCGTTTCCTAAATTGAAAATTTCGCTGAATAAGAAGGAAGCGATTTGACTCCATTGAAGACATTGAGGCAAATACGTTAAGGGTTCATAACATCCTTAAGAAAGAAAATTTCCAGAAATGCTTTCAAAAGTGGAGACACCGTTGGAGTTGGTATCTTCAATCAGAACTGGCCTACTTTGAAGGAGACTCATTAGTAGCCTGTATGTACTGCCGTTTCGAGATTATAAGCCTAGCTTTAAAGTTTTCTAATCACAGATCGTGTACTTCATATAAAAGTTTTTATTTTCCAATTTTACTCTTTGAATTTTCAAATCATATGGCGTTTGGCACAAACCATGCCGCCTAAATTTTCATTCGTAAATACTTCGATGGCTAATCTTTCTAGTATCCCAATATTCGAACCAGAAGCAGAATACCTAAATTGAATTCCTTGAAATAAGTTAATAGTTTTCGAAACCTGGATTTAGTTTAGTTCTTAACCATAGTTGACCATGTTGAAGTGAGAGAATCATCAATATAGTCTCGCAATAGCTGAGTTATGCTGCATTTATAATTAGAGCTTTGAATGGAAATGTTTCTCAAAAATGTTTGCTCACCGCATATTATTTCTTCAATCTGGAATAAAATAGCGTTTGCTGGTGTAGAGTAATAGAACATCATGAATAAGAGTTTTTGAATTGCAACGTAGTGTAATTAGAATTATCGACGGCATTAGTTATACAGACCCTTGTAGAGACTCTTTTGTGGAGTTAAAAATACTCACATTTCCATCCCCATTTATGCTCACTTCTGGATTGGATTGGATACTGGATTGGATGCACTCGGCGAACATCATAACTACGAAACTAGAAATAAAACGCAGCTAGTACCTGATTAGTAGTTACTGTCTACTAATAAAGTCAATAAAGTCAAAAGCATAATTATATTGCCGCCAAATTGTTTAATAAAATCCCCCTTGCTAGATTTATGAATACTAAATAATTTAAGAAAAATACAAAAGAATTCCTGCTTGCAACACCATTTATAACATTAGGCCGACTATATAAATTACAGAATGCATGATTCCCGATTTTAAATCTGCTCGTTTTGTAACAAGTGCGTGCTACAGTTTTAGGTTTTACACATTTACTAAATTTCTGGGCCTTTAATTTTTTTGGCTTTGGATTTTTACATGAACGACGCGTGTAATTACCTATATTATATATAAAATATATAAAATTTTAATAAATAAATAAAAGTAAATTCCTGTGAATGCAGAATAATCTTCTTTTTCCATTGGTGTAGAATGTAGATTTTGTTCAAATTCTTGGTACAAAAAGTCATTTTTAATTTTCGAAGAAGCCTGTAACAAGGTTCATGATTTAAACTAAAATTACTTTTCTTAAACTTCGCGGACCATCAATAAACATTAGATCCACATGTTTAAAGAAATTTTCAAATTAATACATATATAATAATAGTAATAATTATAATTACTCAAAATACGGGCTTATATAATATGTAGAATAAGTGAAATATATATATATATATATATATATATATAGAGGTGTCTCCTGAGGTCACCGACAAACTTACATAATGTGTTCTAGAGGTGATTCTGAATAAAAAAGTTCATATACACTTTGGCTTAATTTGGTTTTGTTCATTAGATTTCAACAAAAGAAGAAAATTGTTTCAGCAGTGTATTTAATCATGAAATTACATAACAAACTAATAAACTAATATTATAGCAATTGCTCAAAATGTTCGCCTCTTCTTTTTAAACATATTACTAGTCTTTGGGTCATATTCTGTTTCCAGTTCATTTCGCAAGGAATCTACACCTGCAACTATTCTTTCGATCAAGTCTTCTTGAGTGTTTGGTTTACCGTTATAGTAAACACGATTTTTTAGACAACTCCAAAAGAAAAAGTTTTGATTTAGAAAGTCCAATAACTTGCCTACTA
Source organism: Melolontha melolontha (assembly GCA_935421215.2). Lineage (NCBI taxonomy): Eukaryota > Metazoa > Arthropoda > Insecta > Coleoptera > Scarabaeidae > Melolontha > Melolontha melolontha. Next base: position 76,295,847 of record OW285240.1, read on the forward strand.
AAATGCGGTGGAGCGCCGTCATCTTGATAAAGCATTTTATAAAATGTTATAAAATGATTGGCAACATGTTTAGAAAGAAGAGGCGAACATTTCGACCAACTGTTATAATAATAGTTTATTAGTTTATTTCATTTCATGATTAAATACATTACTGAAACAGTTTTCTTCTTTTGTTGAAATTTAAAGAACAAAAAAGAAATTAAGCTAAATTGCATATGTTTAGAATCACCTCTAGAACGTATTGTGTAAGTTTGTCGGCTACCTCAAGAACACACCATCTACTATAAAAGAAAAAGTAAATTGGATTCAAGTGCATCCTAAAACGTCGGAAAATCGACGTATATTATATCTGTATTCTTCCTTATGTGATTTAATGGGGCTTTCTACAAGATATTTGTGTTTGGATTCCGATGTGCAAATGTGGAAAATTGTCGAAAGATAATGCGTGCAACGTGAAAGTTAACGCCAGAAAGCAAGGCTGCTCTAGCAAGAAAGAATAGTCCACGATCCGGTTAAATGCCAGTTGTTTTGAACTCAGAAATTTAAAAACCGACGCTAATTATGTACAGTGACATTACGAGCATGGTAGAAGGGATACCAAATAATATATCCGTAATCAAGCTTGCTCACAACATACGCAAAATATAACGTTTTGAGAAAATCGACGGTATTAAAATAATTGTGGATCGTAAGATAAAACCTAATGTTTTAATCGCCAAGAGGTACATGTATTGTACCTGAAGAAGTTATGATCAAATACTATTCCAAGATCCCCTACAGAATTTCGAAATGGATATGGACATCTATGCAATACGAGAAGGGAAAAAGTGTAAATTTCTGATTAAAGCACATAACAAATCATTTACAAAGGATAACAAAGAATTTATCTATATGCAATGACAAGTGATTGGCACTAAACCAATTAATGATAAAATCAATACTTTCTTGTAAACGTTTGACATCAGCATCAGTTAACAATAAATTGAAAAGTTTGATATCGTCAGCAAAACTCGAGGCATTAAAAGGCAAATTTTCAAATAAATGATTTATAAACGTTAAGAATAATTAAGGCCCTAGATTGGAGCTTTGGAGAACACCAGAGGTAGATATAACATTAGATAAGTAACCATTATAAACAACATAATTAATCCTATTGTTCATAGGTCTAAAAGGACAAGGAGAAAACCCAAAGAAGAAAGTGTATTTAAAAGTATTCCATGATCGACAGTGTATAATAATACACAATAGGCATTGTTTTTGGTCTGCAAGCACAACACATATTAATGGTTGCATTCTGAATTTTACCTATATTTTACTTACAGTGACACGTAATTCTAATCTAATTACGGGAATTTATTAGAAACTCTTTAAGAATTTTACTTAACTTACTCTTTGTTCTCTGGAAACAAAAATACAACAGAAGTTTCCGATTATGTATGTTTTAAAAAAAAACAATTTTTTTTAAATAATTTTACTCTCAATAATCTAGAATGTAATTATATTTTATAGTAATTTGTTCGATATGTATTCTACATCTTTGACAAAAAGTAATGAGTTATGCGTTATTTAGACTTTAACTTGCGTGGGTGTATACATAGATCTTTCTCAAATAAGTAATAATGTTAATAGTCATTAAATGTTAAATTGAAATTTATTAGACTCTTTCTCTCTATCATTGTGAAAATAGCAGAAATTCAAATTACTTATAAACAGGTTCAGAAAAAAAGAGCAATAAAAAATTCTGGCGCGCTCTAATCAGAGGCCAAGAGTATGAAAATAATTACTTCAAATAAATCTTCATTAAAAGTAAACCAGTGATTAAAAGAATAGCAAATGTGTATTGGAACTGAATGTACTATCAATTACTTTTTAAATGTCAGTAGAAATATACGAACCGCAACACAAAATACAGCTTGCTATAGTATGCTGAAGTTCGCATACCGAGTGATATAAAATTAAGAATATGTCCTAGATTATTGAATAATTATTATAATTAATTCCTAGAGATATTAAATCACAAATTAAGGATACTTTTTCTGGTCTCCATTAGAATTCGGAGTGGTCATTTCCTTTTCATACAGAAGAAATTAATTGGGCCATGCTTGATTCAAATTAAAAAATAGTCCTGGTTTTGACAACGTCTTTCCTGAATTCATGATAAATCTTGGAATGGATGCCCGAGAATAGTTGAGAAACTTTTGTAACGATGGCTCAGATAATGGAGACATCCCTAACATTTTCCGGAAAGCAAAAAAACCTAGCAATATTAAAACCTGACAAGTCCCTGGAAGATTTTGGAAAGCGACAGACCTCTTATCTGTTTGCTATAAATTTCTATAATAGTCTAACAACAATAGAAAATACCCACCGTCGACGAGATTATTAATAAGGCTCTCAGAAGGGTCTGCGAAGATTCGCCGCTTTTGTCGATCTCTCCAGTGCCAATGACATAGTCTGGAAGAATGGAATTGTTTTTAAATTCCAAAAAATCATCCTATGTGCCAAATTAAGAAAACTTATCCAGAATGTGCAGAGCTTCGCTGAATCGTAGCCTAGCTAAACAAATTATCTAGTAATGATAAAACCTTGGAAAATGTCCTTCCTCAAGGATAAGTTCTGGCTCCTCTAATGTTCAACATTTACACAACGAATTTCCATATGCAGATGACTTGGTTTATGCTTTCAAACCAAGAATTTAGAGTATGGAGAATTACGACACGCTGAAGATCTGCAAGCTACAGACGAATATTATAAAAAACGGCGTTTAGAACCAAACCCTTCAAAATCTGAATCATGGGCCTTTCATTTGTATAACAAGGAAGCCAACAGAGAGTTAAATGTTAAATTTGGGGGTAGTCGGATTAACCATAACCCCAATCCTAAATATCTGGGCGGAACTTTAGACCGGTCTCTGACATTCAAACAGCTCCTGTATAAAACTAGTCAAAATGTGAAAATCCGCAATAATATTTTAAATAAACTTGCCAGCAATTTATGGGGAGCGAATGGGAAGACTATGCGAACGGCAGTTATTGCACTAGCCTACTCCACTGCTGAAAACTTAACGATGCAATGAGAATCGTCACTGGTACTGAGACGATCCACTCCTAGTCTCTGGTTACCGATTCTTTCTAACATTGCCTCACCAGATATCAGACGTCTCGCTGCAGCTTAGAATGAATGGGCTAAGATTGTCAATAACATTGATGTTTCCATTGGTTGGATACGGAAGTTCAGCACCAATCAGTGTGAACGATAGCTGGCGAGCCCTCCTCGAACAACACCCTGCATTGAGGAACAGAGATTTAATTTCTAATACTTTAAAAGCTCTGCCGGCCGTGACTCTCTCACGTAGGTAGTGGTGAATGATTCCGCACATATCACGGAAGCAACTCAATGCTGTACAAATTAAAACTAGTAGATGCTAGCGTTGCGACTGGGGAAATGTGGAACAAACTATGGCCCAGATAGTAAACGATTGCCGTAGAAGAAGGTTCCCTGGTGGTATCCACGATCTGAGCAAAGCGATGAATGATTCCACATATACCACGGAAGCAACTCAATGCTGTACAAATTAAAACTAGTAGATGCTAGCGTCAGCGACCGGGGAAATGTGGAACAAACTATGGCCCAGATAGTAAACGATTGCCGTAGAAGAAGGTTCCCTGGTGCAGCACCGCAGCACTGAATTGGTTGAAGAATTTAGATATTACTGCATGAATTAGTGTTATGACTCTTTTTTGTCATAAAAGAGATTGAAGCACTAGTATCTAATTTTCGATTTCGCTTTTCAAACGAAATAATAATAATGAATTCCTGCAATTTAATAATAATATTCTAGATAGAAGAAAAAAATGGTAAATAATTTAAACAAATTACCAAAGGTAAATTAAAAAAAGTATGTCGGTTCTAGCATGATTGTTGATAATATAGAATTTTATATCGGGGTGTTTAATCAGCGATTAAAATTTTTATATTTATAAAAGTTTACGGACTCTGCTACCTGTGTTGAGTATTATTAATGGCTGCATTAATTTCTGGAATTTGGATGTTAATTCTAATGATTTGAGACCTTTAGATAACTGACGCTAACCGCTGTAATGAAAATATTATATATTATATTATACATTGAAGTTCCAATTTCAATGGTGTGTATTTTTCAATTTTGTTTAAATATTTGCTAATAATGATTTTCTTATTATTACTATTAAATTAAAGGAATCAGTTATAAAAATTCAATAATCTAGGCAATATTTTCGATTTCATAACTAGGGATCGGACAAGAGAGGCCGATGACTCATCGCTCACGGGCGTACTATTGAAAATTTATCTTTTTAAAGAGTTTCTAATTTTATTTATGTAATTGGAAAACAAACGTGTGGTGATCTATAAAATACGAAATATATTTTTATTTGTTCATTATGTAGTTCAAGTCGAGTAAAAGAGTATTAATATTAACTAGCAATACCTTTTCAAGGTTCTCTTATGTAAAATTCGTTCTCTTTGAATGAAATACGTCCTCGTAGATAGAAAACGTTAGATTTTGAGGTATTGTCCCCATATACAATTGCCGCAACTTTTGCTGAAGGCCACATCCGAAGTCGCTTGGAATATTTTTCGAATTATTAATAGCCACATCTAATGTGGTTAATCCATCATTTAATTTGAGATTTTGATTTTCAGAATAAATGATTAGTTTTGGTAAATTTCCAAAGTGTTCCTATAGAAAGTATAACTTATTTTTTTAAACTTGGAATTTGTATTAGTTCTTTGCACTCCGAAATACTTGGAGCATCGTTATTTAAACATGTAACGAAATTTTGTAAACTATCGAAGTTCTCTGTAAAAAAAACTAGTAGCTTCCAACCATGTTTCCCATCTAGTTATTACTGGAGCGGGAGGCAGTGACAAAGATGGAAGTTTTTCCATGTAAAGAGCTACTCTCAATGACGCTTTTCTGAAAACTTTTTTAAAAGTGTATAAAAATCTATCAATTTCCAGAAAGGTGTCTCTGATATATTCGCAGATTCTGTGGAGAGCATGTACTATACAAGTAATATGCAGCATATAAGGATGTTAGCTTTAATAGTCTGTCTGTTTTTAATATATATGCAGCACTGTCACTGACAAATAAAAGTATTTTTTCTTTGTATCTGTCGTCCGAATGAAACATTTGGTGTAAATTCTCGTAAATGGTTTTAGCTACTGTTTCCGCATCTGTATTTATAACTTTTGTTGCGATTACATATGCATTATATGGAATAGTTGAATATAGTACACCGGCTACAACATTTACCACACAGCGTCCTAATATATCGACAATTTCGTCGGCAGTTATCCATAGTTACTGATTTGAAAGATGGCTGCTAATGCGTTCTACTGCTTTCGCGTTGCACTTAGAAACATAACATTTGCGTACAGGAACGTTTCGACCAGTATATTTTTGGATAAATGTTTTGTAGGTGAGATTGTTAAGTTTATTTAATGGAATATTTTCCGCCATTGAAGTTTCACGTTCTTCGTTAAAATTGTCAGATTCTAACGAGTCTAATTTCTGTGTATGTCTTTGCGATGCTAGGTGCCGTTTTACGTGCGATTTTTTGGAATTTGTTTCGATATTTTACAGACTTTGCCATAAATTTTGGAATCACTGACAATGGACATACAATCAGTATCATCTTTAACCCAACTCGCCATTGTTTCACGATGCCATTATCGACGTTGTTCCATATCATATCTGAAAAAAATAACTTAGACAATGTTCTAGATCTAAATAAACGAAAATTAAAATGTGTGCGTAATTTATTGAAACTTAACGAAATTCACTGGACACTTACGTCAAAATAATTGCGAGAAGTGATTCGATGAAACGATATTAAACAGGATCTATTACGGAAATTACGAAGTAAGTAATTAACAGTTAAAACAATGGAAAAAAGAAACTAATTCACCGTACTTTATTCATCTTACGAAATATAAACTAATAAATAAAATAAATGATAAAAACTCCTCCCGCTTCTATCTACGCTTATGGAGAAAGAAATTTAACTGTAATATAGAAGTAGTTGCGTCACAATTCAACGAAAAAAAACAGATGTGCGGTTAATCGAATAAATAGTGCTATTCAATAACTGCGTGTTGTACTTAGCGATGTTATACCCTATTTATATGGTCCATCGTAATTTTGGCCTGACGGGTCCGGTTTCTATTCATAACATTCGATATACGGACATCAGCAACTCATAAACATCATGTTTTATTTTGGGATATGGTTCATGTATTTTTACTGACATTTAAAAGTAACTAATATTACATATAAATGATAAAAAATTGAAACTAAATTGGTATGTCGTTTGTATACTTAAAGGCAAACTTAAACCGTGTTGAAGCTTGTATTAAATGTACATACTTAGGGAACCTTAATCTTCCAAAACTATGTTTAAGTTTCACGATATTTAAAAGATAATCTAGTATATTATGAAAATGCGCATAGCAATTTCTATATAAATAGTAATAATAATAGTATTAGATCTTGGGTATGATTTCATTCGAGAATATTAATTCTACACGTACATATATATATATACTTCAAGAGAATGAGAATGTATTTTAAACAATGTGTGTACATATGTTCAAACATCGTATCCTACCCGCGCACCTATTTACAATTCTAATTCGGTTATCGTACGCATATCAAATAAAATAATTATTTATATTATCCTTCTAGATATTGATCTTGAATAATAAATGAACACGAGTTAAGTTTTCGTGCAGTCCAAATAAATTATTCTCTTCTAATTATATTTACTTTTTACCGTTTTGTACAACGACATTGTGAACACTTGATTTTAAAGTATTGAATAGCTGTTTCGCTTTCAGATTACCTACATGCTGCCGATAGCGAAACCGTATGAGACGAAGGAACCTCCCGTTTAACCGACCGGGAAGTGCCCCAGACACACCAAACAGGTTTTAGAGTCCCTCTAGGTTGACCGATCAGGAATTTGAGATATGCAATCTGTGCTGAATGATAGAAAAACGCAACTTAGCACACAGAAACTGTAGGTAAACATGAGAACACCATGTGCACGCAAACTAATATTATAATAATAGAATAACTTCATACGCTAACTGAGGTAACTTTAATGAGCATACCTAACTTTACCTATTATATTCGGAAACAATACCAACTATTATTGCTTTTCGGTCACTGTTTTATAATCAACTACCATATATTTTATAAAATATTTTTAATTTTCACGATTAAAATATTTTCGATTATATTATTTTCAAATTAAGTAATGCACTTTGTAACAGTTGCATAATTTTTAATTCGAATACGTTTTAAAGGAGGTATGATTAGTTTTTTGAATGTAATAAATTCTGATTGAAATATCTTAAATCTTCCATTGCAAAAGTAATATGAAAATCTTTGCAAAATTGTACTCTTCTTTAAATACGAGGGGTAGCAATTTAATCCCCGGATTGAAGCTGCTGTAGTGGAGTCACCTTAAATACCCGTAGAACCAAAAACCAAACAGCATGCAATAGTTTACAGTCTCGCCAATATATGCTGGTCAATAATAATATTATATTAGTACCCAACAGATTTATCCAATTACAGGGCAACTAAATTGAAATTTAAAAGTGTTACATTTTGCTAACTTGAAGAAGAAGAAAGTACATTCTTTGTGCTTATAAATAGAAAACAAAACACTTTATATAATAAGCAAGTATTTCACAAATTACTCGTTAAAAAGAATATGTCATCATATAGTTTATCGGCATTCAGTAAAGTATGCGTAAGGGGCACTTTCATCATGATATTAGTTCTATCACTAGACACAGAGAATGTGGGAACGTTTCTTGATGAAAGACGCGGCATATGAAAACTAACTCGAGAAAGCAGAAAGGGCGAATCAATTTTGTTGTTTATAAATGAAGCACTCATTTGCTCTCTACGCGCACTCAACGATTCCATGTTGTGTCTGTGCAAGACAAGATTGTAGTCAATGTTACGCTGGCGAAAGGCTCCATCCAATTTGAAAGACATAAACTTTAAAATTCTTCTCTGCACTTTCTCAATCATCTGCTGTTGTATTGTATAATAAGAATGTCACACAACCGATCTATATTGAAGCTTGGAGGGCACATATACGTAATACAAAGTTGTTAATGTTCTGGGGTCATCAGAATCCCTGGTGACACGTATAATAAAGCCAAGTGACTTGACAACTGCTCAGGTAACGTTAATTAGATGCTGCGAAAAATTCAACTGGTCATCAAACGTTATACCCAAATCCAAAACACTATTGGAACGTGCAACAGGTTCACCATGGATGCAATAAGTAGCCGTCAAGGCATTATGTTTCCTCGTGTAAGATAAAGAACTGCATTTGCCAATATTAAGATTGAACTTATTTTTCATGCACCATTCAAATACAATGTTCGTGCCTTCTGCAGAAATGTAATGCCTAGTTCTTTTAAGATGGTACGATAAATGTTAGGCTATCAGCATAGGCTAAAACTGCAGAAGGTATGGAAGTTCGGTCATTGATGGACATAATGAAAAGCAGTGGTCCCAAGTTAGAGCGCTGCGGCACACTAGAAGTAGAAATGTAAGGCTCTGACCTAAAGCCATTGTAATACACGTAATTGTGCCTATCCTGAAGATACGTATGCACTTAATTTCTGCAACAGTATCACATGGTCAATGGTATCAAAAACTCGTGTAAAATCAGTATATATTACATCAAGTTGTCCGCCCCCATCGAGTTCTTCAGCTATCTCCTGTGTAATAATAACAAAATTTGTTGTAGTAGGTCATAAATTCATGTTGAGACCGCGAAATATATACTCTAACGTTCTTCGTTATAATATTGTGCTGCAAATTTTCAAAAACTTTAGAAAAATTACTTAGAATGGCTATAAGTCTGTAATTCAGGACGCTGGCAGCATCTCCTTTTTTAAAGGCATGACAAATTCTAGCAATCTTCGAAACACTTGGAAACTTACAAGTACGAAACGCCAGATATTAACCTGGCTTTTTTCGATAAACGCCCAGAAAAGATGCGAGCACAATCCCTGACCAGGACCAGCTTGGGATATTGTCGTGACAAGCAATAGTCGCATTCTTCAACTTTTCAGCGCATACAGCGGTGTCATCAATGCCAACATTAACAATGGCAGTTGGAGGAAGGTTAGAGAGCGAAGATAAAATTAAAGTCATTAGATGTACCGGGTGAATCAACGATCTGACTCATAAATGGTGAATATAATAAAAAAAATCATATGCTCAAGTTGATAGGGTTGCTGCATATTCTAAAAATGTGTCGACTTATGCAGAATGTTCCGTAAATCGCTATCCACAAAAAAATTTTTTTTAATCAAATGGCCTGTATATAGGTCTAATCATTGATTATAAATTAAATTTGGAATATTTTTTATTAGGGATACTTAACAGCTAGAGTCAATAGTTTTCCAAATATTTACAATTAAAGAGAATAAGTGACATTTCTATGTGCGTCTTCAAGTGCAATAATTCGAGAGTGCCATGGCATAAAATAAAATAACTTGGTATGGCGTTTGCACAAGATGTGCCATGAGATACATTTGTACGGAAATGGTTCTAGTGTATACTGGGTGTTCGCGAAAGGTCGATAAAGTGATGAAATTTGCGCTAAAAAATCTCGTGTATTTTGAATGGAACTTGAATGGAATTTTTTTATATAGTCATAGCAGCTATCTTTTTTGTTAAGTATTTTCTATACCTATCTCCAATGTATCGAAAGATATTTAATTTTCTTTAAAAAACATGTTTCTCTATACATTAAAAACCATAGAAGCCATGAAAAGACATAGTAGCTATGAAAAAAAAATTGATATATCATACTGTAGCTTTGTCAAAATACCGGCAAAGGTGTAAAGCTACGGTTGTTGATCTCTATTGCGTTATTGCTTGTGTTATTGTTGTGTTTTTTGTTTGTGTTCTTATTATTCGTTTTTGCATTTTATTGCTATTTGATTTATTAAATTAGTTTAATAATAACGAATTTCTCAAACAAAGAGCTAATTGAAGTGGTATACATTTTCGAAAAGCGCAGAAAAATTGTTTACTTGCGTTACCTACGCATTTATCGAATGCGTTATCCGAGTAGACGTCAGCCGCCGAAGAAAACTTTTGAAAATCTCAAACATAGATTTGATACTAATGGTAGTGTTAAGTGTAGTAAAAGAACCGTAATAAGTAAACACTTCGCTACAGAGGAAATAGAGTTGAAAATTATTCTTCATTAGTAGTGCCATTAAGTGCCATTGCAGACATATCGTAGTCGACGGTAAACCGTACAATGAAGAATTATAAACACCACCCATATCATATAGAACTACATCAGGAATTATATTATCGTGACTATGAAAATCGAATTCGTCTTTGTAATACAATGGAAAGACAAATCAATAGTAATCCGAATATGCTACCATTGATACTTTTTTTCTGATGAAGCGACCTTTAAAAGTAACGGCCTTGTTAATCGGAATAATATGTATTATTATTCTACAGAAAATCCACATTGGGTACGCAACACGAATAACCAAAATATTTAGAGTCTTAATGTTTGCTGCTGTATTATTGATACCCAAATTATTCGACTTTTCTTTTTGGAGAACATCTAACTGGAGACACCTACTTATCATTTCTAAGTGAACGTCTGGCTGTCCTTTTAGAAGAAGTTGATCTTTTAACTAGAAATGCAATATGGTTTCAGCAAAACGGGGCGCCGGCGCATTACCACAGCAATGCCCGTCAATTTTAAATGTTACTTTTCTTGACAGATGGATTGGATAAAGTGGTTTTATAGAATGGACGCCGAGATTATTTGATCTTACCTCTTTGGATTTTTTTTTTGTAGGGTTACATCAAGAACAAAATTTACGAGAACGAACCAACAACAAGAGATAACACGAATAATAGGATAAGAAATGTTTGCTGAGAACTACCTGCCGAAACCCTCCGAAGAGTCAAACATGAATTTTAAGAAAAAATAATTTATGTTCACAAGTAGAACGACAACTCTTTGATCATCTACTTCGAATTTTTTATGTTTATTAATTTATTTCACTGTTGTTTTAATATGCCTTAAGTAAATCATTTCCACAAAATAGTTTTCTGTAATTATGTTTTTTTTTAAATTTTGTGATGAATTTGGATTCAAAAATTATTTAGATATTTTCCAAAATATTGAAGATAGGTATAGGGAATACTTGAAAAATATAGCTACTAAAGCTCTTAATATGACCATATAAAAAATTATTGAAACATTGTCCGTATTTGGTTTTAGTCACTTGTGTTATACTGTAGTGCGCGATGGAAAAATAACGCATTACGCATGGATGAATTACCGCTGACGGAACTGTGTGAAATATATTTTCAACAAGACGGTGCTACTCCCCATAATGCACGAATAAATGTTGGTTGGTTGAACAGAAATTTTAATGAACAGTGACACAGAATGTAAACGATTTGCGAAACCGAATAATTGAACTTGTCGGGAAATACCTAATAATTTCGTATTAAATGCCACCCGTGGTGTTATAAGGAGATGCCAGTATTGCATTGAGCATGACGAACAATATTTGTAACATTTCTTGGTTTTGAATTTATTTTTTAGTTTTGTTATTTGTTTTTCTTCGCGAAATAAAATTAGTTATATATGGATGTTGCGTTATTTTATAACACTTATTTTTTCATGGCAAGCTACAGTACCTATAATACAAGTCACTTTAAAAGAATGTTCGGAAAGTGTTTTAATTTTTTCTCTTCTAAATTTACAATTAAAATGGAAGTATTACACGTCAATGGATTCAGGAAAAAAATATATATCCAATTAGGCAAAAAAAAATACATACCGAGCAATTTGAAAAAAAATTGACATTCGCTAGGAATTGAAGATGGCGCTGGAAAAAGTAAATGTAGCCTCAAACATAGTACTCATCAAACCATTTCATTTGGTACCTATCTCATGAAAATCTAAACATAAATAACAGAGTTACAGCTTGGGGCATTTTTTGTGTGACAGCATGCAAAAAATATTCAAAATTTAACGTATAATCAAAGATTAGATTTATATACAGGCCATTAAATTTAAGAAATTTATCTTTTTTGTACTAGCGATTTACGGAACAATCTGTATAAGTCTACACATTTTTAGAATATGCAGCAACCCTATCAACTTAAGTCTATGAATTTATTATACTCACCATTTATGAGCAAATGTAGTTTGTCAGATTCTTTTTCTTCTTCTTCTGTTTTGGGTTGGACGCCAGCACGTCCAGGCACTTGAGCGCACTGCTCTTTGTACTATTCCAAATAGATCTCTCAGTTCCACTCTGTTAGTCTTATGTCCTCGACAAAAGCCACTATCCTCCTCAGGGGAAGTTTGAGTACACTCGAAGGATCCAATAGATCTCTCCCGAAATATTTCTGTCTGAGTTCCTTCAGTTCCTCACACGTGCATATTACATGAAGGCTAGTTTCGTCCTGTTTTTCACATCTCCTACACCAGGGCTCGCTAACCAAGCCCATGCTGTACAAATGCTTCCTTAAAGGACAATGTCCGGTTATTAACCCGGTAATTATTTTAATTTCCTTTTGTTACTACGAATTAGGTTAGCTGAAAACTTTCCATCCAGCCCCCTTAGTAGTGTTTTGGTGTTTTGTACACAGTTAACCTTCCGTTAACCTCCATTTATTTTTATGTTCTTTTTCTAGCCATAACCAGGTCTCCCTTTTAGCGGAATCCTTAATGATTCCACATACAGGTTCTGGTCCTATGAAGTTCCTATTCGTACCTTCTTTGGCCAGTTTGTCGGCCTTTATTGCCTTTAATTCCCTCATGTCCTGGCACCCATATCAGCGACACTGTATTGTCTTGTGCCAGTTTATTGAGGACCTGTTTACAATATTTCACCAGCGTGGACCGGATGGGTTCATAATGGCTTTACTAGCCGCCTAACTATCAGTCATTATGTTAATTGTTTTGTTTGCGCAGCCGCCCTCCCGAATTTCCTAGGCGCAGGCTGCGACTGCAAACAATTCGGCCTGGAAAACCGTAGTATGTTTCCCCAGACATATCGATATCTTCATTCTATGGCACATTCCGCATATGCCTGCACCTGCCCTCTGATGAGAATCAGTGTACCAGGTGCCGGCACCATAATCGATCGAGCGAGTATTTATCTGTTCCCTAGTCGGTATAAATATGTTCAGATTAGCTGTTAACATAATCTCAGGTGCCATACTGTCCGCCGGCATTTGAAATATCGGCTCTTCCAGTATAGTTCCTGTGATATCTGTATGGCTCCCTACAACCTTATTAGGACACCATACGTCATTGGCCTTCAGCCTCAGTATCGCAGCCATTGCCTCCGCCTTTACAAATAGTTCCAGCGGAGGGAGACCCACGATGGCCTCCATGGAGGCGGTTCCCGTGCTGTTCATAGCTCCCGTGATCCCAACAGAGCCTGTCGCTGGAGAGTCGTGAGGAGTCCCACCGACGATGTCCGCTTGTCCGCTCTTGTCAAATTGTTGATTCACCCGGTAAAAACTACCGTAATAGGTAAAGAAACATTTGTGTCAGAGAGAGAAGTACATTTTGGATCCAAATTGGTTACAGCTGTATCAGCTGTATTGCATTGTCAATCAAATAACAAAACTGCGCGAATATAAAAATGATTACAGTCTATGTTACCCAAGTGTTCAGCTGTTTGAATATTTCCACAAATGCGAAATGAAATGCTGCGCAAATGAAACATTAATATTAAACCATAGTTAGTTGTAAAACATTTCAAGAGCAGATACAACAACACCATCTACCTGGTGTTCCAGAATGTCACAATATTAAAAAAAAAAATTAAGTTTGTATGTGAATACAAGAATACTCTTTGCATTAAAACAAAGAAATATTGACTGCTGACAAAAAAGGACCAATATTGACAAAAGAAGCAGTCATAGTGTTGCAATGAAACTATCATTATAATAGTAATAATAATAATAAAATTATTGATCATAAATTAATTTGTGAATTGATGAATTATGTAGGATTTCAGAGAATATTTTTTTTTTCGTTTGGACCAAAAATGGCAGTATATTTACACCGTGTTCCTGTTAGTCGTTATGGAGCAACGACTAAATATTAATTTTTTCTGTAAATTATGTGAAACTGCAGCAAAAACTTACGAGATATCGAAATCTGCGTACGGTGATAGCACATTAGTGTTTCGGTGGTTTAGGTGATTCAACGATGGACATAAGAGTATAGAGATGACGCTAGAACTGTCGTCGGTCTGTTGAAATGCAGATCACAAAGGTGCGCCAATTTGTAGCACGAGATCGACGAATGAAATAAAATCATGATCCTCGTATATTAATCTGAATTCTCTTTAGTTTGCAAAACTGTATGAATGCGTTAGACATAGTTTTTGTTCAATATCATGGAATGTAATCGTTTAGAAATAAATAATGTCGTGCATTTTAGACGAACTTGGCCTTGCCGATTTCTAAACTAATTTTGTAAGTGTTTCATTTCGATGTTTATTTCCGTATGAATGTTTGATTCGACTAGTTTAAATACAGATATTGTTGTTTATACACATACTTGGATAAACAATTTTGAAATACACTTGTTGTGTGGCGCCTGTTAAAAAATAAAAACGTTTGCATTTGATTGTATATATGCATTGAACGTAAGTGAATTTATGCTCACTAGTATTAAAATATAACGTGTTTTTTCCATTTTAGGTAGGCGGTAAAACAATATGTAGAAACTTCTATATTCTCTTGAACGATGGATAACAAACTTGCGACAGGTGTTTGAATTCAATTTTTCGGCCATAATGTAATGTTTTACAATTACATTATATTAATTATAAGTAAACTTGACCTTTAAAAAAAAGTGGTGCTACACTGTTTACATAGTACATTTTGTTGGCGTAAGCAGAAATTATTACACATATTATGCATACGCATCAAACTAATATTATTCTTTATAATACAAAGAAACATTTTAACTATTGAAATATACACAGTTTATGTATGAAAGAGTCTATGTATTGTTCAGTCACTTTTACGAACTGCAATTGTCTTTACTTAGATTTCTAAAAAAATACCTGTGTCTCTTTTCTTGAAGTGGTAGAGAGCTTCCGGGGCTGACCTGTGAGCGGCTTCGGCTTCCTCCTGGCTGAGGATGACTTTTTCTTCCATCGCGTAGTTCCCATTTTGTTTATTGGCTTACCATATTTTCGGACTCGTTCCGGATTCCACTTAATGTATACACAGTCTTAAGTGGCTGGCAGGATGGCCATGTAATGTCAGATGATGGGATGGCAGAATCACCATGTAATATCTGATCATCTAACTAAAGATAGGATCGCCATGTAATATCGGACGTGGGCAGGATCGCCATGTAATGTCACCTGGTTCCGGAGGTAACATTGTTGCCGAGGCAGTTCTATTTACGATGTACCGCAGGTTTACCAGTGTGATAAATGACAGGCGGGACAACGATTAAATAACAACATATAATTTAATAAAGATAATAACAATGATAACAATAATAAACTACATTATAATTATGAGACACTAGTCTTGTAGAGACTCTAACTCTCTGACTCTGACTGTGACTCTGTCTCTGACTGACTGTCGAGACCTCTGAGTGTCTCGTTATATATTAGAGTGTGTCCCCTTAGCCTAGTGACCTGGTTACAAGATAAACACAATGTGGTGAAAGATCATAACTCACCAAGGTCGTGTTGACGAAATGGGTATTTTGTAAATACATGACCTGGTTTAGTTA
This sequence comes from Melolontha melolontha, assembly GCA_935421215.2. Lineage (NCBI taxonomy): Eukaryota > Metazoa > Arthropoda > Insecta > Coleoptera > Scarabaeidae > Melolontha > Melolontha melolontha. The sequence continues at coordinate 76,311,698 of OW285240.1, forward strand.
TCGCAACCCATCGAATGATGGTAGAAGAGTTAAACATGAATAAGGAGACGATTCGACCAATATTGCATGAAGATTTGAGAAAAATGAAGATTTATACAAACTTCACGGCACACAATTTTACGGGCAAAAACATAGAAGAGTTGCATTGTGCAAAGTTTTTGAATTCTGATGTCAAAGAAATCAGCCGCTTGTGATGAAGCCCAATCCATGACTGCAGGTTTTACTTCTTCATCGTCGTCGAACCGGTGACCACAAAGAAACTCCTTTAAGTACTGAAACAAGTGAAAATCACCAGGTGCAAGGTCTGGACTGTAAGGTGGATGTTCCAGTTGTTCCCATTTAAAAGACCTGACTAGACCTTGTGTTTATGTAGAAACACGTGGCCTTGAATTGTCAAGAAGCAAGATCACACCGGAAGGCAATAGACTGCTTGTTTTGTACGGCACGCCGTAGTTTCTTCAACGTCTCGGAAAACGCATTAGAATCGTTTGTCGTGTCTCTCGGCCTAAAATTCACCAATAAGATCCCTTTCTTGTCTCAAAATACAGTTGCCATAATCGTTCGTGCTGAATGGGTTTGCTTGGCTTTACTCTGATTGGCATCGATGTGTGTCGCCATTTCACGGACTGTATTTTGGACTCAGTAGTCATGCGAAACATTCAAGTCTCATCTCCTGTAACGATGTGCTCCAAAAATCCATCTCCTTCCTGATCGAATCGAGTTAAAAACGATAAAGCACAACCTAGTATTTGCGTTTTGCGATTTTCAGAAAACAGTATTGAAACCCACCGGTAATACAGTTTTCGATGTTTCAGATTCCCCGAAACAATGGTGTTCAAAATTAACCTTGAAACCTGTGGAAAATAAATTGATAACTTTTAAATCGTGAAACGTCGATCCTTTCAAATTTTGTTGTCCACTTCACGAACCAAATCTTCAGAAATCAGACAGTGGACCAGGGTGTGGCTCATCATGCACATGCACGTGCTTCTCACTCACTTTCGAACTTTACTGTAACAGATAGCATTATCACCGTAAACTTCACAAATCTAATGGTGAATATCTGCTCCTGTCAAATTTCTCCCACTCAAGAAACGAATTACAGATTGTTTCTCATAGTAGGCGGGCGACTTAATTTTCTTAGACATTGTAAACTTCCACAGCTCGGCATAAAAACAGACGATATCGCTGCAAATGGCGTCAAAACGCGACATTAAAGTCCAGAACATATTACACTAGGTCTTGTTTTGACCCAATTTAATATATTCTGCTTACGAAACTTGGCGTTATATTTTGATTAACATTTGAACTTCCAACTTCTAAAAATCGATTTCGTCCAGTTATGGAGAAATATTTGCTATTTCCCGAAATTATAGAAAGATAGAGACAACTTTCGAATTTGTGAGATTTCAAATGTTAATGTTAAATTACTCTATGTACGTTCGGGTGAGGTAAGCCAAGAATACTGGCAATATATCGAATTCTCTCCATTTTCCAAATATGTAATAACTTTTCCAACATTAGTAGTCCGTAAAAGCATTTTTATTATTATAAACAACATTCAAACCCATAAAGCATAAACAATAAACTCGGCTAAACCACTTTTAATATTATACTAAACTGGTAGAAATTATGTTTTTGCTTAAGCGAAAAGAATAACTAATTTTAAATGTTCCTGCAGGTTATCCAAAGAGTCTATGATATTAACTATACGTCGAAAAGAATACCTTTAAATTTTTCTGAGAAATAAAAGATAAATGAAAAAACGTATTTGATTATTAATAGCACAAATAAAAATGTAATTGTTTAATAATAAACTTTAAATAAATAACTGTAGTGCGAAGATGGTTTTTAATATGTAGTACATTATATTGAGTTCGGGGAAAGTATATATATTTTTAACCATCTTTCAAAAAGGAGGAAGCTATCAATTCGATATACGAGGGTGGTTCGGAAAGTAAGTGCCGTAACAAAGAAAACGCAAATTTTCTTGACAAAAACATTTTATTTTTCAATACAGTCTCCTGCTCGCTCAACACACTTATTCCAACGATATTTCAAATTAGTTATGCCTTCAATGTAGGTCGATGAATCCAAGTTCTCGAAATAGCTATTTACAACAGCGATTACCTCGGAATTAGACGAAAATCTCTTACCGCAGAGCTATTCTTCACGATTGGAAGGAGATAATAATATAATCGATGGGAGCCATTCTGGGGAATAGGGCGAATGAGGGACTAATTCAAATCTCAATTCATTAATTTTTGCAATTACCGACTTGTGGGCAGATTCGTTATCCTCATGGAAAAGCACTATCTTCTTTGCCAAATGAGACTGTTTCTCTTTGATTTTGTCGTTCAACTATTGCAAAATTCTGCAAATTTATTGTGTTCTTTTTTCTAAGTTGTCGACTAAGATAATTTCATGAGAATCTCCAAAAATTGTTGCCATAACCTTTCCTGATGACGAAACCGCTTTTGCCTTCGTTGCTGGCGAAGAACTTTTTTGTACATTGTTTGCACGTGATACTAGCCTTGTGGCTGGTGAGGATCTTCATCGCTAGACACCAGACAATCATTTTTGTTTTTAACATTCCTAGGAAAGAGAAGGTTTATTTTTTCCGTGTCTTTCGTTCGCGCTCTTCTTTGATTTCGGCTTTCATGTGAAAGTACTTTGTTACTGCTCTCAGCCCGTTTTTTTCCATTATTACAAAATCACCCAAGACGTTCCCGTACTGTCAAATACAGACTAATTGACAGATCGCTCAATACTGTCATATTTAAACTAATAAAGGATGGTAACGAAGTTTCCTGCGAATTCGCGCCATCTCTGTGTTTGGCCACGTAGTTTCCGAACAATCCTCGTACATTATAACGGGTGTTCAGAAACATTCGAAGTCAAGTGGTCTCTGAACAAAAAATCGTATATCTTTACTTAAGTATCTGATTTGTAATAATTATTAAATGTCAACTGTTGTTTGTCAAAAATCAATCTATCTCAGACATGACTTCATATTTTCAAGGACTACTTTGACTTCGAATGTTTCTGAACACCCGTTATGTATTTATATTTTTATTTTTGTTCGCCTATAACTATTCAACAGGCTGACCGATTGTAATGATTCTGGATGCGTTTGATAGAGGGCACATTCAAGATGCTGTCACTGAGACCAGGTATCAGGCTAGTAATGGGCTATATAAACAACACACCATTTTTTACTTATTGGTTTGCGTACACACTAACGATTTTCTCCCAACATAAACATCTTTACTCTTCGAATAATTCTTTTAAATTATACATTACTTTTTCCTATTACAATTTTATGTCGGTGTCGATATGGTACGTACTGGGCAATTTAAAGACGCTCGTTTTCTAAACTCAGCTATGAATTCCTTGCACAGCAGTTTTATTTCAACCCTTTGTGTCCAAGATCACATTTTTTTAAAGAAAATGTTTCATAACTTAGTTTTTACAACATATGATTAAGTTAATAACACTTTCACTTTGGAAAAAAAACATACTTTTTTTAGGGGTAGTGGGCTTAAAAATAGCGTTGGGACTAGCACATTTTTTTCTTGCATGACATACGAAATGATTTCAGTAATCTATTATTGATATTATTATTATTATTGCTATTATTATTATTATTTAGAATCTTCATTGGACATATTTATCGTATTGAAATCGTGAATGTAAATATATGCAAATATATGAAAATTTGGAAGGCAAAGTTTGCCGGAATAAAGAATCCAGGCTATTTTCAATAAATGGCAGAAAATTTGTGAAAACAATATTATGTACTGCGGATGACACTTTTTTCGGATTTAAAAATCTGTAGTATAAGCTGAGCTATTAATAATTTTCGGGTACCATAGCAAGATAAATTTTCAAATTGTACGTAGTCAGTGGTTATCATGTTTAGCTGTGGCTTTCATCACCGGAGTTTTAGCCCATTAAGCGGAAAAAAATATTTTTTGTTTTCATTTTTTATTCTGTAAAGTGGGTCAGAGATTTCCAATTTTAATTTTATTTTGCTCTGCAACTAATTTTTCATTAGATAAAAATTAATTAATCAGTTGTATTTATCAATTTATTTGGAACCTGCAAAACTCATAAATTAAAGCCAAAAATAGCTTTTGGGATTATCCTTCCCAACCATGTGTTTGCATGTATTTAAGATGGCTTTGAAACGAGTAACAGTTCTTTATCAAAGGACAAGGCAATTCCCAAAAAAGTTGTAGTCTAGTTTATTGCAAAATGCTCCGATGGGGCAGAAAAAATATGTGTTTGAATCTTTAAGCAAACAAGCAAGAAGGTAACAAGCTCATAACAGTTGTGGTTTTCAGACCCCAAAAAAGCAAAAAAGAAAATGATGCCAAAATTGTAGATTCAAACACAAGTTTCATAAGGCACCATTTTGTCGAACGAGTTCAGTTTAGAAAGCAAGTCGTGACAGCGGTGAGTTTTTTAAAGATCGAGTGCGACACAAGGCCTTATGAAACGAGTTTTTTATACTATTTCTTATATTTTGCATTTTTTACATTAATAAATTGAATTATTTAATTAGAAAGTTCAGAGCTTTATTTTTATATAAAGTATGCAGTTGGTCACATTAATACATGACATTTTCAAATTTAAATGTTGCTATCCGCAAAATATTATTTATTAATTTTCGTTAACATTATTTAATATTTTATTTAAAAATATAAACGTAAGTGACATAGAATAGTATATTAAAAAACAAGTTTCATAAGGCACCATTTTGCCGCACGAGATCAGTTGAGAAAACGAGCCGCGATAGCGGCGAGTTTTCTAAAGAGCGAGTGCGGCAAAAGGCCTTATGAAACGAGTTTTTTATACTATTTTTTCTATTTTGCATTTTTTACATTAATAAATTGTAATTATTTAATTTGGAAGTTCAGAGTTTAATTTTTATATAAAGCATGCAATTGGTCACATTGATATTTGACATTGTCAAATTTAAATCTTGCTATCCGCAAAGTATATTATATTACATATTATTTATTCATTTTCGTTAACATAACTTGATATTTTATTTAAAAATATAAACATGAGTGACTTAGAAACTAATATATCTTGTTGTCAATTGTATACAATATACGTTTTTTGTGTAGAGTACGAACATATATCATATCTGTCAAATGTACTTAAATTCTTAAAATCAAATGACAGCAACGATATTTATTTCTGTGTTCGAACAACGCCAACATTGAAAAATTAAAAAAAGCGTACCGAAATGAAGCTCATTTCGATACTGTTTTGGGTTTCATAATGAGTTCATTTGGAACGCAAAATAGAAAAACTAATATATCTTGTTGTCAATTGTATACAATATACGTTGTTTGTGCAACATTTTGCTTTTCTACATATATAATTTTTGTCAAATGTACTTAAATTTTTAAAATCAAATGATTGAAATAAGATCTATTTATTTCTATGTGCGAGCAAAGCCAACATTGAAACATGAAAAAAAGCGTATTGAAAGGAAGCACATTTAAATACTGTTTTGGGTTTCAAAATGAGTTTATTACGAACGCAAAATAGAAAAATATTTATTTAAGTAATAATGGAGGTAAGTAAGATTTACCAACCGCGGACTAGTTTGCATCCAAGGGCTTGCCCAAGGACTTGGAACAGAGAGACTGGTAAATGTTACCTTCCACCTTCCGAATTGCTTATAACATTTTTCCCACTCCCCAGGCAATAAAATCCTCAAAAATTAAATGTAATTATGGTAAACGGTAACAGTGAACAACCTCTGAATTTAATATTAGATACATCTGAAACGTAACCACGGAATTAAGAGTTGCTGATAAAGTAGGTGATAATAAGTAATAACATAGAGTTATGAAGAAATGTAAATAAATATTCCAATTTAGTTAATAATGTTACTAATTGTGCAAACTGTAATATTACCATAAATATAAAATAATAATAATGTTCGGATTTTTCCCCTAAAGGACGTAAGTAAATCACTTACGCCCCGTTGTCATTAACAACTACACTAAGTTTGGTGAAACCGACTTACATCCATAGAAGTAATGTATTAATGGTATGCTTACTATAAGTGGAGTCGGAAATAGTTATTTAAGTAATAAGGGAGGTAAGTAACATTTACTAGTCGAGGACTAGTTTGCAATAGAGTTCGAGACTGGTAAATGTTATCTCCCGAATTTCTTATAACATTTTTCCCACTCCCCAGACAATAAAATCCTCAAAAATTAAATGTAATCATGATAAACAGTAACGGTGAACAACCTCGGAATTTAATAAATTAGACACATCTGAAACGTTACTAGGCAGTTCCTACATACAATTTTTTATAAACACAAATAAAACGAAATTTGACAATTCAGTTGTGTTAATTGTGGTTTAAAAATGAGTGTTCCCAATATAGAAGACGAAGCGAAAGAGGCTTGTTTGGATTTGCTATACAGGTCATTCGTTCAGAAGAACGTCAACAACATTATTAGCGAATACTGGAGTAGAAGTTCTCACACTAAAGAGGCACGGGGGTTGGAAGTCTAGTAGTATTGCGGAAACCTACGTAGTCGATTCTATTGCTAACAAAAAGCGATTACTAATAAGGTTTTATATGATAATCAGGGTACAAATTATACTGAAGCATCTTCGGCGATGATAGTGTCAAATGAAACCACGGAATTAAGTGTTGCTGATAAAGTAGGTGATAATAACATTGAATTATCAAGAAATATAAATAAATATCCCAATTTTGTTAATAATGTTACTAATTGTACAAACTGTAATATTACCATAAATATAAATTAATAGAACACGTGTTTTGATGCACTTTTTTTCCCTAAAGGACGTAAGTAAATTACTTACGCCCCGTTGTCATAACAATCACAGTCATTTCAGTAAAACCAACTTACGTCTATAGAAACAATGTATTAATGGTATGCTTACTATAAGGGGAGTGGGAAAAGTATATTTTATTCTGCTTTTAGCATCATTTATAAGATTATTTTGGGACTTTTTTGGAGGTCTGGAATCTACAACTTTTATCAGCTTGATACCTTCTTGTCCACCACACTTACTTGTCTAAAGAAGTATGAAATATATGTACCTTTCATCTATCCCATCGGGACATTTTGCAATATACTAGTATAATAATATCTCATGCGATCGACAGGTAGGACTGCTAACAGCATGGCAAACTTTTCTAATACAATAAAGGTTGTGGCGTTCCTGTATAAATATGAGTCCCATAGTCGGTGTATTCTTTGAGCTATGCAATCATTTTATGACATATTCTTCGTTTTTTCGATCTTCTTAAATATATTTATCAAGTTAGTGGATGAACCATTTATTTTAAAAATTCGGGCTGATTATCGTGTTTAACTAACGTGCCTTCAAAAACTTTTCTCATTAGAGATGGCCATGCACATTCAAAATAATATGTTTGTGACAGATTAGGTGCACAGCCACCAACCTCTATCAAAAAGCATGGCCGTCTCTAATTAAGAAAGTTTTTGAAGGTACGTTACTTAGTGTGTTAGTTCATATTATATTGATTTTTTTTACTTTAAATTTAGCGCTAACACCTAAAAGTTTAGTTTGATTCGTTCTATGTAAGAAGTAATGAAATAAAATAAAAGCATAGATTGTATTTTCCTTTTTAGGGGAAAATTATAGTCTGCTGCGTTTTTATTTCCTCCTTTTTTAGAAGTCTGTTTTATTTGCTTCCAAAGATTTTGATACTACTCGGAAATTAAGGTAAGTAAGTAATTGAGAGAATTAGTAGGACATACAATTGGAGTCCCTCTCAAATATGCTGCTGTGCTGTCCCTCATTTGATCAATGATCGTTAGCCATTCAGAATTTGGTTTATGTTAAAGATTTTTGTGCTACAAATTTTATTAAATCAAGTTCACTTATTCAAAACCCTAATATACGTCTATACAAAACCCATATAGATACATATTTATATTACAAAGTTGTATGATTTATTATTTTAATAGCAGTATTCCAATTACAGTCTTTTTCTTTTGGTTTTCCCCTTTTGTCAATTGTGTTTCACAATTTGTCAAATGACTTTCCCATTTATTATAATATGGCGGCGATGTGTCAAATAATTTCCTTATTTGTCAAATGTGTTTCACTATATGTCAATTGACTTTCACGAAGTGTGTTAATCATTTTAATATTGGAATTTGGTTTATGTTAAAGATTTTTGTGCTACAAATTTTATTAAATCAAGTTCACTTATTCAAAACCCTAATATACGTCTATACAAAACCCATATAGATACATATTTATATTACAAAGTTGTATGATTTATTATTTTAATAGCAGTATTCCAATTACAGTCTTTTTCTTTTGGTTTTCCCCTTTTGTCAATTGTGTTTCACAATTTGTCAAATGACTTTCCCATTTATTATAATATGGCGGCGATGTGTCAAATAATTTCCTTATTTGTCAAATGTGTTTCACTATATGTCAATTGACTTTCACGAAGTGTGTTAATCATTTTATATTCATCTATTATGGAGAATCGTCGAATTAATAGTAAAATAAGTAATGATTTAAGAGCTTTAATAAATCGTTCTATGAGCAATGGGCTCACGGCAAATAATATTGGAGACCAATTTGGAATTTTACCCAATACTGTAAGAAATATTTATTCTACATACCGGAGAACCGCTAATATTCATAAAGGAAGTGCTGGTCACCGACCAAAAAAATTATCTGTGTTACAGATAAATGAAATTTGCAATTGGATTGATGAAGATTGCAGTTTATCACTTCGTCAGTTAAAAGAAAGATGTTTGACGCAGTGGCCACTTCATCAAATATCACTATCGATGATAAACAGAGCACTAAAAACTTTCCATTATTCGTTGAAGAGAATCTCTTTCGTTCCCGAAAGAAGAAATACACCACAAATCATACAGACTCGCTTTGAATATGCTATCCGGTACAATAGAATCATGTTCGAAAGGGAAAAGATTTTTTTCATTGATGAATATGGAATTCAAGTTAATTCTCGAACTTCATATGGAAGATCAGTTAAAAATACTCGAGCAACGAAAACAAAAGCTCAACTAAGAGGGCGTAATTATTCTGTGGCTGCAGCAATGAATGTAAATTCACTATATTTGTTCCAAATCCAAGATAGACCATTCAATACAGTTCATTTCTGTGAATTTATTACAACTCTAATTAATCATTTACATAATGATAACATACAAGGCGCCTTTTTTTGTTATGGATAATGTTAGATTTCATACAAATTAAGAAGTTGTCAATCTCATTAGAAGTCATGAGAATTTTGAGGTTTTTTTACCTGCTTACAGTTCATTTTTAAATCCGATAGAGGAATTATTTAATTAATGGAAACACATAATAAAGAGAACTCAGCCGACAAATGAGGATGAATTATATGCAGCAATACACAATGCTTCTGAACAAATAACTGCAGATAATTGTCTTCATTATGTTCAGCATATGGAAACATATCTGGGTGATTGTTTAGAACAAAATAAAATATTAAATTAATTGTTTCTTCATTTATATATTTCGATAGTTTGTACTGTGCATATTTGTGATATTTGAAAATGTTTTGCATACATGTATATATCAATTTCTATGTACATTACACAAGAATAAATTAGATAACTTAAAATTTCAAATGTATACTTTATTTTCAAGGGTACGTCAATAACTAAATGAAAATGATGCACAGCTTGGTAAGTAGTTATTAAGCAAAACATATAATTTACATACATGGGAAAAATAATTGATATAAAGTGAAAGAGATTTGACAAAAAAAGAATTTAATTTGACAAATATGTCAATATGACAGGAATTTGGAAAGTCATTTGACAAATTGTGAAACACAATTGACAAAAGTGGAAAACCAAAAGAAAAAGACTGTAATATATGTACGGTTACTTGAGGACGTTAATTATTAGAAACCACATTCTTATAATTAGTATATGTTTATTAACACTAAGTTTATCATTATTATGTCTTGAAGAAATGCATATACATATAAAGATCATCTTTAATATAAATATTAAAATTGGCCGGAAGTGGAAGTAAAAGACTAGATTTTGTTTTTTGGTACAGAGATGCTTTGTCATTTTATGTAACTAAGACAAGAGTTGTGTGTTTGTAAAACGCATGTAGTAGAGCGGTCGTCACGATTTTATCACATGACAAATTTCAGGTAATCAGGACGTAACGTTCATAAGTATGGGAGTGTGTGCGTGTACGCGCATATAGACATATCCGCGGACCCGGATTCTCCAAGGACTATTCAGAGGTAACACCAGAGACTCGGAAAAGAGTAGAAGCGCAGCGTTAGCGTCGAGGACGAGGGTCTCTGATTTCAGAACCGTCACACATTTCGGGGGTTGCTGCTGAAAAGGGAGAGAGCGAGAAAGGCGCACATAACGCGCAACATCCAGTAATGCGCGGGAAAACTGGGCGTGAGTCGCGATCGATCGAGCATCAGGGACCTGCAAATCCCCACCCATCTCTATAGCATCCCGACCGTGTCACAACCTACTGTCACAGGCCACGGCTTCGGTTTCTGTCAACAAGATGCGCGATTGTTGTTTGGGAAAAAAATCAAGTGAAATCTCATCAACACACTTCCATGACATCCGGCGGATGAGAACAAGACATTTTCGACCGAGTGACGGAATCCAATTAGCACGTGAATTTTAAGGTACGAAATAGCAACGCTCTTCTTTTTGGTTCATTAAACGTTTAACGGCTGACATGACTCCGTTTAAACGGTAATTAATTTCATTTTATAGATGTGTGAATGTGTAGATTGTGCTTTTGATGTTTTGTATGAACATAACCTATGAACTCTTTTAGGTTTAGTTTTTATAGCTTTTAAAGTTCTCGTGTTTAATTTAATGATTTCTTTTTGAATAAACAATTTTTGTGTTAAAAACTAAGTAAAAATATACCGCTAGATGACAAGATATCATTTAATAAATCGAGATAAGCTTTTGTAAAAAAAGTCAAATTTTTTTTTTATTTATGAATTCTCATACTGTAATTTATGTGGAAGTATATAGCTAGAATTACATATTTCATTGTTTTAACATTTTAAATAATAGATGAAATTTCCGGCAAGATTAAGAATTAGTAAAGCTACTTAAGCCCGCTTATAAGTGCATTAAGCATTTAGGAATCGGATTTTCTGAATCATATGCTTTACTTTAAAATTAAGCCTCCCATAAAAGATACAATTAAGAAAGAATTTGTTTCAGGTCGTTTCGCTAAAATTGACCTTTTTTTGAATAATCAATATTTGTTCCAAAGAAAAATGTTCTTCTACAGCTTCACGTTACTTTTCACTTCCAATTATTTTATCAACAATTTTTATATTTACAAATGTATAATGTGTAAATACATCTTCATCTATCTAATATTATGCTATTATCTCTATTTTATTTCTGATAATTGGTGTACGAGAAAGACATCTACAATATATCATCTCAATTTCCTAATTTAATACTCGTATAATTCTTTGAAAATTTGTTATTTTAAATGTGAAGTTTATTTAAATTAAAGTACAGCCCATATAAATAAGGTTGCAACATGCCAGATTTTTCTTTTCTTAAAAAAGATGATGATGTTTGTGTTAAAATTTATTAGAAATCAATTGAAATATTAATAGAATTTATTGAGAAAAAAATTTTGCATTATTTCACAATTTTCATTATGAAATTTTGAAAAAATCCTTTTGAATATTAGAAATATTATAAAGTTTGCTGTGTGTTTTTTGACTAGTTTTAGATTTCGTCATGCAATTTCGATGTAAATTTTTCTTATGTTTCCAAAAAATAAAATAAATAAAAAATATAATTTAATTTCGACAAGGCATTAAGGAACGAATTTTAGCTACGAGAGGACGCTTTGAGTTTCCCAGACTAAGCATGAAAACAAAACATTAGAGCATCAATAAAAAATTGTTTTTGAATGTACATAGTTTCCTTGCTTTAGAATACAGGTATTACAACGTTCTAATAACATCTTTCATCCATCGTAAAAATATTCTTTTTGTTTCTCTGGAAATTGGTTCTCTATAGCGTCTGTAAATTAGTCATCATCCCTAAATTTTATCACCCTAAGTGTTATTTTGAAATGCGGAAACCAAAAGTCTAAATTTGGACCGTAATGTGGACGCCACAAGCTTCAAGAGCACAAAGCCACAAGCAGCAAGAGCAGTTTTTGAAGATCTTCATTTATGTATTGGCGTATTGTCGTGTGGCAACAAGCCACCTTGCATATGTTTTCCGTGTATTTTCACTTTAATATAATCTCTATACATTTTTTAGACTATACATCAAGCTTACATATCATTCTCAGTTTTCAGTACGACCCTTATTCAAATAATAAATCAGCAAAATTCCTTGATAATTCCAAAAAACCTGTTACCATTATTTTTCCTACAGAAGGGGTGACTTCAAACTTCTTTGGGTGGGTCGAGCCCTTGGCATGCCTCTGCATCAATTTTAGTTTCGATTCTGGATCATAATGATAGACCCAAGTAATTTCCAGTGGCGACAATTAAATCTGAACCGTTCCTACAAAGCGCTAAGTACTATTCACACGTCTCTATACGAACACGCATTTGGCATGGATGCATTCGTGGAACCTACCTCGCACTAACTTTTATCATTTCAAGGTGCACGTGTAATGTTCTAACGACAGTGGTTTTTGAAACACTTTGTTTTCCTAACCACATCTGAATTTCGGTGACCTGGACGCGGATAATCATTCAACGATTCTCGATCATTTATAAACTATTATGATCACTGACAAGCAGTTGAATTGAAATTACAATAATTCCCGTATAACAATAATTTTTGGAGCTTTTCCTTGTTTTCTAAGAAACTTTCTAACGAATCTATATTCGATTTTGTACATTCTGATATGAAACCAATGCAACGAAAATACAAACTAGCAGATAATAAAATTAATAATGTGGCAAATGTTTTGTAAATTGGCGCACAAGTTACCAATGTGATTTTAAAAAGCATAATGGAGAATTGCATTAAAATTTAACGCTGCTTAGTCTGGGAAGATAACAACTATCAACTATCGTAAATTAAGACAAATAAACCTGCATATATTAATGTAATATTTAAAAACTTTTAAAATGTAGATCACATTTCTCTGTAAATATTTGGTAATATAAAACTTATTATCATCCCATATTTTCTAAATGACCAGCAGTAACAAAGAATATCGTCGTTGATGCACAGACAATCCGCGTAAATGTATGCAGAAGGAAGGCGCTGTTAAGTCTAGTGACATCTACAAAGGCACGGTAGGTTTACGGTTATTACCAAGGTAATTGTTTCTGATGTCTTATTGTAAGAAGGCTGTTTTGAAAAATTGTAGCCGCAAAAAAGGTAGTGCAGGATTCTTAAAGAAAATAATTTTAATGTTTGTTAATTAGTAAGAATTTTTCAATTAGATAGTTGAGATTCAGCAACCACCGTATTGGCGTCAGAAAATCTTTTACCTTAGAGCAAGCTTTTAATCAATATGAAAATCTTGGGGACAAGAAATGATGGGTATGTGATCAGTTAGATGCGGAATTCGTTGTTTTCATTGTCATGGTCTAACATGTTTAAACGTGTTATGCGATTATATAGCCTCGGTAACACTTCGAGTTTTTCCAACGTAGAAAAATCTTTTGTAAAATGATATCTAATGCACATTATGCAGTACCTAAACCTTCCTGAAATTTTCTATGGGTGATATGAGCGATTTTCCTTAATTGTTCTTTCTATGTCAATAATGTTATCACCACAAACTGCAGATCATTTAAGTTCCCTTTCTAATATACATTTTCTAAATATAAACTCACGAAACTATTACCTAACTGTAGCTAATGATGTACTATAGTAATCGAAAGCTGCAATTAAATTTTGATGACTTTTGTTGTATGGTAAACCTCGCTTAAAATCGTAAAAATAATATCCCATTTTAATGCTTATTGAAAAATATATGACTTACAACAAGAGAAAATTCGTATTTTAATATGATTTAACTTTAATCTTTCAAAATTGCAACGGGAAACTATCAAAGGAAAGGAACTATCAACTGTTGCAAGAAGTTTTTCTTTTGTCCGGATTCATGGTCTGCTACTAAAAACTTTGACAGTATTCCTTACAAATTTCATTCCATATCAGAATAATTGAAACATACATGAGTAGGTAAACCCCACCAGTTTTGTATAATACGAAGGTATTTTTAATAATATAAAATATTATTAATTTAATAGTTAGAAACTTCCCTTTGGAAATTTTTATTACATTTTTTTAATCTAGAAAATAAGCATAACACAGTGCTTTATAAGATTATTGAGATGTTCTTCATTAAAAATTTCGCCGCATTAGGTACTTAGAATAGGCCTTGGTTTATCAGCAACTTTTAAATTATATGCAGCTTTCTAATGTAAAATATAATTTTAACAATAAATTATTTGGAACAGGAATTAAAAAATATCCCCATCCTTACAGCAAGCTGCAAAATTGGTGGTTTTGTAAAAAAAGTGATTATAAGTCATGACTTAAAAATCTCTTCGATTTATATTGAAACATATGCTACATTTTTCTAAAACTACCTACTGTAGTAGCTAGCAAAATTCTATGCAATCCCACCGCAATTTTTTTCAGTAAATAGAGACGAAGCTCACCTCTCTAAAATCAGTCTCCTGAGTCCCTCTTCTGTTAACCACCTAACTCAATTGCGAAAATGCGTGAGTGGCATTTAATTTTAACAAGCCTAGAATAGTCAGGAGGAATGACATGAATCGAAGTATCCCAAAAATTATTCATAAACGCCATCTTCTTATTTTCAAGCATCGATTATTAAAGACCCTGTCCTTAGTAACTAACGCAGATTCGTGTGTGATCGTTTCGCCCTTGAAACATTGTTTATATTTCTATTTCTTAACCGTGAAATACATAGAAAGCGTTTCATGATTTTACGTGAAGTGTGGCACTTTTTTGTTGAAAACTTTATTCCATTTTCGCTCATTCAAACGTGTTTCAGACTAACAATACTACGAGCTTGGAATTGAAGGTTTCTTTAATTTTATGGGAAGCTTCGCTTTTCTTAGTTTATTTTATCAATTCCAATACTTATAATGTCATGGCGCTCATTCGAATGTTATTCACGTATTAATAATACTTTGAGCCTGACATTTTTACGTCAGTGTATCACACATTCTGCGATACGGCACCACAGTACAATTTTATTCAATCACGCACTACATTAGACCAAAAGTTCAATATGCTTACTAGGTATATTAATACTACAATTATTTTACTGAATTGTAACAATTGTCAGATGCCATTTTTATACGTAACAAATGAATTGTTAATTCAACAAAATTTTTCGGGTGTTACTAATTGGAGTAAGATTTGTAAAATATATAATAATATATCGCCTGTGGTGCGACTTAAGATTTTTAGCTGTCGGTATTTGTCTTAAACGAGAAGGAACACAACGTAAATCTTTCCGGGTAGCCCAGCCCAGGCCCCGATTCTGGAATCTCCATTGTCTTGGTTACTTGAAACCACGGACCTCCAGAGAGGCCGCATTTATTTCTACAGTACTTTTAATGCAGAATAACATTAACCATAATTCAATATCTAATAGGTTCGAAAGATAGGAATATATATATATTAAAGTTTGCGAAGACAAATATGTCCATATAAAAAAAGTCAATTACAATGGGAAATGTTTATATTATCTACCTAGTTATAAATGAAAGGCGTTATAATAAAACCTATATTTTATTTTTCAACATATGATCCACTAACGGTTACATACTTATTTCAGCGTTTTTTCTAATAAAGCTATGCTTTCCATAAAAATTATTTTGGTAAATCTTTACAAAAGTCTTCTTTCTGGTAATCATCGCAAGGAATATGTCGTTAACGCAGATGCTTTTTTAATTTAAGATAGAAATGGTAAGCATTTGGTGCGAAATCCGTACTGTAGGGTGGATGTTCCAACACTATAAAGCCACAGTACTGATTACTTTTCGGCTTTTGCGAGCTTTGTGAACTCTTCAATTGTCATGCAGCAGCACAATCCTTTGAGCAAAGTTTTGGGATTATTTACACTGTGTGGCAGTTTTCAAATTTCGGATTGTTTCCTTATATACTTCTCTTAATTATAGAGCATCTATGTCTCCAATTAATAAGATTGTGCCTGAATCCCCAAAACACCATCACCATTAGTTTTTAGATGAATTTTGCGTCCTTGGCTTTCTTGGTAGTGGGCCCACTACATGGATTCTTGTTTTGTTGGTTGATCCCAGTGACGCATCCACATCTCATAACCTGTTATAACTGTGAGATAAGGTTTTTATTGTCAGCAAAAGCCCTCAGGTTTTCCTTACAAATTTGTTGCCGACACAATTTTGGTCCAGACGTGAACAATCTGGGAATCTATCAGCTGACAATTTGTTCATTCCTAACCCATCATGAAACATTTTTAATACTGTGGCTTCTGAAATCTTCATTTCAATAGCAATAATTGGTGACTTCTTTCTTCAGTATGTTAAGATTTGTTCCTCGAGTTTGTTGATCTTTTCCTTAGTTCTTGCTTCCAAGATCTAAGATGCGTAAGGCCAGTGGCGGCTCTTGATGACGTACGATGTGCGCTGCTGCACGGATGAGACTACTTCGAACTATTTCGGAAGATTTCGGTACGGTTACTTGCTTCTCTGTATATATGAAAGCTTAAACGAAGCAGTCTCATCCGTGCAGCAGCGCACATCGTACGTCATCAAGAGCCGCCACTGCGTAAGGCCTATTCCTCATCTTGGATCATCTTGAATTGATTCCCTACCCCAAATTGCTTTGACCAAAATTAGACACGTTAGACGGCCTCCGATGAATAGTTTTGAGTCCATTTGCTTCTTTCGTCAAAAATTTTATCACGCTTCTACGTTCTAAGTGAATTTCATTCATTTTTCGTTCTGTAGAAACAGTAAAACTCTCTGGATTTGGACCGAACTTGGTCAGTATAAATACAAAAGTGACAGCTATTTGACAGCAAAAGCTTGCAATTGTCATTTAGTTTTTTCATGGCTAGGTAGATAATATAAGCATCTCCTCTCGTATATCAAAAATTAGGTGCTTTATTAAATGTGTGTAAGGTAATTATCAAGAACACGAATCTATTAAAACAATTCCGTAAATGTGTGCGAGATTGAATGTAGGGATTTGGCTACTTGAATATAGAGATATGACTTTTCAAGATATTTTTATCTAACTTGTTTACCTTAGGCCTTTTCACATACTAAGACTCAAGTAACAAATTATTTTACAAATTTTAGTAGAACTTAATTAATTTTTTAGTATAAAATTTCTTCGAATTGGTGAAGACTGTGGCTAAATCTGAAACAGACAGAAACAAGAAAAATCCCTAACCACAGTGTAAAATTTGCCGAAATATATATTTAGAGTTTATTAATTTACATTGTGGTTATGGATTGTTCATGTCTGTTATTTTTGTCTGTTACAACATTTCTCAATTTGTGTTCATATCTGTTTTAAAATAATAAATAAATCCTATTTATTCGTTTAGAAACGACGAATAAGTTTCTTTATATGTACTATGTAGTCACCAATGCGAGCATTCATTATATTATACAGGATATTATACCACTACTATTACTCCTGCTAATTTTATTATACGAACATATTCTCAGCAATTCTATTTTATTACTTCTCTGTACATAACCACTAAATCTTTTTTAGCGTTTGCTAGAATTTCAGTTGAGTTATTATTCATAGCACTATATGTTTCTATTTCCTTTAACTACATTTACGTATTCCATTCGTGTCACCGCAACGATCAGAATGTAATTGAATCCTACGAAATTGTCTTATAGTGACTCTCTATTGATTGTGTCGAAAATATTCAAACTGCATTATTAACGTTCTTGTAGGATCTCTATTCGTTTCTCGGTCAATTAATATTGTGTGAGATTAAATTTCATTTTATATTTGTGTCACGTACAAAACATAAAAGCTAAATTATATTGTTAATTAATACAGCGTTTAATAGTGATAAAGTAATTGACATTACTCTTTGTGATTTATGTGTATGAGTTAGATTTGGAGCACGTAAAAGTCATATAATTATGACATCGTTTAATATATTAGCAAATACCCCTCAGAATTTTTTTTCTAGACAATTTTATTTTCTTATTTCATGGATTCAATCTAATGTTGAATTTTTACATAATTTATTATTACCAAAGCAAATTAGATGTAAATATTATTATTATTGTTCTACAGCTTATTTATTAATATACCTATAGTAATATATAAAACAAGTTTGAGAACAATATATAAAAAAAGTTTAATGTTTTGATGTAGTTTACTGTGAAACATTGAATTTAGATGTATGAATAAAAATGCTTGGTATTATTTCACAAATTTATTATGTCTGTTAAAGCACATTTTGCCGGTTCGCTATCGTCAGGAGAATTTTGCTGATCTTGGCACTATTAGGAAAATTCTCCTGACATTTTTCATAGTTCATTACATTTCGCCTATCTACATCATCAGGAGGACTTTCTTGACGAAATGTACATGAACTGTGAAAAATTCCAGGAGAATTCTCCTTATGATGGCTAAATGCAAAATCATTTATCAGTATCATGGCGATCGGATGCACATCGTGCGGAAGAAATATCGGTAGATATCATGACTATGTTGTCTGTGGTGGTAAATGTGAGGGTAAATTCCATATTAATTGTGTGAATATATCAATGGAACAACTTACCAAGATGAAGGAATGCAATGAAGAAAAAAATTGGACATGTGCATCGTGTCGTGCGAGGATTGACGCGGATGGCGAACATTCAGCATCGAAGGATGACTCGGACACACGAAAACAATTAAGTGCTGCACGTGATGAGGAGCATGAACGCAGGGGTGCTGACGGGAGTACACAACAATGTTCTGTTGGAAATAAAGAATGAAATAGTTTCACTAGTTTTACAAAATAATTTACTAGCGGAAAAAGTAGATAGGCTTACGGCAGTAATACGTACGGGCGAATATTGTAAATGTTGCCAAATGCGTAGGGAAAAAGAAATAAACACACATTCCCCAAAAAAGATCACTACAAATCAAAAAACATTTGGACCAAAAAATATAAAAAAGAATGCAGAGAAGACCGTACTAGAAAAGGTCAATAATCAGAATGAAAAAAATATCGTATGTGATGATACGACGATAAATAATGGTAAACACATGAAATTGCAACCAGAACATACTGCAAGCGGTAATTACAATAATATGGAAGACGGAAATAATGAAATTGCCGAGACTCAGAGTATGGAACGGGACCAGGGAGAGTTCGTTCTGGTGGATAGAAAACGGCGTTCACCTACACATAACAAAAATAAGCAACTTATCGGTGAAAATGGTGAGGTGGCTTCGGGTAATTTTGTAGCGGCCTGTCCGAAGCTATGTATGTGGGAAGGTGTAAGGGGGATACGAATGAAGACGATGTTAAGAAATATATCGAAACAAAGATGAACGTAGAGAACATTAGTGTTGAGAAACTACAAACTAAAGGCTCTAACACTTCGTTTTGCGTAGGGATCGAGGGGGACTCCCAGAAACAACTTTATGACCCAAAGTTTTGGCCAAAAGGAATAATAATACGTAGATTTAGATTTTTTCGGAAGCACATCGGAATCAATAAAGAGCCGACATTGTAAAAGGGATGATACAGCAGGCATGTTTAAACTAATCCATATAAACATACAAAGTATTATGAATAAAATGGACGCGCTGCTTCTGCGCGCAGGTGTTTCTGACGGAAAACGAACCAATAGCGGTGTGTTTAACAGAGACTTGGTCAAATCAGGATAATATTAATCTGATACGTATACAGGGATATCAATTGGCAACGTATTTTAATAGAAGGGAACACATGGTGGCTGCGCAATTTTGGTGAGAACAGATGTTAAATATAAAGAAATAAGTAATATTCGTGACTACTCTGTTGAAATGTTGTTTGAGTGTTGTGCTGTATGTGTGCATGTGGGTACATATAGAGTGTCCATTGTATCGATATACAGCCCACCTACGTGCAATATTGATCAATTAGAAGAAAAATTGTCCGATGCTTTATCATTCATATGTCGAGGCTGTGACTTGGTGGTTTTGGGCGGTGATTTCAATATTGACGGGCAAACTAATTGTTCTGCTACAAGAAAACTACGGGATATCTTTCAGTCCTACAATTTTATGAATAAAAATATCAAACCAACCAGAATACATGTAAATAAAAACGGTCGAGTCTCGAAATCGGGAACGGACATTGTGTGTAGTTTTGCAGAGGATACATTTGATATCGATGTATGGGATCCTGGGTTATCTGATCATTCTGCGCAGATGCTGTCTTTCCGGATGGTAGATTGTGATATGTCCACGGACAGGGTGGAGAACAAGTACTATAAACGTAATTTATGCCATACAAATATTGAAAATATAAGAGCTGCTTTATGTAACAACTCATGGAATACAAGTGATACTATCGACGTGGACATGGCATTCGAGGACTATATGGGACATTTCATGTATTATTTTAATATAAATTGTCCGAAGAAGGAAAAAAAAAATAACGAGCTGTGAAAATAGTAAGCCACCATGGATAAATAATAAAATAAAGGAATCCAGTAGGTATTTAAAAGATACTTACGCAATATTGAGATCAACTGGATATGATGACCATACATCAGAATTTTATAAGCAAATAAAGAAAGAACATCGAAACCTTATAAATAACGAAAAAAAGACATACTATAGAAACAAAATAGCGTCAAGTGAAAATAAAAGTAAATGTATCTGGAATTTAGTAAAGTATGAAACTAACAGAAACAAGCTAACAAAATCAGTGACTCTTAAAATCAACGATGTAGAGGTCAAAGACCCATTGAATGTGGCGAATGCCTTCATGCAACATTTTTCTACTGTGACTTTGGAAAGAATTACTAATAGATTTACAAATATCATAACTACGGAATGTACAGTGAGTAGAAGTGTAACTGGCAGTATGTTCATGGGTCCAGTGTATAGGGAAGATGTGGTGAATGTGTTGGCTGTTCTGAAAAATAAAGACTCGTGTGGTCTGGATGATGTACCTGTGTCTCTACTAAAAAAACTTAGTGATGCCATTAGTGGACCTTTTGCATACATAATAAATGTGCCTTTTCAGGCTGGAGTGTTCCCGTCTGCGTTAAAGACTGCGCGGGTGGTCCCAGTTTACAAAAAGGGGTGTGAAATGACAATGGATAACTACTGTCCTATATCGGTACTAAGTGCGTTTTCCAAAATTTACGAGAAAGTGATATATGATCGCATCATGGAGTACCTCAATCGGTTCGCCATCATCAGCGATGCTCAACATGGTTTTAGATGTCGTAGATCAACTGAGACGGCCTGTGTCGACTTTGTGGAGTGTTTGGCAAGGAGTATTGATGAGAGGAAATTTGCAGTTGGGTTGTTTTTTGACTTCTCGGCCGCATTTGACTGTGTGGACAGTAGGTTTGTGGAGGAGAAGTTGTACGCGGTTGGTATTCGGGGTAATGTATTGAACTTGATTATATCATTTTTACGTCAAAGACATATTATTGTTAATGTAACGGTGTTTGCTCGAATACAGCTGATGTTGGGCTGGGTGTGGCGCAGGGCTCCATTCTGGGGCCACTTCTCTTTATCCTTTTTATAAATGATATGAAAGACTTTATAAGTGCTGGGCATCTTGTTAATTATGCTGATGATACATCGATCGTCGTGGTTTCGGACGAATTAAAACTGTTGGAAACATATGTAACTTCCGTCGTGGGGGCTCTCGAGGAATGGTGTTGTAAGAATCGTTTAATCTTAAATACGACTAAGACGGTGAGAGTGAACTTTTATAAACCAACGGAAGCAATAACTGCAAAATGTGACAAAAATGTTAAATTCCTGGGAATACATCTGGACTCGAATCTGAATTGGAATATTCAGGTTGACACTGTGATTGCTAAGGTTAATAGAGGTTACTATGCCATTCTGAAATTGTTGGGCATGTATTATGCAATGGTTTACCCGCACCTGGCTTATAATATTGTAGTGTGGGGAAGGGCAAACGATTTTAATAGACTTTTCATTGTGCAGAAAAGAGTAATTCGATTAATTTGTGACATTAAGAATAGAAATACATGCAAGAATGTTTTTCGGGAACATGGTATCCTCACATTGCCGAGTATATACCTATATAAGTGTGCTGTGTTTGCATATGAGAATAAGCATTTATTTCCGATTAATGCCCAAACTCATGACTATAATACGCGAAATGGACAGTCCTTCCGGATACCCCTCCACAGAACGACAGCATATGAAAGATCTCCTTACTATGCCTGTGTTAGCATATTCAACCGTTTGGCGAGGGCTATAAGGATTAGTAGTACGACCAGGAATTTTAAATATAACTTAAAGTGTTTCCTTATTAATGAATGTATTTATAGTGTTCAAGAGTACTATCATACGTAGGAATGTTTTCATGTAATTTTAATTTTAACAGTGTAAGGTACATATTTTGGTGACGAAACCTATTTCATAATGCTGTGATCTTCAGGTTAATAAAGATTATTATTATTATTATTATTATTATTATTATTATTATTATTATTAAATGTACATTTTTTGTACTATATAGAGAGGTAATGTCTTAAGCTTGCAAGAGTCCAGGACCGCTTAGGGTGCACATGGCCTGTGTAAAGGGTTCCATGGCTTTGTTACTACACTTCATAGCCCTAAAAGAACAGAAATCTTTTCTCAACATTTAATAGCAACCGCAGGGTATACCGATCGTGAATAAAATTAATCTATGACATGTTTGTCCCAAGATTGGCTGTCACTCTCGTTGTACCATTTTTTACCACTTGTGCCGTGTTCAGCCTTCTTACAGAAATTTGTAAAGCAAAACCAAGTATTTTGATTCATACATTTTGATTAAATAGATTTACATAAGTGGGAAAAATTTAACAACAAACATACGATCCATGTCTTTGCTATGTCGAATCTTCTTATTTTCTTGGGTGATGCTTATATCACCAAGGCTATCGGATTCAACTAATTTTCTCCAAACCTTCTAATCTCGGTCTAAAGTCTTCGTTTCTGCTCTAGTTTCCCCTTTATCTCTTGCTAACTGTTCTATCCTTTCCATTTGTGATTTCCTAGCCCTTGTTCTTTTTCTTCGGTCCATTATCCCCGCCTCTATAACTCTTTTAAACAGTCTGTTTTCTTGACTTCTGATCGCACAACGGTAAAATTTCGGCTGTTGGTTTTATATTCTTTTTGGATGGCTTCTTACTTGGCTAATTGGCGAATTCTTTCGTTTCGTTCTTCGTCCTATTCAGTTTTGTCGGTGATTTTCTTAGGAATCTCGGCTTTGATTAATCATTCTTCGTGCTCGTTTTGTGATTCGCAGGTTTTGCATCCGTATATTAGAGTTGAAGATGTAAGGTACTAATTGGTATCCACTTTTAAGGTCAAGAAAATTATGACGATACTCCAGGTCGTTATTCAATATGCTCTTCATCATAATTGTTATTTATATGGAGTTCAAGTTAAGTTCAGCTTAACATTAATTAGCTTTCTTCTTTCCGTTAGTATGCTTAATCTTAATCCATTCATTCCGTTAATATGCTTAATCTAGCAAGATGACAACGGTACAGCAATATTCAAATAATGATTAAACTATAAAAATTATAAGTAATACTTGGGTAGGCGTTACGAGGGATCGACTCAGACTTTATTGCTTTTCAAAATATTTTTAACAAAAATTGATACACCTCTGCTTTCGTTCAAACCAACTGTTAAAGCAGTTATTATAGTCTTCAGTTGGGACAGTCAAAATGCCCGTTTTGAAGGGATAAATTGCGTCTCGCATTTCACGCATTGCATTCTTGATCTTGATGATAAAGAAGATGATAATATCGTTGGAACTTAGGCCGGGACTATATGGAGGATGATCTAATAATTCGCTATTTTGCTGCTCCAATAACTCAATTGTCTTTCGGGGACTTTGTGCGAACTTACTTTGTCATGATGCAGGATGATTCGCTGTTGTAGGTTGGTTTCTCGGAGCACAGCGATTACTTCTGGCAAACAAACGCTTGTGTACTAATCCGCATTAACCGTTCTTCGATCTTGCAAAGGAATTATAGTTACATCACCTGAATTTTAGACAAAAGTTGCGACCATCTTTTTCGACACACTTTTGCGAAGAGATACCTTTTGTCGGATTCTCTTCA
The DNA here is from genome assembly GCA_935421215.2 of Melolontha melolontha. Lineage (NCBI taxonomy): Eukaryota > Metazoa > Arthropoda > Insecta > Coleoptera > Scarabaeidae > Melolontha > Melolontha melolontha. The sequence continues at coordinate 76,336,062 of OW285240.1, forward strand.
TCTTGAAACATCCAAGCAGCAAACTGACGTTTATTTTCGGGTTCATAGAAGTAAATCCATGATTCATCGTCACTCATGTTGCTATAGACGTTTTTGAGTTTCCGTTATTGAACCGGCTCAAAGTTTTTCGGAACCAATTAGTGTGGGTCGACTTTCGCTCTCCGGGAAAATAATTTTCTCACACCCAATTCATCATGCAAGATTGTTTGGATTTGGGTCTTTGCAATACTCATGGCTGTCCCAATTTCACGATATGTCACATGTCTATCTTCCTTAGTCAGGTGGCGCACAACATCAATGTTTCTCTGGGTGACAGCTGCTCTTGGCGGACCTGTCCTGGGATCGCCACTGATACTGGCGTGTCCACGCTGGAATTCATTGTACCAATGTGAAATTGTAGATTAATGTGATGCTGTTTCATCTTCAAAAACGGAAACCAACTTAGCGGCACATTGTTGTTGAGTTAATTCTCTTCGAAAGTTATAAAAAATTATTGCCTGAAAATTTGCTCGACTCAATTCAATTTTTCGGCCAACTTATAAATTTAAAAAATTCACTATGACTGGCATTACTTGCCGTATCTTAATTAAACTTTGGATTTCAGTTAATGTAAGATCGAGATGAATTTTGACACCTGACTTTTTCTTACAGACGCCCTCTATGAGGTTATATGAAACACTAAAAATACATCCCTCGTATTTAAAATCAGAAATATTTTGAGCTATTTACAATAAAATAGGTTTGTGGATTAAAGATAAAGAGACTGCTGAAAGGTCCATGATTTGATCCATTCTCTAAAGCAGTGGTGGCCAACCTTTTTGTAAGCTGTGCCACTTTTGTCTATAAAAATTTTGTGTGTGCCACTCATTTTTATTGTAGAAATAATGTTTTCCAATTTTATGCTTAATAAAAATAAAAGCCAACCTACTTAATTACTACTAGGTATATTTTCAGTATGCTGATCAATATAAAATAAAATCTCTACTATAGGTTACAAAAAAAAAAACACCAAAAAACCTTCACATTTTCGGAAAATAAAAAAAAGTTAGATTTAAATAAAATTAAAAGTCTTCAATGTGGTTTCTGTATCTGAATATTTTTTAGAGTAGCATCTATATCGGGAGAAATCTTTGAAGACGCAAGCAAAATAAGGTGTTTTAAATGACTGTCTGTTAACGTCGAGCGATATTTATTTTTAATAATATTCATAATAATAATAATATTCAATAATAATAATTAGAGCTGAGGATGTTTGCGGTATAACCATGGTTATATCATGTAACCATAGTAAATTACTATGGTTATATAATATAACCATGGTTATACCGCAAACATCCTCAGCTCTATTCATAATTGAAAATGTCTGTTTGCATACGTACGTTGATCCAAACCGGCAGCAGTACCTAAGGGCCAAATCGTGCAATTTTGGAAAATCTGCAGCAGGTACAAATTTCCAAAACCCAATATAATCTTGATTGGTTGCCGCGGTTGACATAATTTCTTTGTATTTTCCTGTTAAAACTGAGTGATTTTGCAAATCAATTATCTCAGTTTGAATTTCCGCAGAATATTCTTTGATTTCCTGGAAAGAAATACTAAACGGGTTTACAATAAGCTCAATATTCATTTTATCTTTTTGAAAGTCACTAAATCTGTTATCAAATGAATTGCGCAAGACGTTTATGAAATTCTTAAATAGATCATATTTGGGCATTTCATTAAATTTTGTTGAAAGTTCCTGCATGTGAGAAAAATTAGTTAATCTTTCTTGTTCGAAATCATTGTGAAAAAGCGCTAGTTTGGCAACAAAAGAGGAAATGTGTGAAAATAACGTCGGAAAAATACAATTTTTGCCCTGAAGTCGTAAATACAAATTATCTAAATGACCCATAATGTCCGTCAGGAACGCAAGATTCCACAACCAATCTTCGTTTTTTGAAGTGAGCACTCACTGGGGAGTTCATTGTTGTCTTCTAAGAACTTTAAAACAGTCTCTCTAAGATTCCAAAACCTATTAAGAGCACTGCCTTTAGAAAGCCAACGCACATCACAATGAAGAAGAAGTTCACCATTTTCTTCAATTTCTTCAGGAAAGAGGCATCGAAATTGTCTCCGAGTTAATGCTCGCGCTCGACTTTTATTAACACAGCGCACTACCGGGTTCATAACTGAAGAAAAGTCCAAATCTTTGGCACAAAGACTTTCTTGGTGTATTATGCAATGAAACTTAAAGATGTCTCTTCCCAAATAATTTTCAAGCAAAGCCACAGCTCCTTTTATCCTCCCCATCATTGCCGGTACCCCATCTGTACAAATACTATCAATTTTTGCCCAATCCAAATTTTTGATCTCGGCAACACTTTTTATTTAATTGAAAATATCTTCTCCCCTGGTGGTACATAGTTGTCGCAGATCCAGAAGTTCTTCTGTCACGTCAAAATTATCATTTACATACCGAACTAATATACTTAATTGAGCATTGTCGGTTACATCGCAACTCTCATCCAAAGCCAAAGAAAAGTATTCGCAAGACGCCACTCCAGAGGTAATTTGTTCATTAACGGAAGTAGCCATATCATCTATCCGTCGCATCACCGTATTTCGAGATAAAGCTATTTGGTCCACCATCTTGCTGATTTTAGCATCACCCGCATGCTTAGCCAATATTGCTAAACTCGGTTTTATTATTTCTTGGCCATCAGAATACGGCTTCTTATTTTTAGCTAATAAAAGGGAAATTTCATATGAGGCTCTTACCATCGACTCCGTCTCGTCGCTCCTTTTATAAAAAAATGATTGCTGTCCTGCTAAGGATTGTTTCTTCTTACTTATGAAATCAGTTCGTAGTTTTGAGCCAACGGGGTATTTGGAATTAAAATTACCATGCATTTGGTTGAAATGTCGCTCCAAATTAAATTTCTTCGGAACAGCCACAGAAGCACTGCAAATTAAGCATACCGGCTTGGAACTATTTTGATTCGTAAAAAGAAACTGTTCTTCCTATGCGATATTAAAATCACGCACGGCAATATCATCTTTGTACCTCCTTTTTAATGTTGAAGCTATTTTAAAATCGAACTATAAACAGTGATTTGTCGCAAAAAAACACGCCCTGACTCCCGACTCCCCCACAAACAAAGACTGATCACTGAAAATAAAACATAACATTTCATCAGCCACGCGGCCGTAAAATTGCATACGCAGGCGCCGCCTTATTGGTGCCGTGTGTATACTCCGCAGCGGTGTTAAAGTTCAGAGTTAGTCCGAGTGCCTTTAGTATAGTGAGTATTGCTTTTTTAGTTTAATTATATTGTATTTTTTTTTATTTGTGAAAACTTTGGCGTGCAACTCTAGAGGGTCAGGCGTGCCACACTGTGGCACGCGTGCCGCGGGTTGGCCACCGTTGCTCTAAAGGATCATGTTTACACATTACTTTGCTCTATTCCATATAGTTACAGCTATAGTCTGAATTTTGTTTAATATGACTATAATTATAAGTATTAACGTTATATATAACATTATTAACATCAGGCTGTATCCAACGTACCAATAAATGTATACTGCATGCTATACATATTTGTATGTATACGTAGATATATACAGCTAACTATAATAAATCTAGAACACTCTTGAGTAGATATATTTTCCACATATGATGCGTTCATACATTTATACATAATATATACTTTCGTGTACGCATGTTCACACAAGGGTGTTTATTTGAATGAGCAAAAATATTGTTGTTTATCCAGATGAGATGAAGTTACACTAAAATGGCGCGTCTCCATCCCACTATATCAAATCCTACGTTGAAATGTGGGGTTGGTATTAGATTAGGCGCTGACAAATCTATCCATTGTCTCTCATTCTTTCAATATAATTTACCGGAAACTCTTCCGAAAGAGTATTTAATTTTCGCCAATGTTAGATAAAATAAGTTTGCTACGCTCGCAATGTATACACATAAATCGCCACCCACATTGTTTTCTTACTGACGACATAATACAATAAGTCATCGACTTTATTCATGAAACATATTTTTTCGTAAGATTATGTAATGCAACGTGACACGGATTATAAAGTATGCTGTAAATAAGTGGAGTCATACTCGTAGGAGAAAATAAGGTGAATACTTAGTCTTTACTAACAAAATAAGATGATACGACTATTTAAACTTTTTATTGTAAAGAAATACACAATAGAAATAAAAATATTTTTTGTATAAAACTTGTGCCAATTTATTTAATTTAATAAAAGTTAGATATATTCAGAAATTCATCGTGTGTGTTTCAAGCTTTACTCATTTGAATTTGATTCAAGTAGGTAATACTTGGTGTCAGGCGCGGCTCGTGATGACGTATTTGGGAGTGCAAGTACAATGATCCGAGTGCCTCGTGTGTTTTCGGTGTTTACTAAGAAAACGTTACAGTTAGTACACGAGAATACACGAAGCACTCGCATCATTGTACTTGCACTCCCAAATACGTCATCACGAGCCGCGCCTGCTTGGTGTCTATGCAGACAAAGAAAAGTGCTACTATCTAGCAATATTTCCAAGTGCAATTACAGGAGAATTTAAGTGATTAAATATATGTATATTAACAGCAGACTACGTATTTATAGTTAATATAAAATGGCTATTAATTCACAGTACTGAAATGGTAGGCCTTCTAGTGGTTAAACCTCATTTTCATTTTTCATTAAAAATATCGCGACATACAATGGCTTTGACACAGAAATAATCAATAAATTAATTAGAAAAACAAAAATAAAAAATACAATCCGCGAATCCACAAGTTTGATATCTCAAAGTAACCAGGAGAAAAAGTACATGTGCTTACATACCACCCCGTCACGAAAAACAATAATAAAGTTGTGAAAGAAAGAGGTCTCCAGGTTGCCTTTCGATCCGAAAATACTATCAAAAGTCTCCTAGGGAATACTAAAGATAGAGTTAATTTTAATTCGAAATCAGGTATATACGAAATTAGTTGCGAGGATTGTAATTTGAAATATATAGGCCAAACAAAACGACCAATAATAACCCGTTTTAAAGAACACATATCACATATTAAATACAATAGACCGGATAAATCTAACGTTGCCAACCACGCTTTAAGCACACTACACAATGTGTCGATTACAGGGTTGAAGCTGGTCAAAGGAATTAATAAACCCGGCGCACTTGATGCTTATGAAACAATTGACGCTGTTATTTTAAATAAATATTGACGTTTGGTTTTGGTTAGATGTACTGATACTTTTGCAAGTTCGTAACTAATTTTGTCTACGGAGGAAAAAGGTAGACAAAGTGGTCTAAGCATTAAACGCGATCAATTTTCGGAGCATATCAATAAACAGGCACCAAGTAATGCTATTGTACTGAACGTTATAAGCAAATTTAGAAGAACTGAAAGTGTGCTACACCAATAAAAAGGCAAAGCTGGACGAAGAAAAACATTTAATACCAACGAAAGTCACGTACGAATATTCAATCAAATTATGTATTCACCACGTTGTAGTCAATTGAGATCTGCTGCAAAATTGAAAATGAACAGGAGGACTCTTCAGAAGATAATGAAACAACTTAATGCATGGGTATTAAGTATGGGCAATAACGTATGAATGGTCATACATTATTCAGACGACCCAACAATTGAGAATGCGTGATTATGCTGCTGCTGCTAGACTTGAATGCTGTGTCAGAATCCTTGCTCTACAATATGATAGTCCTAGTTTCATCAGTAACATCTGATGCAGTGACAAATGTCATTTTCATTTGTCAGGTCATGAGATGCAAGAAATACCGTTGCATAGTGTAAAAGTGACCGTTTGGTGCACAGTTTCTGGACGAGGAATTATTGGATCTTACTTCATTGAGGAAAACGGACGTCCAGTAACTGTTTCACACAGTTCTCACACCGTTTGTAGATCACCTTCGAAGGTTTTGCAGATCAAGAAACTTACCCTTCAGTACCCAGTTTTTTCAGCAAGATGGGACAACGTGCCACAGAGCATATGCTACAAGAACTTTTCTGCGGGAAACGTCTTGAAACATTGTAATTTCACGTTTCACTCATTTTTTTTTCCATTTCACTCTCCGGACTTAACATCATTGGATGCATATGTTTGGGGTTTGCTGACATTATGGGATTTCCGAGATAATCCACTGTCTACAATACAACAGTTAAACGAGAAAATTGCAGAAGCGACACGACAGATGCAATAGTCTCTAGATGTGGCCACAAATATGCAAGAACGATACGAACTGTGCGTTCAACGTAAAGGAGGGCACCTGGAACATGTTATTAGCAACGCTAATTATTAAGTGTTAATTTATTATTACATATTATTTTAAGTGAATAAAGTAATGAAACTTTCATCATTACTAGAAATTAATAGCCATACGGTATCTAAAAATAAAATTTCTTGATGTACAATTTTAGAATGTTTCCGAAACATGTTTTATATTTATATACCTCTTTCATTTTCGAAAACAATTTTTGACAGGAAGTAGTCTCAAGAATATTTTGAGAAATTGTATTTACAAGGGCGGCTTGATGGCAGAGTAATTCTTCAAAGGTTGGCTACACTTTTGCTAGGGTTGCTGACTTCCGCTGCTTTTCTGATGTCTACTGTCAAAATTTCAAACAAATCTGACACATAGGTTGTGGTTTATCACTCATTTAAAGAAAACTGTTTTCGTTGTGTAAATGTGGAGCAAAAAAGAATTCCGACTGTTAATTAAACATTATTTGTTACCCGGAAAAAAATTGAAGAAACCGAGGAAAAGTTACGTAAATATTACCGTGAATGTGTTCCTTCTCACGGAATGGTTTGTAAGTGGTTTTCTGCTTTTAGAAGTGGTGATATAAGCACGGATGATGCAGGACCTCCCGGACCGTCATTTACTGTAACTACTCCAGAAATAGTTAATAAAGTCCATGCCCTTGTAAGTAGCGATCGTCGATTGAAAGCACGTGAAATAGCTAGGGAAGCAAACATTTCAACCGAATGGGAATTCAATATATTGCATGAATATTTCAATATGAAAAATTTATATTATTTATATTTGTTTGAATGTTATATGATCTTCAGATGTAATCCGAAGGAGATCTCCCGTCGATATGTCATAGTAGATGAAACTTGGGTATATCATTATACTTCAGAAATGAAAATACAGTCGAATCAATGAATTTTTCCCGGAAAACGTGCCCCCAAGAGAGCAAAAACAATTTTTTTCGGCCGACAAAGCCATTCAAATAGAGAAAACGAAAGCTGAGCAATATTATGCTGATTTGCTGACACGTTTTGATGTAGAACTGAAGAAAAGAGTATTGTTCCATCACAATAATGCTCCTTTTTATTCGTCTGCTGTTGCCACAATAAAATTGATGGAATTGCGTTACGAATTGCTGCCTCATTCGCCATATTTGTCGGATTTGGATCCCAGTGATTTCTTTATATTTCCAAATCTGAAAAAATAGCTCGGAGGATAGAGATTTCGGGCAAATGAAGAGGTGGTATCCGAGACAAATGCATATTTTGCGGAGTTGTCGAAAGATTACCTGCTAGACGGCTTAAAAAATATGGAAACCCACAGGAGCAAGTGTATAGACTTGCGGATTATGTTGAAAACTAAAATATGTTTTTACCCTAAAATTTCATTGAAAAGTCACTCTGCCGTCAAAACGCCCTCATATTTCCGAATAATTAGCAACTCCTTATGAATATGAAGAATCCACCGATATAACGATAGTGCACGTAATTTGTTAATTGAAGTAGACGTTAGGAAAGAACTAATATTTTGAAAATATTTACATTATATGTATTTCCAGAAAAAAAGATAGGTCTAATTCTGAAACGATGTTTCTATTTAAAACCTAAACATAAAATATTCAGTGTTCTGCGAGGTGTATGCGAAATAAAATAATTATTATTTTTATAATAAACATAGAAAGTAATTGTAAATATTCTTTCTACACTTTACGACGCTATTTTATTCCAATTTCTCATAGAAAAAATTCGCCCTCAAGTAGGAATCGAACCCACAACCTCTGGCTTGCCAGACCATTGCTAGACCACTGAGCTGTTGAGGCGTGAATTAGAAACTTTTTATAAGGATGCTTTGGTTACATCAAAGGAAACAGATGAATATATCTTGCCCGTAGTACGGCAGTTGTGCAATTAATTTGCATAGAAAGTAGTAGAAATTTTTTTAGTTTTGCAGAGAGCCGACAGTATTGACAACAAAGTATTATACGAAAAACTTAACGTAATGGAATCTGCAAAAAAAAAACAGAATTACAGTGACGGTTCTTGATGACGTACAACACGGATGAGATTGCTTCGTTTAAGCTTTCATATATACAGAGAAGCAAGTAACTGCAACCGAAATTGTCCTAAATTGTTCGAAGCAGTCTCACCCTTGCAGCAGTTTGCATCGTACGTCATCTAGAACCGTCACTACAGAATTTAATAATTTGAAGAAAAGATACCTTTAAATAAGCCGTTTGTGTTTGTGTGTTTGTAATTAATATGCAAAAAGAAATAGGAGAAAATTTTGGGAAATCACCAAATGTAATAAATGTGCATTCTGAACACAAAATAATCTTAACGATCGTTTGTGATCAAACTTCTCTGTTAGTATTCTTGTAATTCCTTTCACATTCCAGCTTTTATGAACTGCATGTTGAAAAGAGCGAATCACTTGTTTACCCTTACAAAATTTTCATGAACTTCGCTGGCTAGGTGTCTCAAGTGAATTTTAGAATTCTTTAACAATGCTGATTTGCTAATATTTGGAAATATACGAGTATATGACTTTTAAATTCTAAAAATTTTTAGATAATTTAAAAATCAGCATTGTTGATGATTTCTCAAATAAATATGGATATTTGCTTAGGAAGAATATTTTCGATTTGGTGCCAATTTGTACGCGATCTTTGAATTGTATGTCTTATCTTAAATAGACTTTCGCATCAAACTGCAGAAAGTTTCCTTTCAATGGAGTACGCGAATTTTTTTCGTTAAATAACCCTGAATAAGATGTTATATCAATTTCTGAAAAGTTTATAACTAACAGTTTCTAAACCAAAGAAGCAACGAATATTATTTAAAGTAATTTAGTGTTGCATATAGCCTCATAGAGGGCACTAGTAATAAAACGTCAGGGGTCCAAATTAATCTCAATCTTTCTTTAACCGAAATCTAAAGTTTCATACGACAAGTGATTTAGTAATAATGAATTTTTAATAATACCAATGTATTTTTAATAATATAAAAAAATATTATTAAAAATGGGGTGTGAAGAACACAATACAAGTTCATTTATGTATTTTTGAATGTATATTCTCCAAAGACGTAGATACGTATTTCACATTTCTACATGTTCGTCGGTACGCCCCTGTTGGAGAAGAGACACATTCAAAACAAACATAACTACGTCACTATCTAGCCGAAATTATTCAGACAGAGCGTGAAGGAATATTCAGCGCTGTCTATATAATAACAGCCGAACTAGACGTGTTTTTTATAGTCGGTAACCACCGTATCTATAAAAAACTGTATTCTCGTGTCTTCACTACTTATCGGCGTGAGCCGAATGTGTATATGACAACATAATTTGAAACATACTTGAGTGGGTAAAACCTCACTAAATTTGTATAATACAAAAGTATTTTTAATAATATAAAAAATATTATTAAAAATGGGGTGTGAAGAACACAATACAAGTTCATTTATGTATTTTTGTGTTTATAAGTGGACCGAAAAATGGAATTGAATCGAGAAGATTTTCGCACAATAATTTTTGTAATTTTCGGAGAGGATTAATTAAACAACAATGTCTTTCCAAGTTGGTTTCTGTTTTCGAAGATGAAACATCACGTCAATCTACAACTTCACGTTGGTACTGTGAATTCTAACGTGGACACGACAGTATCGGCGACGATCTCAGGACAGGTCCGCCAACAACAACAGTCAGCCTGAAAAACATCGATGCTGAACGCCTGGGGAAGATAGACATGTGATGTATCGTGAAGTTGAAATATCCATGGGCATTTCAAAGACCTCAATCCAACCAAACCTATCTTTTAGCCGAAGAGATAAAGTCGGCTTGCGCTAATTGGTGCTGAAAAACATTGAGCCGGTTCAATAACGGAAACTCAAAATAGGTCTATAGCATCGTTAATGGCGATGCATCATGGATTTGTCCCTATGAACACGATAATAAACGTAAGTCCGCTGTTTGGGTGTTTCAAGATGAAGAGAATCCGACAAAAGTTATCCGCGCATAAAGTGTGTCGATGAAGGTGGTTGCAACGTTTTAAAATCAGGCCATGTAGCTGATTCCTTTGCAAGATCAAAGAACGGTTAATGCTGATTGGTGCACAACCGTCAGTTTGCCAGAAATAATCGCCATATTCAGAAAAACTAACCTACAACGGCGAATCATCCTGCATCATTACAATGCGAGTTCTCGCACAGGTCGAAAGACAATTGAGAGTTTTGAGCAGCAAAATGTCGAATTATTAGATCATCCTCCGTATGGTCCCCACCTAGGTCCTAACGATTTTTTTGCGTATCCAAAGATCAAGAATGGAATTCGTCGTCGACGATTTCAGTCGCCGAAGAAGCAATAAATGTTAAGAAATAAGTAATTAAACTTCTAGTTTCAAAAATTCTTTTATTGTAAATATCACTACAATATTGTTTCGCCATACAATGGCTTCGCCAGGTGGATGAAATACTGAATATGTACAATACAAGTTTGAATATTTATGTGAAAATCTTTTTACAATCTTAAATTTAGTAGAGGGGAGTTGTTTAAATCTAGTTGGTCATTTAAAGCTAATCCTAAACTATTGTATCTATTAATTTCTAAGTTTTCTAACAGGTTAAGTTTTTTACTTTTTTCTTGAATGTGTAAAATTTTGAAATCTATATTAAATCTATGATTGATATCTATACAATGACTTGCGAAAGTTGAATCTGTTTTCTTTTCTTTATCTTGTATTGTACATATTCAGTATTTCATCCACCTGATGAAGCCATTGTATGGCGAAACAATATTGTAGTGGTATTTACAATAAAGGAATTGAAACTAGAAGTTTAATTACTTATTTCTTAGCGTTATAATGAAGTTTCAATAAGTACCTCCTTCGTCAATTAACTATTTAGCAATAAATGTCTTCAAAATGACAATTTCTACTGTCCCAATTGAAGGCTGGAATACTGCTTTAACAATTGGTTTGAATGAGTGGAAAATTGTATCAATTTTTTTGGAAAATATTTTGAAAGGTAACAAATTACTTTGAGTTGATCCACTGTTTGATTGTATGGCTATATGCAATACTAAAAAGACATCTCTCGTATTACTCTAAACAACGACAAAAAAAAAGAAAACTTCTGCAATAAAATACTACAAGATTTCTTTTTATAAATAGGAAAAGTCTATCAATAGGACATGTCGCATAGCTAAAGGCAGGTGCACTTCTTTACGAGGAAAGGGCTACGCAAATTGAAACCATTTTTCAACTATCTCAACTTATTGAAACTATTACTACAGTAATCGAAATAATATTTATTGTCTAGCACTTTATTTACTATTACTATCAAATTTTGAACGAAAATATTACCAAATAATCACTTAATAATATGTGAATACTCATTCAATATCTCTGTGATTGATATCTCTTCTAGTTTAATAAAATTTTAATTTCTTATTACCAGAAGTATGTTACAAATCATATAAGATTTGGATTCTATTTAAAAAAAATAGTTTATTAACAGTTTTATTTGTATCTAGAAATCATGATATAGAAACATTTTGTTCTAACTGTGAATTTTGGAAAGATTTCAAAACAATTTCAATGACAGACAATATATTATACGCACTTAACTGCTTATCAAGAAAAATATATTTTAAATTCTTAATATCTGTGAACATTAAAACAAGCGATTTCGGTGATTATTGTTACTTTATAAAATATTTATTGACTACTTTTCCAAGCTTGAATATTATTGTATATATTTTAAAAAAATATTTTACTTTTATCCTTATATTTACCTACTGCGTTTTGGTTACAAAAAGATTTAAATTCCAAATATTTTAAAATAGGACTCGACTAGATTATGTAAATATATATACATGTACACATAGAAGTGATAATGGTTTATTTAAATATTATAAAATCAGAAATGAAACATATAATGTATCTAACAGTCTAGCTAATGATGATAATTTAAGCCTACCTCCTTACAAGAAATTCCTGAGTTAAGGAAACCAAAGAATAAAAGTAAATCTTTTAACAAAGAAATAATAAATACTGTTATCTGTTATTCACATTAAATAGGATTTAAGATGTATTACTATGTTCCGTGTTTTAACATTTCTATTTTTAGGTTTTCATAAGATCTGTGCCGACATATTTCCAAATGAATGAATTATTTGCGAACAGTGACAATTTTAAGGATGGATATAACAAATAATATATTACTTTTTATAGACTAGGTGAGTAAATTGCTATATAAATATATTTATTATGCTATTTGACTTAGTTTTATGTTTTTGGTATAATATTAATAAAAAGCTGAGGAAAGTATGTGGTTAAAGTAAAGGTGTGTGTCTTTTACAGTTTACTTTTAGTTGATGTGATAGGCAAGTGCTTGCGTAACGTTTAAGTCAATGAAACATTTAACTTTGACTTTGATTTATTAAATATTACTGTAATAATAAGTTGTTGTGTCCATACTGCTTTTAAACAAACCTATTTATATTTTATGTCATTTTGTGTCATGCATATGGAGAGTAATTACCAAATATTAAATATATTTCGGAACTGTAGCTTTTATGCGAGGTGTGGCTGTAGAATAACGAGACTGATGTTGTGAAACTTTTTATTTTAAGTTTATAATATTTAATTATTACCTTTTCGAATATACACCCGTCCTCTATCTCTACACCGTCCCATTCAAATTTTCCATGTGCGAAACGCTGGAAGTTTTCTGTGAGCTCGTTCATGATGCGTTCTGCTGTTTCGTTCACAGCTTCAACGGTCTGAAATCTTGTTCTTTTCAAAGCAGATTTAACTTTGGGGAACAGATAAATGTCACATGATGCCAGCTCAGGTGAATAAGACACTTAAAATATATGTACAAATATTTTCACAGGCTTCTTTTTCTTCGATTGGGAGAATTTTTGGCATCCTTTTCGCATACATTTTTTGCATGTTTCAGCAATCATACAAATAGCTAGCTGATGGTCAGAGTGGATCAGAATTTTTCAATATTTTCGTTCTGGGCGTGCGTCATCTACAACGTCTTCTTGGCCATCTTGGAAACGCTTAAACCATGCGTGATAAACATTCATTGCAATATACTTCTTTTAATAAAAGATAAGTCCTAGTAGCTGTTTCTACAAATTTTATAAGAATATTCGTGACAATTTGTTGCCCTATTAAATCACTTATAAATTTTTCCGCAAAAAAAAAATGGATCTTATACAAACGAAGGCCATGGCTAAACCCAAGGAGCATATCATATAAGAGTGATTCACTCCACGCTAAAAATTAGACCCTTGCGCTAGCGCACCCTGATGTGGATATGGCAGTACTAAATTCGTAAACAACCGGCGGGATTTTTAAATTACTATAACTCTTTATTTGTTCTAAATATGTGTTTAGATCTTATTTGTCTCATCAGTGCGATATATCTATAAATATGGAAACATAAACATGTATTTACGTGCATATAAATAAAAATTCTGTTGAAATATAAATTTAAGTTCTATGTAAGAAAAATAGTTATTTAAAATTCAACAAATAAAAAATATAATATTCTTGCAAAAAAATAAAATAAACTAAATACTTATAACATTAAACAAACAGAAATTCTAATAAACAGCAATATAAAATGAGGATAGTTCTTCATATGCTCAAAAGAGTAGAAAGCCCTAAACTTGCCAACGTATCAGGATTATTTTGATAACTCATGAAAAATATAGGAATAATATCGATTTTCGCAACTTGGAATTTTACATTTATATTTGTGCATACTTGGAAAAGTCATTATAAAAATAAATGTTTATGCAAAATATTAAAATTAATTATTACAACAACAATTAATAAAATAAAACATCAATTAATAATAGCAAAACTTCCCCAAAACTTGTTCCTCTTTTCTTCATAACCTCAGTCTTCTTCTCATATAATCACCTAATAAAAATAATTTATAAACACTACGTCATGATTATTTTCATTTTCATTGTATCCTCGGTACCGTACACTGTTACCATGTCGCATACTTTTATAGTTAACCATATTTATTCATGGATTTCTTAAGAATATGAGCAACAAAAAGACTTTTTGGTGAAAATGATGCTAAAAACTGTTTCATTCTTCATATCGAAATCTTCTTTGATGTTTGATTATAATCCCTTTAATTACAGAGACTTCACAGACTTGGCAACAATATTATATTTAGCGAGAGCATCTTGTGCGAAATTTCAAATTTGAAAGAAACGCCCGTGGCCAGACTACAGTATAAACCTATCAGTAGAATCACTTCTTATCGGTACCTTTGATCTTTTGAAATACGTGCATCGTGCGGCCCACGTTCTCTTTCTCTCTTAAAGTTCCAGTTTGTGTGACAAAGTCAAACAATCTGATTTACTGTGGTAAGCACGTGTGCGGCATGATGCGCGAGTTTCAATAATTTCCCCGAGTGAAGCTACTAATATACTTTATACCGTTATGTCTACAGACACGGAAGGGGCGGGAATCAAAGGAGAAGGGGTGGCACTACACAGCTCTCAGTCGTACGACTTTGGCGCATGCGTAATTCGTCTGTAGTAGCTTTTGCTTTGCTGTTTTTTAGCCACACCTCGTAATTGTTAATTAATAAAATTGCTAGTTTATAATGCGTTTTCAAATTGTTTTTAAATGATGAACACTAAATTACTTACATTTATTCGATTAACTATGCGGCTACTAGATGGGCCTTATTTTAAAGAATTGAGTTTCAAGCGCCGAGGTTGAGGGAATACCGATGAGATTAGCTTAGTTAGGACAAAATGTCATCAGTTTATTAATGAAAAAGTATAGTAATATAACCACATCCTTCTTGCAATATTCCTGTACCTCTTCGATATACCTAGGATACCTATATAAAAATTAGACCTATAAAAATGGAAACGTTCCTTGTTACATACAATGAAAATAAATTTAATGTGTACAAGCCTATGTAAAATAATACTTGGAATGTGTTAAAATATTTACAAAACTGTGCAACTTTCTAATCGTAATTATACAACTAAAACGAATGCAAAATTGGAACAAAAGGTTCCATTGAGAATATTGCCTAAACTAGTAAAATTTTAAGTTTCTGTCTACGATTTAGTACAACCACAAAAATTTACAAATTGACGTTAAAAATATACTAACAAAATTCTGCCCTATCTGTTTACAAGAAATAAGTTATTTTATTCTATAACGTTGGCAAGAACTATTTAATTGTGAAGATGTGAACGATGCAAGGAAAATGTCATACACCGTTTCTTAGAATATTGCAAGAATATATTCAATAAAATTATTTAATTTGGTGTAAAAAGATATATTTTTAGTATCCAAATGTTACATTCATAATATTATCAGAATGGAATTTTAAATAACATTTGAAAGTCGTACAATATACAGTAGAAATACTGACAACTTTTTCAATTTTTTGCTAATTTCTAACGTCGCTTCTGTCACCTACACGCACAGTATGGCAAAACTAAAAGAGAGTTTTATGGTAGGACAAGAAAAAAATTAAATCCTGAAATTCTTAACATGTCATCGTGTACTTGTTTGGCTAATAATCACTTCAAAAAGTAGAACTTTTCGAAATTCAGATATTTATTTGATGTTGTGTAAAAACGCACAAAAATTTTCAACATTAGTCTTGTACTTGAGTATAGTTGTACTTATTCTTACAACAATATCATCCACTACAAAAACGATAAATTAGAATTGTTAAGTAACTGAATCAATATGGTGAACTTTCTCTATAGGGGTATGGGTTAAGGAGGTATGCACTTTAATGTAAACAAGAGATTTTAAGTGGGTGTTGCACTGAAATACGAAGTTATTCTATGAAAGTGCCACAATCTTCTTCTTATTTATATTTTAGAGCTACTTAGAAAATTTCAAGTACCCATCATGAATCATTTTGCTAAAAATTTATTAATAAATTTCATAGAGCCAGCACATCGCCTCAACATAACTAATAAAAGATAATTTAAATAACATGAAGTGGCTATGACCTCTACATAGTTATGAAAAGTTGATAGTAATGTTTCGAATTGACAAATACATCACACCGTATGATATAATTTTTTCTTTCAAATGCATTGTTTCCGGCTAAGAGGAACGTTAACACTTTAATTGGATCGATACGGCAGGAACGTACTGGAACAAGTTACTTGCATGTTAAATCATAAGAGTGTAACATGATCTAATTTTTTAATATCAGAATGCCCTTAAATAATAGTCAATAAGAATAATAGTTCCAGTAACTAGCCCTTGCAGGCCTTTGGGGTAGTAATATTGGTAGGCTTCTTACAACTTGAGCCGTTCGGTATAATAGGATGGTAAGGATGGTCAGCCTGAGTTGAGCTGGGACCGAAAAATACGCCATCAATATTATTGGCTATACCAGGGTTCATGAGATTAATAGTCTAGTAACCTAGCCACTAGACCAACTCGGTTAATATTATCATAAATACAGTTAAGTCAAATACTATTTATTTTCCTTTTCTTTCTTAAATTACATTTTCGAATAGAATCGAATTTTATTGGCTATACACTACTTAGTTCAGCTTCTGCAAGTTCAGTATACATCATTTCTTACATAACGTAATAAAGTCTTTCGTTAATTTATTCTCTTTCAATCTATTTGCGTGTTCTCCCGAGTTTATATGTTTATTTTTCATAAAGTAAGACATTAACTGTTTTTTTCACTTTAGTATTCGAAGAATTTGTTATATGTTATCTGTTGTGGTTTTATTTTATATGATAAGGTACTCATTTTCTACAACATATTTTTCTGACAAACCTCAACTTCATTGTATTTATTCAGGCATATTTTATTACTATTTCATGTTCCTTGAGGTCGATTCATATTTTGTTTCATTAACATTGATTTATCAAAATATTTTGTAGATATATTAAGCTGAAGGAGTAATCTTTGGGAAGATAATAATGCCGTAGATACATAAGAGATGAATAAAATATTTCGCCTCTTTCCATTTTCTAGAGTTTTCGATAGATATTTGTCAATTTCATTATTTTGAATAGAAGGTAAATGTATCTATTCCATCCACAGTTACTTTTTTAAAATTTTTATTAATTAATTTAATTTCTAACTTAATTTTTGGTCCAATTACAAATTCTTCTAGGAAGAAGGTGTACTTCTAGGATTTCTCCTATTTATTCACGGCAGGCTATTCTCGCTAGTCGCTCTTCTATCATTATGCTTTCATGCTCATTCCATTCTTTTTCCGGTTTTAGACAATTTGAACCCACCTTGAATATTGCATTCGTTTCTTATAGAGTCGTTGGTTCTCGTAAAGTGATATCTAAAATAGATGTTAACGTTTTCATTTCAGCTCTCCACATTTTTCCTTTCGTTTTCTTGGTTTCAGCTCGGGTCTCAATGGCATTTGTTATCACCGGATGCACTAGGGCTTTATAGCATATCCAGCAAGGCGATGAGCATCATGAACAGCTTCGTGAACGATATATTCGAACGCATTGCGGCCGAAGCGTCCCGTCTGGCCCATTATAATAAACGTTCGACGATCACCAGTCGGGAAATACAGACGGCTGTCCGTCTGTTACTTCCCGGTGAATTGGCCAAGCACGCTGTTAGCGAAGGAACCAAAGCAGTCACGAAATATACCAGTTAAAAATAATGGGCGACGCCAGGAGGTGAGCATTGCCCAAATGATTTATCATCGGCGGCGGCGGGAGGTCGGCCATTAAATATATAAATAACTGCGTCAATAGAAACACCAATATAAAAAAAAACCTTGCTCTCTGTTTGCATGTATTTATTCCTCGACATTGTTTCTTCGAGGCAGCCCAATATTTTTAATGCTATCGTTGATTATATTTGTGCTTCTTTAAGCAGATTACGTTCGCTTGATAACTCCACACCCATATACTCGAAGCTAATCACTTGCTCTATTATTTTTCTTACAAATTCTAGTTTGCAGCGAATTAGCTCTTTGAACATCACTAAAACTTTTATCCGTTCCGTTGCTATTTCCATGTTGTATTTTTTTGGCAGCTCTATTGAACTTGTGTAGTAAACTTTGGAGAGATTATCTTCACTACCAGCCGATAGCATACTTTTATTGTTTCGGCCCATTTTAGAACCTTCCATATTGGACCAAATCATATGATTTGGTCCATAACTAGGTTGAATAAAAATGGACTTAATGAATCACCTTATTTTACGCCTTGGGCGACTTTTGTTTCTTCAGTTAGTATATTGTTGTATCCGTATTGATGTCTTTTACTATTTATATTATCCGATGTGGTATATTATTATTTCTTAATAAAGCAAGTACATCTTCCAGTTGAACTTTGTCGAACGTTTTATTTAAATCCATCAAACATAAGAACGCGTGACGGTTACGTTCCAATGGCTTTTCTATGACTTGTCTTGTTATGAATATGGCGTCGGTGGTGCTTCTATTTTTCCTAAATCCCTGTTTTTCTGATATATTTATTAAATTCTCTAGTCATTTGTGAATTACTCTAGTTAATAGTTTTAGCGTGGTGACTAACAGACTTATACCTCTTTGGGGCTGTTTCTTATCTCCTCGTATGAAGACGGGGATTGTTATACCTAATATCCATTGTTCGGGTACTTTACCATGTCTTATTATATTTTTGAGTAGGGTATGCAGCTGATTCACTAGTTTTTCTCCGCCATATTTGATACGTTCGTGTTCGTTATGTATTACACCTACAATTGCTATTTCTAATCTGGATTTTCTGCTTCAGTAGTTTACCAATATCTTCGCAAATGTTCTTGTCGGGCTTAAGAAAAGAAATATCGGTTTATCAAATATCTACATCAATTTTTAAGAAACTATATCTATATTAATTCTTTAACTATAAATGTAATGTAAATAATGTAAAAAATAAATGTAACTACATTTAAATTCCAAAAAGATTCTCAATAATTTACTAAATCATATAATTCTTCTTTTACATTTGTGTGTTGTGATGAGTTAAATTTTAAAATTTTATTATTTTAAGTTTAGAAAGTCTGTAAATGTCGACAAAAGATAAAAAATACTCACCTCCAAATTACATTTTTAAATCTATACCAAAATAATAATTATGATATAGTGTATTGGGTATTGCAACAAGGAAAAGAAGCCGAATACAGCAAAAAATACTGCTGTTTAATATTTTTTATTTGTATTCGAAACAATATTACCTAATTTTGTATAAGTGATCTTGTTTTTGCGATTTGTTGATTAGATATAGGCGTGAAAGAGTAAAAAATTCTTATTTTCTAAAAAAAAAGACTAGTGAACAATATACAAATCTATTCTTTTAAATATTTCAAAAACATGGACCCTATTATACTGTTACGCCACTCTTGGGAAATTATTATACCTATAGTATGGCTTGTAAAAATATGAAAGCACAGAACCAGGTAAATAACAAATGACAAGAGGATAACTGCCGAAGTTATCAGCAACGGTTGCGGGTTATTCAATCGATTTTTCAAACAAACAATTCGCAATTAAGTCCTTTACTTTTTCCAACGAAAAACTGTGTATAGGGTGAACATTTATTTTTTTTATTTAATGTCCATGTCATTTCAAACATCATCGTACATCTTTTCATCGTTCAGCTTTTGAAGGGTGAGCACCTAATAGCCAATCAAGTAAATTGTGCGGAGAAACGTAAGGGGATCACATCCCTACGGGCGGAATGATTTTCTGGTACTACGGAGTGGGGAAATCGGGCTTGTAGATTGTTCTTCTAAGAAAACATCTTTGAATTTAAATTACCAAATCAGCATCTGATTATTTGTATATATCCATAAGGGTACGGTTTTGCGTAGGGAAAGAATATTATTTTGCTAGTGAATGATATCGCAGTAACCATATAGTATAGATATTTACTGACAATAGCTTTTTTGCACAATATTTCAGAAAACTACTAAAGATAGGAAAGATTTATGATATTAGATTAAATATTATGTTTTCGCCAGTTCTTTCATATATATTTCTTGATTATTAATGATCTTAAAAAGATGTGTGTATCTAATATTGCCAGGCGCAAATTAATCAAATAATAAGAATCAAACAAAATGGTACGGGAGGAAATGTTTTCCTAAAAATCACATATAAATAAATATATTTATGTATTAGGTGAGAAATACCCGCGGTTTTGTATATACAATAAGGCAGCAATTTACAGAAATAAATTTATTGAACAAATTAATCACTTTCACAACGAATCACTTCTTCCAAACGTGATATTAATTTGTGTATGACCATACCGTTTTTATGGGACGTTTTGTAACTAGAAGAAAAAAATTGCCTACTTCCGCATTGATTTATTATTTTTTTTGAAACATTACTATGCATATGATTATTTAAAGGATGACTGTCGACCAATGAAATGTAGGAGGAGTAAGATAGCTGCAGTAAAGTCTTTCATTGTAATACGAATATTTTATCTAAAGTGTATCTAGCAGCATATGATCGAGCATTTTCCTACAAGGCCACTTTTTGCGATTACTTAATCTGGGCTATTATTCGAGAAACGTACCATTAACACGATCCAGTTATATGAAGTAGACCCAAGCTATAAAGCTCGTAGTGTGTAGTACTGACTTGCAGTTCATCATATGCAGGTCAAAGTCACGTGCGCTCAAGGAATTTGAAGGATGCAGTATTGGATTATTGAAAGATAACCAATGATGTGTTCTCTTTTGATTACAGTAAACTATACGTTTTTGATTATAACCAATCAATCGACTCAAAAAAGTACTGCAATAGCCCATAAAAAATAAAAACAAATTGTTAGACTTTTGGCATGTTACCTACCATCTACTTATGAATACAGCACTCATTTAGTCAGCTTCTATGATTTTCCCAGTCAATACAAATGTAGCCGAATTGTTTTATCACGCACTTTGAACATATGGAAGAGTTCATAATACATTAATTTTGAATTTTGATAATATCACAACACTTCGACATAATGGTGGATTTTCAAGTGATTTCTGGTAAGAAGAATCCAAAAGAATTTTTTATAACTTATTCTTCACAGTACTTTCTTTTAAAGTATTTTTTGGAAATGCGCTGCATATCTTGCATGTCGTATGATATGCAGTTTTTGACATCAGTTTAAATTCAAAAAGAAATCATGCTCCAGTTTCACTTGATTCAGAAAATATTTTTCAAAATGTATTAATCGCAAATTAAAATTTTATGTCACAAGAAAGTTTACCGATAAACTGACACAAGTCTTTTTAATATGATATGCACCAATACATATTCTCGACAAGTACCTGGAATATTAAACAACCCCTTACAATGAACATAAACAAAAATCGCACGTTTTAGTTGGTAAGATGTAGCGATAAAAATATTGAAAATCGTCGTGAAATTTTATGTATTACTTTTGATTTTTTCGACAATGTTAGAAAATTGCAACTGTGAATTATGAAATATTTCCAACACCCTAACAATGTGGCATGCATGACGATTTAGACGTGTTTGTAATGTGCAATACAGTTACGCAATATTGCAGCTTAACAACCAAACGAACGATTTTTGCCGAAAAATGTTAATGAGTGATGAAGCCAGCTTCGATATAAACGAATCTTTTAACAAGCGGAATTGTCGTATCTAGGCATTAGAAAACATTCGTGCCATTTATCAACGACCACTTCATCCCCGTCGAGTCACAGTTTGGTGCGGTGTCTGGTGTGGACCTTTCTTTTTTGAAGACGCTGCAGGTAATTCTTTTACTGTCACTGGCGAGCATTATCGCGATATGCTACAAAACTTTCTGACTCCTCAAGTTCAAGAACTTGACCTACAAAACATGTGGTTCCAGCAGGATGAAGCAACTTGTAATACAGCTATGGAAATAATGAATCTTTTGCAAAAAATGTTTCCGGGGCATTTACCCTTTCGATTTGGCAATGTCAATGCTCCAAAGGTCACTTGATTTAACGACGCCAGACTTCTTTCTATAAGGATTTCTAAAAAATAATGTTTATGTAAACAAACCAAACACTATAAAGCAGCTGAAGAACAATATTCGGGAAGTGATTCAAAATATCCCTTTTATTAAAATGAAAACTTTAAAGAAATTACAATTATAGTTTATTAATTTTAATTATAAGATAAATCAAATATTAATCAGTTTGGGAAAATTAACATATAAAATTATAACAAAATGTCGTGGTACGTGATAATTATTTTAATGGCGCAGAATGTTTAAATTAAAAATTAAATTTAAATTTACTTTAAATTAAAAATCAAATTTAAACATAAAAAAAAAACATAAAATGCAGAAAAGTGTACAGTTTCGTAAACATCTATAAGGAAGCTTAATTTTCTATATATTGGAAACATATTATTTCGTGCAAATTAGGAGAACGGAGACATAAATTAAAACTTTTATGCAATAATAACATGTCGATATTCAACCAACATCAAGTTTTACAATAAAATAATAATGTTAAAAAACATATCTGTATATGCGTACATGAATATACACAACGTATGCTTTATGCCATTGGTTACTTCTACGCAAAAACAGATGGTTTGAACTCGCCCTAGTATACCTGGAGAAGTACTCCAATGTCTTACATTGCTGCTAGGTATAACGCAATCTTTTAGGCCACATGCATGAGGAAGGTATATTGGAGCAATCGAGGCTACGAGTACACAAGTTCACATAGTTAAACGTATAATTTCTAGTAGTAGCTTAGGCCGTTGGCGACGAGTCACTGTTGGCCGTTAGATGTCTAGAGACGTTTTCTAGTGAAACGTAATGTAAAAGATTGTATTATACTTAGCAGGAGCGTAAAGCATTGGCATGCTTCTCCACCTATCCACCATATATACATCTACCTACCGACATGTTTTTTTCATAACATTTTTGTATTGGTGTAAAGATTCTAGCTTAAGTAGAGTGATATTTAATTCAATGTAATCGGTAAATTGAAATATTTTCCCCTTGATTAAAGTTAGATACAAAAAGCTACGATTACTAAGTATGGATTTTCTATCTAAATTTAATTTATTTTTATACAAGGAATTTTAATGAGGATAGCTCATAATAATTTCCGAAAAAGTAGTGAAGTAAAAAAAAATAATTTCACAGAACCTACATCTATTAGCCTTATTTTCTCCATGCTTTCTTAAATGATCATATGCATAACTCGATGTGATGGTAATTTAAAACTTCGTTCTAGAAAAAATGTCTTTTAATTTTTAACTTTTCATCAATTATCTAAAAAATTCTTATTTCGTGTATCGATCTGCATTTTAATAACTTATATCTATTTTTTACAATATCGTGGTATTTTACCCATTTTGTAACATACTAATATTTTCATTGTTTTTAGGACTAAATGCTATGGCACAGGATATACAATGATGGGATATCAACTTAGTGTGCAGGTTGGTATTGCTATGGCCGAATATTAATGAAAAGTGTCCCAATATACTATATTTGTAAAATAATCTCAACTGATTAGACTAGAATCTGTTAGAACAGAATAGAATTTACAACTAGTTAATTTAATATATTTATCTTTTATCGAAACTTATTGATTGAGTTTTAAAAATATTGAGTTAAATGTAAATCATACAGAGGATATATATAAAAAATAAATACCAAAAATTCAGCATTCAGCATAGGTACCTATAAATTCTTTGTAATTAGTAGGTGATCATATGGAAGCATATCTTAAGTATCAGTATATGTATTCCACCAACAATTACAATATCTTTAAGAAATTTTTGAAGTATTTATTGCAATCACTGACGTAGGTAAGTTAAATAACTATGAGTGGTCAGTTAGTGAACCAAACCAAAACTATAGAAAACAAATTGAGTATATGTAAATTGAGACAATTAACAATTATTCGAAAATAATTATTGCCAAAAATTAACATCGATCAATTAAAATTGCCTATTAGCTATTAGACACACATGTTTGAAGAGTTCTCATACTAATTTTTTCCTAAAGAGGTAAATGGCATTGGTTCGCCTGCAGTACAAATGGTTAGTATGAATAACGTGTATTGATAGCGAGGATTCAATTTAATTATGGAACAACTGATTGTATAAAATTTTGTTTCAAACTTGATAGAAGTGCAATGGAAACGTACGAAATGGTGAAAAAGGCCTACGGACAGGATACACCATCACGTGTTGTACCATTTAACGAATGGCCCATGTTGAACCAAGACCAATGGCAGTTCGTCAAAATAAGTGAAATACAATGCTCATCGGATTTTTTGATTGATCACGAGTAATTCACCATGAATTTTTATCTCTTGGCCAAACTGTTAGTTCAGCATTTTATGCGAAAAGATTTCTAAACCGAATGGCTCGCTCAGGAAAGACTGAAGCACCCTTTCGCGACGATTCACCAGTCCATATCGCTGCAATTGTCTCACAGTTCTTGGCCATGTCCCAGTGATGTACTTGACTATTGAATTCCCCAGATCTAACAGCGGTGGATTATTTTTTGTATCTTAAATTAAAAATATCAATTTTTTGAAGATGTGTCAGTAACTCAAGCGAATGTAAGGCGTGAAGATTAATTTTCTTGAAAGGGGCTATTAAGGAATATTACTTCCGCTGACAGATATGCATTGAGATATCAGACTATATACAAGCTGTCCCGTATCGTTATGTTCAAATTTAGGAGTGTAGAGTAGACTTCATTTCAAATAACAAAAACGCAAAACTTGTATATCCATTTTTATTTGTTTCAAAGTTACAGATCTATGAATGTGATTGTCAGGTCATGAAAAAAAATGTAATCCTAAAGTAAACAAAAACTGATTTTATTTAAAAAAGTTCAATTAATAATATTTTCGAGAAATGTCCACTACAGGCTTGTGCCCGCAAGCCAACAGCAGAAGTACTTATCCGAATTTCATACTTGTTTTGTCGGATTTCCTCGGCAGCCAGGTGAATACGATCCAACAACTCTTCTCTTGTGTACGAAGCTTGCGAGTAGACTAAATTTTTTATGTACTCCCATAAATAAAAGTCAAGGGGATTAAGATCGGGTGATCTGGGTGGCCATGCAACAGGACCACCTCGACCAATCCATCTTGGATAATTGATGTTAACACAATTTCGGACAGCAATTCCGAAATGTGGTTGTGCTCCATCCATGTGAAAGCACATGTCTCGTCCAACATTCAGTGGGACATCCTCTAAAAGACTTGGCAGTTCGTCAATAAAAAATTGAAGGTAATTGTCCGCACTTAACCTCCCAGGAAGAACGACAGGACCAATTAACAAGTCATCGATTAGGGCCACCCAAACGCTAATTGAAAATTTATGTTGAAATTTAGATGGGCGTATAGCTTTGGGATTTTCTGATGACCACCTGTGCAGGTTTCTCAGATTTGTAACACCACTTCTCGTGAACGTAGATTCATCTGTCCAGAGGACTGCTCTGCAGAAATTAAAATGAAGCCGTGACTGTCTTAATTTCCAGGTAGAATAAACTAGACGAGCGTAGTGCTCTGCCTCAAGCAAACCGTGTCCCCGGCGATAGTTATATGGATATAAGCACTCACGTTTTAAAATTCGCCAAACTGTCGTTCGTGGCACTCCTAGTTGTCTAGCGATTCGACGTACACTGAGAGTTGGATCCCGTGTAACAATAGCTACTACCTCTTACTCTGCTGGAAAAGTCTGCTGGCAAATTTACGCCTTGGTCGAAAAGATAGTCACGCAGTCCGCATTCCCGAAATTGTCTGTGTACTTCCAGAAACGTTCTGTAATGAGGAATGCGCTTATCGGGAAACCGATGTCGGTATTCAATAACTGCTTGACGTGCACTGCCATTACAGTAGCCATAAACAAAATGCATATCCGCATACTCTTGAGAAGAAAATCGGTGAGGCATTTTGAATAAAGAAAACGTGTCCACTCAGTAATAAGCTATTGTATGAACTGAACCGTAATGTAATCATTTATTAAAAAATGCAACGTTAACAGTCATTTGAACATTTGTTAATTGTATGACATTCATGGTTCAGCACTTACGAAATAAGTAAGAACCTTCTATATCATAAATAAATTTCCAGTCCTCTTTTTTGTAGATCTCCAAGAAATTACTGTATGCACTACAACACGTGTTTATTTATTTTAGGATAACATTTTATTATGCAACGTTAACAATCACAGGCCTGTTATTGAATCGTATAACTTTTTTAAAATAAAATCAGTTTGTATTGACTTTAGGATTACATTTTTTTTCATAATCTGACAATCACATTCATAGATCTGTAAATTTGAAACAAATAAAAATGAATATACAAGTTTTTCGTTTTTGTTACTTGAAATAAAGTCTACTTTACACTCCTAAAATTTGAACATAACGATACGGGACAGCTTGTATATACTTATGCACTATAATTCCAGATCCTTCATTACTAGAGAGGTTTATTTGAGTAACATCCCGTCGGCGTAACATCCCACGGGAGAAGTGCGTTGTCTGACGGCGACTGACAAAATATGTGTACGCGCGACTGTGAGATGTTACTCGATGAAGTCATTAATGAATGAATTCATTACTCAATGTCATAAAATGGTCTTAGATAGAAATTTATTGCTAACTCACTTTATTAGAATAAGCTGTTGTCATTTTAGTATACCGTAAG
Source organism: Melolontha melolontha (assembly GCA_935421215.2). Lineage (NCBI taxonomy): Eukaryota > Metazoa > Arthropoda > Insecta > Coleoptera > Scarabaeidae > Melolontha > Melolontha melolontha. Next base: position 76,363,011 of record OW285240.1, read on the forward strand.
ACGTAACAGACCTACAATGTTACATCTCCGCGGTCCTTCAAGGTCTGTTACTATTATTATTATTATGGTAATAAGGGAAAGAATGATACATCCATTGTAATTTACTATATTTATTAATACTAATTTACTAATAAAGAAAGGTTACACATCGCAATATATTATTATAAAAGGAATACATATTGTTTAATATAACATTATTAATTCTTAATATCAATTGTATTAGGGACTTAAGTAATAACAGTAATGTACAAGTCGAAATATATAACGATGATAATATATATTACTTTTTTGTTTCAGAAAAGCAATAACGGATTTTCCCATACGACGCTTCACGTTAATGCTCTACATCTACCCTGTAGATCCGAATTTGTTTGAAATCAAGCGACAAATTCGGTTCTAGAGAGGTTTGTGTGGTGCATACTAAGAAACGTGACCAGAATTCTATGTTCAGCGAAAATTTTTATTTCCGATTATTCACTTAAGCTTGGAAATTAATTTATGTTTTTCAACTTTTGTGGTAATCGTAGTTTATAGCTTTTAGTAATAATATCTAATAAAATTAATGGATTTATGTAGTTGTTTAAAAAATATTCTGTAAGTTTATTATTTTATAATAATTCTTGTTATTCTCGTATTGTTGTTAATTATGTAAAGATAAATTAGAACTTCTTTCTCTAAGTTCAATGTATATCTCAATAAATTATGTAGGATTATGCAATTGCAAATGTTTCAAAATATTCTTAATTTCGATTGTCAGTTTTTCCATGTTACTGAAGAATTAAAATAATTCTATTTTAGGAATTAGTTTTGAATTAAATATATTATCCACATATTTTAATATTTTATAAGTAATTATGATTTATATACCTCGCTGACGTATAAAACTGCATCTCATTCATTTTTGCTCTGCCTTGGTGTCAGCTGTATCATCGATAAGTTCTTTGACTTTTAAGACCGTGTATCTCGAAAATTATTGACAATATCTGGCAGTTCGTTATTTTTTTTAGATCTAGAAACGTATATACAAGTAACGAAAAGCAGCAGTATAAGAAATTTCATTGACGGAAAGATTAGCAATACGTAATCTATTAATGCCTATAGTTGGTTATTCTGTATTCCTATTCACAAAGTAGCTTCTATTTAATTCACAGTTAGTTTCACGAACCTTAATATTTGAAAAGATGCGATTAATCATTTGAGAGTTTTATGCCCCCGACCAAAACTCTCTTTGGGTATACGCACGACTAACGATTGCAATCATTGAGGACAAATTACCTCTTCGTTAGTACGAACTGTGTTGATTGACCATATAAATGCATATATGAGTCGATAGTTCATGCTGGTAACTTTACCAAATTCATATATACACCCACTGTAGATATAGGCAGCTATCGCTAAATACATATTTGCGTTTTTAACACTAAAAACATAAACATTCATAAAGTAATTCTCATTGTCCAATACTTTTGAATAACACAGGCCTGCATTTTTCAACACTTTGAAAGTTGATTTAAAAATTTTAACTGTTTTCTAGTAATTGAGTAGCGCTGATTTCAAATCTGCTTTTATTTTTTTTGTATCACGTAAGGATATTTTTCAAACCAGTAAAATCAAATAATATAGAAAAAACACGATTTATTTCATTTATAAGCTAGTTTTATATTATATTTAAAAAAATACAAAAATATACACATAGAAACTATTAGAAATAGTTATTTATTCTTTATGCTTCTTAAAAAAACGTTTTCGTTTTTCAGAAAAGCTTCGTTTTGTTGATTTTCTGTCATATTCAGCTAAAGGAAGATCTCTACCAACAGAAGGTAGTTTCTGGGGCAAGTAATTTTTTTTGTTTCAACCTAGACCCCAGTACTTCAGAAAGATCTTTTGAAAGTCCCAAATCTCCTACTAAATCATTCAGTTCGGCTTGTGAAAATAGCTGAGGTTGGTTTTGACCTGAAGTTGATGGATCAAAATCACTATCCATCTGTACGGAGCCGGAAGTTGAAGAGGTTTCAATATCTTCTTGTAGTACTTTGGGGGGTATAGGTACATGATCACTGTGAGGAACTGGTCTGATAGCTGATTTAATATTGTTTGGGTACAAAATATGTTTCAAAGTTTTTCTATTATGCCCCTTAATATCACAAAGACAAAAGTAGCAATCTCCATGATGATTTTGCGGTTCTCTCCAAACCATCGGTATTCCAAAAGGAAGGCTTTTTCTATTCCCTTTGGTCCAATATCTTAAACCTTCTTCACATACCTTACAAACAACGTGCGTTGCCCAATCTTTATCTTGATCTCCTAATTTGATTTTGAAATAAGCATAATATGCATTTTTCACAAATTCACCAATTGGTCTCTTAAACTTTTTCAAGACGAAATATCCACAAATATAACAGAAATCATCTGGTTTGTTTTTGCAACACCGGCTAGACATATTTTTTAGCAATGTTTATTTATCAAATACCACGCACAACACTAAAGACAAATTAAAAGAAAAAAATCTGTGGGGGTAGAGACCAACTGTATTTTAATTAGTTATTGCTATATAAATAAAAACTGAGCTTAACAAACAAAAATCACGTCATCACAAATTTTATGCAGGCCTGTGTAATTAACTAATCAGCAGCGTTATGGGCAGAAATGTAAAAATGAAAAATAACAATTTAAATTCCATGTTTCCACTGCTGGTATCATTAAGAATCAATTTTTCACACTTGCCATCTTTTTCAGAATCTACTATAAAATTTGATAAAATTTATATATGTATGGGAGAGTAGGATAAGATGACATACTTTAGTTTCTCTTCTAGATTATGTAAAGAAATAAAGGGTTAAATCACAATGCTTGATAAATACTGATAGTCAACAATGTTTTCTAAAATGTTTGGCAATAAAACCACCATTTTCATTAAAAACTTGTATTATAAATAGCCAAAATGTATACTTTGACAAAAAACCATCTTGCCCACCCGGGTCGGGCAAAATGACATAGTAAATCTAATGTAAACTAAATGGGCAGAAATTGAAAAATACATTGTTTGAAGAAGGTTGCTACTCCTGGCATAGCTCACAAATGAAACCTTTCGTTTTTCTAGATACGCCTACGCATTCGACATGACACCACTTTTCGCAAAGGTGAAATCGCAGCCACCACTCATTCGATTTTGATCGAGGCCTTTGCAATAAAGACAAGCACAATCTTTTTCGTCATCGTCAAGACTAAAGGGATCTTCTCCACTCGATTCATCTTCAACAAGCTTTCTTGTAGCCACATTTGTTTGGCTGTTTCTCTGCTGTTGCTGGGTTTTTTTCACTTTCTTCACCATTAGGTTTATTTTCACAAGCTTTTCACAATATTTCTTGTGTTCTTTCTCTGTTGCTGCTTCTTTTCATTTTCTTTGTCCAAAAGGCTTTGGAGGTTCTCAATTAATACGTCTTGATAGCTGCCAGTCTTGCATTTAAGTTTCTTTCTTACATTACTTTGAGGCAATGGCGATAATTCCATTAAAATCTTGTGAATATCATCCCTTGAAATGGACACATAAGTTTGGTGAAGAGATATATTTGCTATAGCGTGTTCTTGATCTTCCTTTATAGATTCAAAAATAATCAGTGGAATCGCTCTGGAATTTTCGGGCTCTTGGGTATCTTCCAAATTTTGATTTAAAGTTTCTTGTTCAGTAACAGGTATGGATTCGGGCGCATCCGTTGTTAAACTAGGTAAAAACATATGGCCGGGGAAAATGTTAGCGTGAAACGGTGATATTCCCGTTGCACGGAAACTACTAAAAGCGATTTGAAACGACGTCGCTTTCTTGTATGCCTCGTTAGAAAGTGAGGACACTTGATCAATACTGACCGTACGACCAGGATCTTTTCTCAACCATTGAGTGACAGCATGATTGTAATAATTGTGAAGAGGGCCAAAAAATGCTATTGATTGCTTTGTCGAAAACCATTTAGCCATCCTTTTCCGTTCCTTACTAAAAGGGGGTTTTATTTTCATTTTTTCCGCAACTTCGTACACAAGCTTTTTCACGTCTGTTGTTGTCAATCCGAAAAAAAACGGGATTCAAGAATATGATTAACTATTGCACTTTCTGCCTCTTTATTTAGTGCTGATTCAAACGAGGCGAGATGTTTTTTTATATTAACAATAATTTTATTCTTATTGAGACCACGGCAACGTAAAGTAGGAGTTGGTACATTGAAGGTTTTACTCGCCTTCAACCAGCCCATTTCTCCTTTGTGGATAGCTTCTAGAAGTTTCTCCATGTCCGCCTCATTCCAATTTCCTCTATTCGTCTTCCTCTTATACGAATAAACCATGATGAAGTAAAATTATCACTTTAATTCAACATGTACTAAAAGGACGGGCAAAATGACATAGTGATTCAAATTGCCCGCTACCATGGATATGTCATCTTGCCCGTCTCGTAGTTTTTTACAATTCATACTGAGAAAAGTTGAAAAGTAAATATAAAATCAAAAATTATTCAATCTTCATGCAGTTTACAATCAAATTATTGTGCTAACATTTCGAAAATAGCATAAAAAGTAATACTTACTAATTAAATATTGTCTCCAAATATTACTGACGGCTTACTAAACATAACCACCACTCTAATTTCATCTGTGGTGAGCCTAGTAAACTTCCACTACACACAGCAAGTTAGATTTCTTCTAACAGGAAAAAGTCATTTTACCCGCTTATGTCACATTGCCCGCCTCTCCCGACTAAAACTCGTATTATATGAAAAATAAATATTTGTTGGTAGAAGATATATCAATAAAATTACCGGGTTTTCTGGTTTTATTTAATTTTTTATTGTATAAAAAAGCAATTAATAATGCATATTTCGTGTTATACTGCCCATTTGTGCATATTTTCTTCAAATTACAAATTTCCTTCTAAAAATGTCAGTATGTGGCAAGTTTAAAAATAACAATTCAAAAATAACTTGCCATGCGAAAAAGCAGATTTTCAAATATTCTAGGAAAGCCGGTCAACCACTTTGCGACATTTAGTGGGCCTATAAAATACGTTTTACAATACTTACGGCCGGTATTTACATTAAATGGCATTTAAAAGTAACCCAAGTGTATTATCAATATGTTTAAAGGAATATTTAAATATGCATTTAAAACTAAACGCCCGAATTAGACTACTTAAGTATAAACTGAAAAATACGTAAGTGGATTTAGAAACTATACAAATAAAGAATTAATATGCTGTCGAATGTTATATTTTTTAAACTAAAATCATATTATCGGAATATTAAAAATTTTATGTTAGATTCTCTGATGATACAGATGCTATAAAAAAAGCAAAAGTGCCCTTAGAAAATAATGTAATACCAAATCAATTGACAGTTATTGCAAATAATTTTGAAATTAAAATCAAGGGGACTGCTTCTGGCTGAATCTGTAAATTCAATAAACAACTGCTACAACGCAATGCAGGAGTTGGAGAACTAATTTTTAAAAAGCTCAAGTCACTATTAGAAAAAAATCAAGGACTTAAAATTCTCTCAAAGGTTTCTAATATTTTGAAAGGGGAAGTTGTAGATGACATTGAATTAGAGCTTTATAGTTTAGGGAATTTAAAAAATGCTCCAATTACTTCCGTCGATGTTAAACAAGATTTTTCCACATTCAACGACTTGCTAGACCACAGAAGACATTCATTTAAAATAGAAAATTTAGAATATTATTTAATTGTGCAAATTTTTTAATAGTGTTTAATTGTAATAACTGGATAGATCATACATCATAAGTCATAAGTAAACAGATGTACTTATTGGTTAGATATTAATTATTAATAGTATTAGTAAACATATATTCACGAATAGCCTTTTTAATTTCTAGGGACATTTTAAGTTTTGTAAACATATTGCTAATAGTGCAACGCAAATATTATGTAATGTAACAGACCTAAAATGTAAAATAAAATTTTGTTTCATAAAATTGGATTTGGTTTTTGTTCAAACGTTATAAAAAGTTTAACATATTGATGCATATTTTGCTATTTTTGCATACATATAATCCGAGTCTTAGTAGTGACAGTCTTGGCGAAGATAAGCAGGATAACTACGAAAGAAAGATTGTATTATTTTCATGAAAATTGTAATATTTTGTTTTAATTTAGACAAATAGATATTGCTTTGGGATAGTTATTTAGTTTCAAATCTACTTTTGTGTCATGTGTTTATCAATAAAAGATAAAGTTGATAATAAAAAATGAGCTTTCAGAATAAATAAGTAAATCAGAAATAATTTGCTAGATTTGATTTACCACGAGTTTAAAATTATATTTATCAATGTGATCGAATCAGCAACACAGTAGTCTGTAGTATTTTATACAATATATACTATCTACCAAAATAAATTTAATGTATCACATATTATTCAAAAAATATACTTCTCTAGTGGAATATATAAAACTATTTGTGAAAGCAATTCCTTATGTTTGTACTACTATGATATATATGAGAACAATTGCCTAATGTAGTGTTTAATAATTATTAATTAGACCTAAAAAACTATTTTCGACTTCAATGAATAAAGGTTATATATGTAATTGGTTTGTATGCATGATTATTTTTCTTGGGCAATAAACCTTTTAAATTAGTACTCTTCTCTGTATTGATATTAGTAAAATTGCCCGGAATAGAAAATTTCAATCCAGATTCCAATATCCGATACGCAGGTCAAAGTATTGTATAAGGAAAATTACTAAATCATTTGACAAAACTATGTGTGTAAGATTTATCACGTATGCAACGGTAATTCCCATTTTCTCAATAACAAAGGAAAATTGTAGGCTATCGTAATATTGCCCAAAAATATATAGGTTATTTACACCTCAAAAAATATATAAAATACCTCAACATTACTATTAATAAAAGTGCAATTTTTTATAGATTTATAAATGAAATTAATTATAAAATATTTGTGTCATTAACTTATGTAATTATTGTTGACACTTATAATTAGTGAATTTCTAATAACTTTGGCATTTAATTAAGTTGTAAATAAATACAGGAAGCCAGCTAAATATAAATAAAAGAGGATTGGATACCAAAAATGTGAATGTATTGTACATATTAATTCTGTTTATTATTATCATCTCAATGTGTGTCCCAAGCACATTAGTAGAAATAATGTTTTATACATTTAGTTAATAATCATTTATTTCACTTGGTTTCTTTCAATAGATTATTAATTTTGAACAAAACAGAAGAGGCAGTGTAAGCATACTATAATCAGATAATTGAAAAATCCTTGTTTTAAGGTGCTGAAGACTCGTTGTTCATTCTTTCTTGTTTTCACAGTCTATAACAGCTACATTCAAGATACGTAACTGGAACGAACGTTCTATTAAATTACAGTTACTAGAATAGGACGGGTTATTATCATGTCAATGTATTTGCCAAGTACATTTGTGGAAATTATATTTTACTATAGTTTAGTAGTACTTTTAGTTCAGAAGCAATTTTTTGCACTTGGTCTCTTTCGATATGATTGTTAATTTTCAATAAAACGTGAACTAGTTTTAATTAGTTTGATTTACTTCCCTTATAGAAGAGGCAGTGTACAAATACTTTAAACATGCTTTAATCAGATCTGGTCTGAGGCGCATTATTAGGAGAACTAGAATTTACTTGGAGAAGATTGAAACTTAATATGAATTAAAGAAGGCCGAATAAGAGTTAAGAGGATAAAATAAAGGAAATATCATGAAAAAGGAAAGATATATTCGAGGACGAGCTGAAATTACAATACATAGCAAAATTAGAAGAATTGAAGCTTCCATGTTGACGGATACAACCTCAACTAGCAGAAGTTGTATTAACTTACCTTTACTCTCGATAAACCGAATATAACAAAGTAATTTGAAACTTATTTGAGTATTTAAAACTTCATCAAATTTTGTATAACACAAAAACATTAATCGGGTATGGTAAACACAGTTTATATATTTATGAAAGTATCTCTTTAGAGGCACAGACACGGGTTCCATCTTACTATAGAATTTTTAGTGCGCCACCACTAGATAGATACATTCACAAAAACAGCCTTGCTATATCACAGAAGTTATTAAGACAGAGCGTAGAAGAATATTCAGCGCTGTTCATTGACGAACGCGAAAACAACTGTCTCTGTTTCGATAACAAGTGCAAGTGCCAATGGTGGTGACGATTCTGTAGTAAGATAAGTGTCTGCATATTTTCACAAATATATAAACTTGTTTTGTAGGTATTCTCCTTTTGTTTTATCACTACTAGTTCCAAATATTAGCATTTCTTGTTTACATATACGTTATATGATTAAAATTTCATACATAAATAATCTAATATATATAATAAATAAACCTAATATTAATTACTCATTTTCTGGGTCGTTATTATTATATTCATAAATATTATAATTTCCGTGTTTTTACGTTTTATTGCTCTTTTGTAATGATTGTAAGAATTATCGAAAATCGTTGTACTAATATTCGAAAATTCTATGGAACTAATGTTTATAAAGTGGGTAATCATTTCTTCAAGTTTTTATTTGTAAATGCCTTGATTCAAATTCTCCTTCAAACATTAGAAACTTAATTAGTATTTGCCATTTTCTAAGGAAATATAAATGTATTTTTAGAGTAACATGGAAAAGTAAACGTATGTATTTTAAACTCCTAGATACATTAAAGATCGGCCTTTAACTTTACGTTGGAAATATTCTATAGTTATCAACTTATTTTGTGGAAGCAGGAAATGCAGTGGAATTGTTGGTAACTAATGAGTCTAATGACCAATATAATAACTACATGGAATCCTATAAGAATTAAAAGAAAAATTAATATAAGTAATCAAACAAAGATAAACGCAATTTACAAAAATGTCAGGTTGAGCACGTTAGTACGTTACCCTAATATACATGGCATAACGAAAAGTTTTGTAATCATCCTAGATCTCAGCAACCAATAAAGCTTTTTCATGAGTTTTTTTTTAATAATCCTCTTATATATACAATAATTAATGCACGTAAGTAATTACGTATTTATGATGTTCCATGACAACCTCACAACTTAAAGTTTATATGAATAATAATACCTATTAATAACCTACATTTTTGTTTTTAATTAACTATTTTGTTAATATAATAGGCGTTAATAATTATCGGATTGTTTAACTTAACTGTATTGTCAGTAAAATTAGCTTACCTGCTGTCATTATATTTGTAATTTTTGTTAATTATTTATATACCTGTTTTCTATTTGGTATTTGTCATAGTTATCAGCTCTTTTATGAACTAATTTTGCGATATAGATCTTCATACAATTACTCCAGAAGTACGGGAAAATACTATTAATCATACCAAAAAAGAGGTACAAAAATACTGTGACAGAGAACTGGGATTTGACTAAGACGATGCTGTTGAATTAATTATACATTTAGGTGATGATAGTGATACTACTTGTGAATCAGACTCGGATCAAACACTGTTGTGTTTTTTTTATATACTACATAGTATATAATTTAATAAGCTTCATAATTACTTAAATTTTAATATAAGAAATGCTAACAAGTTTTAACACATTTTAGTGGTTAAACTATATTCTTGTTTATAATTTTCAAAATGTCATAATCTAAATTCTATTATGTAATTTTGACATGTGCCGTACTAGTATGCAGTTGCCCGAAGAATATTTTGATATAAAACTTCCTTTTCTTTTCTTCGCAATTCATATGATCAGCATAATGACTAAAGACGGCAGCCTTAAATGTAAACTTTCAGTTTGACATTTGAAACATACATGAACATAACCTGCAGTATATACCAATTCAAATCTAGATAGCCTACCATTGACAACATTGCAAAAAATTGCGTCATACATTAGGTATGACGTGTATTAGCTAACTCCCCGGTTTCAGTATACATTATAGTTGACGTCTAGCAGCGTTTTTGAATAAAATGCAATGGGATTTCGCCAAGGCACTTTCCATTGCATCAGTAGTATAGAACCCCACGTTTGGAACCTTATAAGCCAGTCAGAAGCTAGAGCGTCGCTGGTGGTACCAATCGATTCTTTTCGGAGAGATATACTTAAGCGAGTTGGATATATTTTTTGTGTTGTAAAGGCATCTGTGTAAAGAGATATATGCAAATTTGGATGGTAAAGTTCACCCGAATGAATAATCCTGGTTATGTTAAATAAATGGCAGTAAATTTGTGAAAACAATCTATATTATATGCTGCAGATGACATTTTTTTTGTTTAAAAATCTGTCTTAAAAGAAGTTAGGGAGACGATGTGAAAGGAATCAAAATTATGTTAAGATGGCGGAAGATTTAAAGAAGTTAAGATTCCATGAATGCTTTCACCATTGTTGATGCGTGTGCGGGTAGAAACATATACACAATTGTTAGTGCTTTGTGGGAACCAACCAGATTTAAGTATGTTATCAACTGACTGACTTGTCACTGGGGGTGAAACTTTGGATCCGTCATTTTGATACATTATCAAAATAACAGTCGATGGAATGGGTGAAGTTGGGTATGAAGGTTTGAACCACCTCAAGAAGATTAAAGTCCCTTCTCCAGTAAGAATAATGGCAACTATTTATTGGGATGGTCAAGGAATTGTACAAATTGATTTTCTGAATAAACATAAAATGCTTGTCAAATCATTTTATTTATTATGCTAAATTCATAATTCTCGTGTAGACAAATTCGTATACTACTTATAGTTATACTTATTTTATGAGAATCCACACAATGCGACAGTATATCAAAGCTATCTTGATGATTAATAATCGCAAGGTATGTTTATGTATTATGTATTTATTAATTTTCAGAAAAGTTTGACAAATCATCATGAATCGTTACACAGGTCAACTAAGTTTACAAATTTCGAATTTATTACGCACTGTCCCTGACAAATAAAATTATTTTTTCTTTGTGCTTGTCGTCCGAATTAAGCATTTGGTTCATATTCTCGTAATTGGTTTTAGCTACTGTTTCCACATCAACTGTATTTATAAGTTTTGCTGCAATTACATATGCGTTATATGGAATAGTTGGATGTAGTACACCAGCTACAACATTTACCACACAGCGTCCTAATCTATCGACAGTGTCGTCGGCACTTATCCATAGGTACTGATTTGATAGATGGCTTCTAATGCGTTCTACTGCTCTCGTGTAGCACTTAGGAACATAATATTTGCGTAAAAGTGGATTCAGGTGCTGATTTGAAAGATGGCTTCTAATGCGTTCTACTGCTCTCGTGTAGCACTTAGGAACATAATATTTGCGTAAAAGTGGATTCACCAGTATATTTTTGGAGAAATGTTTTGAAGGTGGGATTGTTAAGTTCATTTAATAGAATATTTGCCGCCATTATGGTTTCACAGTGTTCTTCGTTAAAATTGTCAAGATTCCAACGGATCTAATTTCTGTATATGTGTTTGCGATGCTAAGTGACGTTTTACGTGCGATATCATGCAATTTTTTAGCGATATTTTCAGACTTTGCCATAAATTTCGGAATCGCTGTCAATGTACATACAATCAGCATGACCCTTAATCCAACTCGCCGTTGTTTCACGATGCCATTCTCGACGTTGTTCCATATCATATCTGAGAAAGTAACTTAAGCAATGTTTTAGATCTAAATAAATGAAGATTAAATATGTATGCGTAAGTTATTGAAAGTTAACGAAATTCACGGGACACTTACGTCTTAAAATAATTAGAAGAAGTAGATTCGATGAGACGATATTAGGATCTATTACAAAAATTACGAAGTATTTAATTAACAGTTAAAACAATGAAAAAAGAAACTAACTCATCGTACTTTATTTAAGTTACGAAATATAAACTAATAAATAAAATAAATTATAAAAACTCCCCACCCTTCTATCTACGTCCATGAAGAAAGAAATTTCGCCGTAATATTGCATCACAATTCAACGACAAAAAATTTTATGTGTGGTTAACCGAATGAATAGTGTTATTCAATAAATGCGAGTTGTATTTAGCGATGTACCTAATAGACTATTTATATGGTCATCGTAGTTTCGGCCTGATGCGTCCGGTCTCCTAAAGATTATTATTTGTAGGCCCCAAAATCTGATGTGCTCTATGTTTGGGCATATTTAAAATCTTTTTAAATTAAAAAGGAGCAGGCCCTGTATATAAACGTAGCAGTAATATTTTTAACACTGGAATAATAAATTAATTGATGTACATCAAAGACAAGAATTTTCAGCTACTCATCAAAAGTAAAGAAGGCCAGACGTTATTTTTACAATTGTCTGAGACTTTTACAATAATTACCTGTTCATTATCATTTGTATCTCCCAAATTGGCTTGTTCTCTGTCGTAACGAGGTTGTTATTCGTAGATAACGTCTGGCGCAAATAAATTGGATTTATTCATTGTTGAGCAGCGCATAATTATTACCGCTCTCTGGAGAAAAATGCATCAAATAAGACCAAATCGTCGCGCATATTGTGGTTTAATTTGAGATTTTTATTTCTGTTTAGATCATTAATCACACCTTGTTTAGCGTTAATTTGTATCTCTTTTAATGATGGTGCTCCCACTGCGACTTAAGTCTCTCTGTTGTAGTCGTAATGAATTAAAATCGTTTTTACACAATGGAAGTTTCTGTCTTTAAAAGAATTTCACGGACGCTTTCTTCATTAAAATTCTATAATCGCTTGCCGATTCGTTGTGATACATGACTTATACATATATTAATTTTAATTATTTTCGGATGAATACTGCGACATTAACTATGTTGTAATGTTTGAAAGTATTTATGTGTTAGGTATATACATTTTTTGTGATTTAATTTTAATAACATCTATTTTATTTTAAATTCATAATTAAAATGTTTATGTAAATTACGAGAATATATAGTTTAGAATAAATATACTTTTTGTTTGACTAATATTGATTGAAGGCCCATATGCAAATTGTAATTATTATTTCATTATTATTATTTCATTTGTGTTAAAGTGGAAAGTTTCTGAACTAGTATCATTGTAAATTCAAAATTTATGGAATAGATGGCGTGACTGTAATAAATTTGTTAAATTTTTCTCGGTGCTCCTTTATCACTTCTTTGCTTTCGAGGCCCTGCGTTATTCTTAATTAGTTTATATATTGTTCCAAAGGGCACCTTAGAAACATTCTAAGTCAAGTGGGCTCTGAACAAAAAATCGTATATCTTTACTTAAGTATCTGATTTGTAATAATTATTAAATGTCAACTGTTGTCTGTCAAAAATCAATCTATCTCAGACATGACTTCATATTTTCAAAGACTACTTTGACTTCGAATGTTTCTGAACACCCGTTATAAATGGATTATAGTGAATGGCTCACCAATAATAAATAGTTACTAATCATTATGTAATAATGTTTGTATTTTTAAGGGTAATTCTGAAGTTTTATATTTCCATAGAAGTTATATTAACGGTCATGCATATATGTACATGAATGTTTCAGATTATTAAGAACTTCATATTATGAATAATTAAATAATTGGCTTCTAAATTTTAAGGCGAAACTTTAATCATTTTATCATTTGTGTTGGTATAAATTTTTTTACTTATTTCTTTGTTTTTTTTTTTGCTGAATACCAAAAATAGTTTTGCTGGCAAATCTTATTTTCTCTTTAATTTTGCTGTAAATATTAATATTTATTAGTACAAATTATTGAGTAAATCAGCTAAATATGGTTAATTCAAGATATTTTAATGGATGTTTTAATGGATAGAAACATTTCGTAAATCTGAATTTTGTGGAGTTATATCTCTTAATCCTCAATATCTTCAATATCTTGTTGAAATTATTGTAAATTTTAATTGATGAAAACCAATAAAATTTATTTTTTGCTTTAATAGCATACTTAATTAGAATATTGTTGTAATCGATATGTATTTGATTCATACGAGTGTATTTAGCAAAATAATTAAATGTTAAACATGGATGTTTTATTTTTTGAATTATTATACTTTCTTGTTATTATTAATTTTAATAATAGAATTTTATGTGAAATAGATCACTAACGCAACACTTTCATAAATACTGAAGCAGAATTTGTAACTTAAGCTTTATATTATGTTCTGTGACAAATTAATGAGTAACTATAACGGATGCTCCTTCATTTCATTGGGATAAGTTTTTAAACACCTACTTCATGGATGGGAAATGCAAATTTACACTATTTTACTGCACGTTATTACTTATGTTAAAACAGTTTGCTCTCCAAGAAGGTTTTTGGTGGATTTTATTCTGATTGAAGGTAAATGCCGACAACAAAATATTTCAAGTCGGGTCGTAATAACTAGTCCTGTTCCTGTAATTAGCTTTAAGCTGTTGGAGGATGTTAAGAAATGAATTATTATTATTATTATTAATTGAATTTTATTATTTTTAGCTGTAAACCAAATTAATCATTCTGTAACACTTTTATCTTCATCCTTATGAATAGAACTGGTTAGAAATTGTTAGTTTCAATGGAAAACAAACTTGTTATGAAGCGTTTTTGAATATTATTACTAAGGTTCTCAATCCACTTCACGAAAAAATTATTTATTCCTAAGAACAATGAACGGAAACCATGGCTAGCCCCTAGCGACTTTTTTTTTGTTCCCAAATTTGAAAAATATCTCGGCGGAAAAAACACATGTCAAATGCTGAGATTGAGGACCCTGTGAATCGATATTTTTCAGGTTTGACAATAATTTTTTTCTTGACGGTTTGAAGGGATGGGAAAAACGTTGGACAAAATGTATCGATTTGCAGGGAGATTACGTCGAAAAATAAATCTCATTTTGCTTCGAAATATGTGTTTTTGTTAAAAAGCCGCAAACGTTTCAGATGTCCCCCGTATTTATGTATAGTAGATATTACTCTCCTAGATTACACAAAAATATGACAGATGATTAATAAAACTGTATATGACTTGTTTACGATAACAGAAAGTTTCACACACCTCGCATGAGTTTAACATGCTGGGTATGAGTAAGCTGCATTTTAAAAGTATTGTGCGTGTAGCATTCACTTGTAACCATCAAACTTGTTTAAAAAAGTTCATAAGGATAATATACACGACGTTAACGTTAGATTCTGAGGGCTTGTCAAGCCGCTGATACGCGAAGAAACCTTTACATCAACTATATATGTATATGGTAACTAATACAATATCATTTTTATTAAAAGAAAGAAATTGCCAGCTGTTTGTGAAATTTTTTTTTGGAAATTATGGGTGAGAAATATTGATTATTTAAAAAATTCTGACACGAAATATTAATTCATTGATGATTAGTTTTACTAATATTATAGAATTCATACGTAGATTGAGCATGACACAGTATTTAACATTCCGAGGAAGTTTTGTAGAGTGTTGATAGTTGTACTGTCTATCATAAAATACATTAAGGCACCAAACTAGTAATAATAGGATTGCCCGCTCTAGCTGAAGATGTTAGTGATAGTGTCGAAACATCGAGTATTGAACAGCCTCAATAAAACCGAGAACTGTTGTCACATATTAAAGAATCTATCTTTAAAAGCGTATGTTATACAAATAATTCTGTTGGTTTGGCTTTTTGCATTATTATTATTTATCTCTACAAACATTTGTTTTTCCTGTTATCTGGAAAGTCGTTAGTATATGTCCTGTACACAGAAAAGGAAATAACTCTGATGTTAATAATTATCGGCCCATATCAACCTACCTAACTTTGCAAAAGTGTATAAGGCTATACTGTATGCATATATTTATTCTAACATCAGATCATTCCTGTCGCCAAATCAACATTGTTTTATGTCTAAGAGGTCTACCAAATCAAACTTCGCCATTTTATCTCAGGCTTTTGTCAAAAACTTGACAATGGAAAGTAGATGGATGTTATTTATACTGACTTTTCTTGAGCCTTCGATATCATTAACCAAGCTGCTTTCCTGGGTAAAATGAGTTTATTTTGTTTCAGCAACTCACTAATAATGCTCCGTATTTCTGGAGTGCCATAGGGTTCCAATCTTGGACTCTTATTATTTAACGTCCTTGTTAATGATTTAATAACTTCTATTAAGTGTCATGTTTTGGCTTATGCGGATGATTTAAAAATATTGCATCCAATTGGTGGTGCTCAAGATGTTGCGTTTCTTCAAGAGAACTTGGATCGTGTCACAAATTGGTCCTCTTTAAACAAATTAAATTTAAACATCGACAAATGCTGTTTCATATCTTTCATCAGAAAATCCAATAGATTTCTTTCCAATTATTCTGTTGACAAAATCGCAATCAACCGGAAAACGCATGTCAATGATCTTGAAGTTATTTTTGATGAAAAGTTGACTTTTGCTGATCATGTTTGTCAAATCACTACGTCAGCATATCGATTATTGGGTTTCATTACCCGTACGTATAAGGACTTCGACAACATAGTTTCACTCAAGTCACTTTTTTATGGTTGTTGGTTGTTAGCAAGTTAGAATATGCCGTTCTCATGTGGTATCCAATATATAATGGCTATATTAATGCTATTGAATCCATACAGATAAAGTATTTGAGTTATAAAGTTGATGGTGTGTACCCTGCTCGTGGGTTGGACTGTAAGTTGCTCTTGGATCGTCTCGAAGTTGATTCGCTACTAGCAAGACGACACCGAATTAGTTCTAACCGCATAAAAAATGTAATTCTTTATACTGATCTACTTGCAGAAGTAAATTTTCCAGTACCACGTCCAAGCTCAAGAGTGAATGAAGCGCTTCTACTTCCAACGGCTAGAACGAATACTTTGCTGAGGGCTCACATCGTGCATTCAGCTAAGAATTTTATTAGTTTAAATATATTTTCTACAGACATTTTTCGCTAGTTTGTGTCTTCGTCTAATATTTTCTTCTTTTCTTTCTCTATTCGTTTGTATTACAGTAATTTCCTTATTTTACTGAATTATACTTTGTTGTTAATTTTTTTCACATATGTGTTATATTTATTATTTTTTTTTTAATTTAGAATTACAACTAAAGATATTCTTACAATGATTTCTTCATAACATTAAAGAATTATCCATTTTTGTGACATACATAGGAAATATCACATGATGTTTTCGCGACAAAATATTACTTTTTTAATTAAGTGTACGCGTACAAGGGTACAAGCTCACCGCTGTATACGTTGCCCGTAAACGTTAAAAAGACCAACAGAAGATAAGAAGGTAGCGCGCTGTGAGCACCCAGCCCGGACATAAGATTAATGATAGGCGGCCTTAAGATTCAAAAGTGACATGAAAATCTCAGCCTCTGCATCAGTCCCAACTGTATCTTTACCAGGTTTTGTTCGAGGTGTACTTCCTTCAGGTAGGCAGCGGACGCAAGAGATTTAACGTACAGCCTGTCAAAGATATACTCGCGATTACTTTTATTACATTGCTTGATAGTAGTGTGTTACACAAGATATTCTATAAAATATATAATGTATAGGTATTGTTATAACGAGTAGGCCTTCTGTTAGATGCAATTGAAAATATTAATTGTTAAAATTTAATGTTGAAATTTAATTATTTGTCATTAATTAATAATTTAAAATTCTTACATTTCGGAAAACTCAACTTCTTGTATAATCGTTTATATCAAATAATTGAATTTATGTCAGTCTGCGGTTTGATAATTAAAATGTATCATAGTATAGTAAGAAAAACAAAATAGTAACACATTTATTAAATTTTATACAAAAGTATATGAAATCTCTGCATATATAGAAATTCAGCTTGCGCATGTTTCTGTTCGCAAAACTCGAAAAGTAGTTGGTCGATTGACTTGAAACTTTGACACAACGTTACATTCGAATACCCGAGTTTTTTTTATATTAAGATGATTTTTTTAAAGAGAGCGACAAAAATCTTCCCGCACCGGTGAAATCTACGGTGCGCTTCGACATAAGCAGCGCAAAAATTTCTCAAATACTTTATTTGGTTGTACGTTTTTATTACAAGTTGACTTTTCCTAATCATATACTCATTTTACGCTAACATATTGTTAAATATGAAAATATCTTTGATATCATCTTGAATGAATTGTCTGATATGAAAAGCTAAAATAATGTGTATAGGTTAGATGTAAATGTCAGGAAGATGTTATTTTTAAAAAACTATGACCTCATATTGATATTTGAAAAATAATTAAATAAGTAGCTGGGTTTTGAAAGAAAAAAAGGACAAATTATTATTGATTGTCGACGTACACGATATGAACAAAATCATTCTAAACAGAAACAGTTAACAGTGACATACATTGACTCCATAATGAACCAAAGTGAAGTAGTGAGTTTTCCAACAGAATTATCTCGATGTTCCCGGATCACCGTCACACATTCTGAATTTGAAAATTGATGCCAATTATATTACTCCGAAACATCAATCAGCCAAATTTATGCAATGGCACACGATTAGTAGTTAAAAAATTGATGAGGAATCTAATTGAAGCAACAATTCTGATTGGACCTCATAAAGGTGAAGATGTACTACTTCCACGAATATCACTCATCACACGACCGACATGGCGTTCGATTTCAACGACTTTTAACGGCGTTTACTATGACTATCAATAAAGCACAAGAGGAATCTTTGCAAGTGTGCGGTTTGAATTTAGAATACGATTTCTTCTCTCGTCGGCAATTAAACATCGCATGCTCCAGAGTTGGTAAACCGTCTAATCTTTATGTTTTTGGAGAGAACAGACAAGTAAAAAATGCAATCAATCCACTAGCTTTACATTAAAAAAAATTTTTTTTAAACATATTTTTTCTTCCTTTACTTTCATTCCTAATAGCCACAGCAACGCGAGGCAGGGTATTGAATTAAATAATGTGTTTTATCGGTGAATGTATGTTTGCTACAATACTTTTATTTACTTTCCTATTCATTTCATATCAGACTGAGCCACAGCGAAACGTGGACGTATTTTATAAATAATGAACATAATATATAATTAGATTTATAAAATCATTGTAATTATAAAAGCGCAGCTCATTTTCTACCATATTTCCTTTCATAATTAGTTATATAATATAACTTTTTTTTCGACAGCAGAAATGCAATATGTTTATTGTTTACAAGATGGCGATCCAGAGTTGTGGCTTCTTGAATACAAAGTACGAGGGCGACGCTAAAATTAGTGAGATGTGATAACACCACTCAATTAGAATGGCACTTATTGCGCATGTCTTAAACGTTAAACATGTATAAACTTGTATGCTAATGTACGCGGTGTTAGTACTGTCGAAGTGTTGGTAGTGCATGTTTAAATACATGTAATCATGGAAACCCTGAAAATTGAGATAAGGAACACTCTATTCGGCAAAAAATGTTTTACTTTTCAATATAACCTCCTTTCAGCTGGATGCACTTCATCCAACGTTTCTCCAATTTTTTGATACTCTTGAGGCCCTCAAAATAGGCGTTCGTTTCATCGAGGACCTCTTCATTTGACCTAAATCTCTTACCGCCGAGCCATTTCTTCATATTTGGAAACAGGAAATAGTCGCAGAGGACTAAATCTGGACCATATGGCGGATGAGGGAGCAATTCGTAATTTAGTTCATGCAATTTTGTCATTGCGACTGCGGACTTGTGAGACCGTGGATTGTTCTAGTGGAAGAAAACCTATTTCCTCACCAAATGCGGTCGTTCTTGCTTCAAGTCGGCGTCGAATCGATCCAACAACTCTATATAATATCGTGATCGTTTTACCCCTCTCAAGGTAATCGATGTGAATGACACCGCGCGCATCCCAAAAATCTGTTGCTATGGCCTTGTTGGCCGACAGACCCCCCTTGGCTTTCTTTGGCTTCGATTCACCACAAGAAGTCCATTGTGTCGACTGTTCCTTGGTCTCTGGTGTGTTGTGATGAATTCATGTTTCATCCACGGTTACGAAACGGCGCAAAAACTTGAAGCCTCTTTAAGTTCGCGCACCTGAAGCCGCCGATCGTTCAATATCATATCGTGGATTTGTTCAACCATTTCTGGTGTGTTGACCTGAATCGATAGTGAAGAGTCCCCATATGTCTTTTCAAGGTTTTATTTTGGTGATTGTGTTTTTCGCGTAAAAAATAGTGTTTAATGAGAACACGAAATTCACTTTTTTCCATTTTTTACGAAAATGCTGGTAGACGTCTGTTTAAAATGGCTGTTACAACAAAACTATTTGACAGATGAGCTGAAAGTTAGGATACGTTCTTTAGAAAGAGGTTTCCTGACAAGCACATTCTTGCACTTGAAGTGGCAGCGCTATCTGTTCTGATTTTCAGGTGCCTCATGACACATTCTCGTAAGTCGAGAGCATTTCAGGGCTATTACTTTGTATGATTTTAAAGTCGGCCTTAATTAAGAAGGATGCATGCAACGCTTGCATACGGTTTTGGGGAACGAAGCACCATCTCGGGCTACGGTCTTAAGGCGGCTTACAGAATATAGCCGTGGTCGCAGTTATTTGCATGACGGGGAGCCTAGGCCTAGGTCAGCAATCACCTCCGAAAATGTGTCCCATATTCATAAAATACCAACCTTGGTATTGAATCCGTAGCAGCAAGGCGAATCCTGTATGAAGAATTACATCTGAGAAAACTTGTGCCACGATGGCTGCTACACCATGACAATGCTTCGGCAGTCTCACAAACGAAAAAACAATATTTCATCTCGAGTAGTAAATGCTATTTTTTCTTCGATGGACATAGAGAAAAGTTTAGTATAATTGTAAATGAACTGTTACATCATGAACCGATCCAGCTTCTTATGTGAAAATTTATCTGGACAGTCAGACGGAGTGACGTTCGTTTGCCGCTCAACTATGCTGGTGAGATTAACTGTCATTGCTGTCAAACATTTATCAAGTTTGGTGCATTACTAACGTGATGTGTAATGTGATTTGTCTTTTTACGACATAATTCCCATTCAATTTAATACATTTAGACCACCGACTTTTCGATTTCTTAAGACGGCTAAAAGATAATCTTTCGGGAGTTCGTAATAATAGGTATTTGTCGCGGCTATTACCTCCAGACCTCCTAATCTCTTTCCACCAAGCTAGCTTTTCAAGTTTAGGAATAAGAAAAAATCATTCAGAGCCAGATATCATCAATGTGGTAGATGAGACAGCAATTCATATCCGAATTCGATAAGTTTAGTGATCGCCATAGCGGATGAATGAGGGCACTTTGTGCAGGTGGAACAAAACTCTTTTTCTGAATAACTGCTACAGGTTTTTCTTTAGTTCGATATATCGAAACGTGTCAGTGCACCCACAATAGCATAATATTGGCCGGATATTACACTTCCCTTCCGAAAATGGTCAATGAAGATTATGCCTTTAGGATTCCAAGCGATCCCAATCATATTTTTTTTTTCGAAAAACTGTTTTTGGCTTTTTCCAAGTACCTTCATCCGAAGAAATCCATTGCTTTGACTGCTTTTGTTACTCTATCTCACACAGTTTTATTCGGTGGTCGTTCTTTACAATGGTACATACTTTATATACTTTACTGTAAATGAGGGACGTTCAACATCATGCTCATACGAACTGTGTTGTAAGAAGTGAACCAGTTACAAATCATTTCATTAGAAAGAGCAGATTCATCATAACATTATGTAAGAACCATAATATACTCCCTCAAAACATGTTAAAATATTTTTCTGGAGTATAGTGAACGTACAAGATTACCCAATGGGTGTTGGTAGAACATATGCAGAAGAGGTTCTAGAAAGGTGTACATTTGAAAATAACTTGTTTTTATTCCGCTCATATTATACGACTTTAGTAATGCCATCAATTTTGTAACGTTATTGACTGGAAACCATTGACCAAACATTATTGACTAAAAAGGAAGAACATAACCCACCACACTCTACAATAATAAACTGGAATGAAAATGATGTAGATGTTACAATAGACAACATCCAAATGACAATAAGAACGGGAAAGCCCCCGGGAAACGATAATATTAGAAACGAGTTGCTGATATACGGTGGAGAAGTTCTCATAGAAGAATTAACAAAATGTTTTAACATCATAATTAAAAGCGAAAAAGTGCCTTTAGAATAGAAAACTAACTTCACCATCGCGATATTAAAAGAGGTAATAAAAATAACTGAAAACTACAGACGGATTACGCTGTTAAACACGGCACAGAAGTTGCTAACAAAACCAATATTAGAAAAAAGCCAACCGCACATAACCATTAATAAAGAACAATAGGGATTTTGCCCAAATAGATCTACTACTGACGCCATATTCGTTATCCGTCAACTTGTCGAAAAAGAATCGAATTTAAAGCGTCAGCCTTTATGTGCTTTGTCGCCTTATAAAAGGTATCTGATCGGATGAAACTACACGACGGTGTAAGAATACTACAGGAGAATAACATACCAAAACAGTTGCTAAGTATAATAGAAGACCTAAACACAAAAACATAGATCAAAATACAAACAAGGAAATGGGTTATCTAAGAAAATTAAAAGTAGCACGGGTATCCGACAAGGCGATTCCCTGAGCCCAACACTTTTTAATCTTATTATGAATAAACTCAGAGACAGCGTGAAAAAGATGAATGGCTACAAAATGAGGAAAACGACTACTCTGACTATGTTACGCTGACGATGTGGTGCTAATAGCAGATACTGAAGACAACCTACACAGACTTTACCATCGATTCACAGAAACGGGTGTAAGATACGACATTTAAATATCCACAGAAAAGACAAAATCGCTAGTGGTTGCAAAAGATGTAAATTAAAAATATGCAACAAAATCATCGAGCAAGTATTGTCCTTTATATACTTTGGGGTAGAAATATCGAGTGAACGGAACAACTAGAGAGAAGTCAGGCGCCAGACCATGAAAGCAGCACGAGTATCTGGATATTTAAGAGATGTCACTTGGAAAAATAAATATTTTACTACAGAGAGCAGAGTAAAAATATATGAAACCATGGTAAGACCGATAATGACGTATGCAGCTGAAACCCATGCCGACACAAGCAGAATTAAACAAAATTAACACTTTAAGAAAGATAGTGGGAAAAACAAGGAGAAATAGAGTTAGGAACAAAGCTATAAGAGAAGAATGCAGAATTATAGATGTCATTAGATTTGCCAGAGGAAGGAGAAAAGCATGGAACGAGCACGTCCAAAGGGCAGATGAGACCAGACTGATAAAAATAGCAAGAGACCAAAGACTAGCAGCAAAAAGAGATCTTAACAGATGTAAGGAAAGCCGGCTTCCCACTTCCACCGAAACGCGTGATGAAAGCGTGAAGAAGGACAAGTTTTGACTTAAATAAAGAAGAATAAGAAGAAGTAATGCCATAAATTTTGTAACATTATTGATTGAAAATTAATACTTTTGTTCATTTTTTGCTTTCATAAACTTTGTTCAGAAGAATTGACGGGTTTAAAATTTATGATTCAAAGAAATAACAATATTGCCAATAAATTTTCGAACTTGGAATCATTATGATTCCTTAATGAATAGCTAGAATAGCCACCTTGTGTGTTATAAACTACAGGTAGTCGTCAAGACGGAACCATAGAGTGTTTTTCAGAAATTTTTGTAGGGTATCATGAAAAAGCCTTCCGTCCGATCTATCGGTAAAGAACCGAGAGAACTTCTAGAAGTTCAAGAGCTGAGGACATAGTTCGAAATTAAAATATTGTGTTGTATCCAGGATAAATGTCCAACATGTACAGGTATACTTCATCGGCAACGATTAACATATTTCAACAACGATCAAATCTTTCGATAGACAACAATTGACATTAAGCTAGAAATATGCCCCAGATCGTAAAACAGTCGATCGAACTAATAATGTTAATTGTTTTCACTGCCGTCGTGTAATATACAAATGGAAGCTGATTTTAACAACGAAATGCTGTCAGCATGTGTGCAGTCATTTTAGACATGGTAAGACGGCAGACTATGTGCCGGTGCATGGTGACAAGAATCATTTCACCATCTGTACTAAATATTATTTTACATTCCTCTCGCTTTGTTTACATATCGGAGCAGAAAAACATATATTTAGTAGTTATAGTTTATATTTAGTTTCCTAAATATTTCCATACATGCATTTATCAAAGAGATAACTGAATTTGAACATATATTTTACAGTTCTAAATCAAAATAAATAAAAAAACATTATTTTGTATTTCTAACAATGAACGAAACTTTTATTCTAAAGAAAAAGTGGTATTATTGGCAATAACAATAACAGATGCACCTTCAAAACATATTTATATTATAGTGTCCAAAACAATATTTAGTACACATGGTGAAATGATTCTTGTCTGTCTGGAACATAGTCTGCCGTCTTTAGACATGGTATATGTCTAAGTAGTAGACATTTAAGCATAGTAAGCATGATTCATTTGTGTGGCAAGATTGTCAACATTTGCACTAAAACGAAAAAGCAATCTCTATTATTAGCAAAGCGTAGGTCTTCACATCCTAAGTTGAGTAATTTCGATAAACTTCCGCTGTTACCATATGAAGGTACTGTTAAAAATTTTATTTTCGCAGAAACATTGATTCGAGAGGGCTGCCAATTCTATAATACCAATAGTAACTGAATTCCAGATGCGCATTAAGTTAACATAGTAATGCTTCATCTAGTAGCAAGCTAATCAAACTTTCATTTTCGAAATTATGAGATTAGAATAATATATGTTATGCAAGTTTCATGTTATTAGCGAGCTTTTTAAGTTAGATTACTTGAATTTTTAAGAACAGCAACAAACTCATAGAAAATCATTTAGTTTGTAGAAAAATGCTTAGTATTACTGTTTAGCAAATTACGTTGTCCCAAATAAAATGTCTTTGTATATACAGCAGACTTACTGAATCGTCATTTAATGTCACGTAGAGTATAATACAGTTTGTAATACAATATGCACGTTATAATTTATAAATTAACGTATGTCCTTGTTACAAAGTTAGGCTATGAAATTGAATCTCTAGCATTCTGATACAAAGTGGGCGGACATATCAGAAATTTTAATTACTTATTGTGTTTGTGTAATTAACTTACGAAACATAAAACTTAATTACAATTCAATTGATTGAACTATCTCAACGTTGCCAGTCTGCCAACTTGACTGACAGATACAGATTTTATTTTTATTCAAATGATTACGAACAGTTCAATCTTTCATTCGAATAACATTAAATTGTTCCGGCTTTAAAGTCAGAGAGACAAAGACAAAACTAGAACGCTACTATTTTTAAACGTCAGAAAGCATGTAATTTGTTTAGTAAAAAATCTAATTAGCGAATGAGGCTAAGGAAAAGACAGAATGAAAACGTCCTTTAAAGTATCACTAGATGCCAGGACATGTGCTGTCAGATACTCTCTATTTAAAATAAAGTAATGTTTTCGTATGTCAACTGATGATGGGCCCCTGTCACGTATGTCCCGCGACACATCAACTCTTGAAATGCATCTTTCAAGACTCATATAATTAGTTTCCGTTTCACGAAAATCATAGGACATTCGGATCCAGTAAATTTATGTAACAGTCATCAATGACTGATTAAAAATATTTAGTTATGTTTGGCATAATTTGAACAATTACAGTTGATTAGAAAGCAAGTAAACTTACTACATAATATTGCATGAAAGTAGAATAAACTTCTATAAACTTCTAAAAATATATTTAAAATACATGCTTTTTAAGTCTTATAAATAATACAATGAATAAATAAATTCTAATTTCAGCGACAAATTTGAGCCTATGGAGTCTATGTAGTTTAAGAGAATATTTGATTCTTATTATTATAAATTCTAAAAGGTGTTTTCAATAACATCGTACTCTACTTGAATACATTCCGAGCAGGCAGTATTTTCAATTATTTTATTTTTGAATTACAATAGGGGTTAGAGACATTAACGACAAAAGTCATTTATGTGATCGTAGAAGTAATGTCTACAGGATCGATTTTATATTTAAAATAGGTTAGAAGCTTTTATCTACATCAATAACATTGTTTCAATTCCTTTGTATGTGCCTTTTATTTAACGGAAATCTAAATTTCTTCATATTTTAATTTAATAATGTATTTTATAATGCCACTTTCATTTTATTGTTTCCATTCGCAGGGTATTTTGTATAACACGTATATATTACTTTCAGCAATTTTTATACATAGTTGCCATCAAGATTGAGACATCTGTCATAGCGATGTACCACCTTCCTAATTAATGTCCTGTGAATTAAGCCATGCTGTAATACTGCCTTGCAGCTTTTCATCGTTATCAAACCGTTAGTTCTCAAGCCATTACTTCATATTAGGGAAGAGATGGTAGTCGTTAGGAGCCAAATTAGGGCTGTAAAGAGGATGCTCAAACAAATCCCACTTAAAACTATCCGGTAGGCCTACTGTGCGAACGGAGGTCAGCGGGCTCGCGTTGCGTGAAGAAAAACGATGCCCGAAGTTAGTAATCCACGTCGCTTATTCTGAATAGTTCTTCTGAGCCTCCCTAAAGTTTTGGGGTAGACTTCAGTGTTTATTGCGGTCCCTATTTCCATAAAGTCTACAAGAAGGACGCCTTTCTGGTCCCAAATGCAGTGATCATAACTTTTCTTGCAGAAAAGGTTTGACGGCATTTTATAGATTTCCTCGGACGGGAGTTAGAGCGATTTCATTGGGACCAAAGTCTCATCACCTGTTACGATATGCCTGAGAAAATCTTCACCTTCGACATCGAAGCGTGTCAGAAAAGTTAGCGCCGATCCCATTCTATTTGTTTTATGTCTTCAGTCAGAAATTTTGGCACCCATCGTGCTTTGTGGTAAGTTCATTAACAACCTAATACAAAGTTGTAGGTGAAATTTTAGAGAAAAAGGCACTCAGTTCTGTGATTGTGACTGGCCGATTTTCGAATTTTGTCTTCGACATTACCCACAAGTTCGTTCGTTCATCATGGACATTAATTCGTCCTTCACGAAACATACAGCAGCATGTCCTAACCGTACTCTCTAACTCATGACATTTTCACCATAAATAGAATAAAGTTTACGATGAATCTCAGTAACCTACATTCTTTCCACACAGAAATCGAATAACTGCCCGCAATTCACAGTCGGCAGGATTTTCAATTGCAACGACCAAAATATCACAAAAGAATCTCTGAACGACACTGCCAGACTCACACCGAACAAAACTACACCGTAGCGCTGCGATCGCGCCCATATCCCTACCTATCTGCTGACTAGGCGGAAACGGAACTTATCTTACGAATCGCCTTCATACATTAAAAACCATTTGAATATTTAAAAACTATGATTTTAAACAGTACTCTAAGAAATCGATGGAAACTGTCATATGTATCCAGTAATAATAATATTAATATCAACCTAATCAAGATACCCTCAAAGCATCTATTTTATATGCAAAAAAGAGAATTTCTGAACCAAATCAAAATAAACTTGTAAATATTAAGTGATGTAACACGTATTAATATACTACTACATCTAATATTATAAACTTCATACAACATTAATTCTCCTAAATATAAAAAAGGAAAAAAACATAATCATGATTGAGACAATATTTAAAGCAATAATCCGAAGTAATAAAATAAGAATACATATACAGCCGTTAATTAACGCAACCCTAATGCAGCAAATATTAATTGCAGTTATCCTAAATAAGACGTTTTTAAGTTAACGAACACTAGATTTGAAGAAACCTGACTGTAGTTCTTGCCCAGAACGTAAACAGGATATTTAATCAATACATTTGTTTGAGGAAATGGAAGATAGAAAATGCAGGAAGAACAAGTAAAGAATTGCTAAATCTGGCAAATTTCTAGGTCGGGTAAGATACACTTTCTGTTTTAGATAGCCCAACAAGAAGTAATACAGTGGATTGATCGGGAGAATGTGCGGGTCATTCGATTTTGCCTCTCCTTTCAATCCACCTGCGGGCAAGCTAATTAATCTTGAATGATAACTGAATAGTGAGACCAGATGTTTTGTGGAAGTTGACCATTTTCCTCCAATGCATGAATTACCTGGTTATTTAGAACTTCTAAATATCTTTGCACATTTAGAGTTTCTTCTATAAAAATGGCCCTATTATTACGTTTCTACAAATACCAGCCCAAACGTTAAGCTTTCTAGGGTGTTGCGTATGCGTCTCTTGTGTTCATGAGGATTACTCTGTGTCCAGTACCGACGGTTGTGTCTATGAATAGTACCCTTCAAATGAAAGATTGCCTCAGCCTAAAATACCATATTATTTAGAAAATTGATATCATGATTACAAATGTTCATCACAAAACTCTTGTCTTCTGTTGAAATCAGAGAGTTCTTGAATGAGGCGAATTTAATTAGGATGGTATTTTTCTTTTTTGACAATTCTTCCTACTGACCTACGACTGTTATCATGCCTTTGTGCAAGCTAGTTTGTAGATAAATGGGGATTTTTCTCGACAGATATGGCAATATATTGCGCTTTAACATCATTTGTAGCAGAATTTTTACGACGAATTCTTTGCAAATTGCCAACACCGCCATATATTTTGTATTGTACCTACATTTAGAATTGCAAAGGTTTTTATTTAACGATCATACCTAAGTATTAAGCAATTCTTATGATTTTGAAAATACCAAGAGATAAATATTCTTAGAATTCTGATTTTCGTTTGCATGTAAATCTCAAGCCAAATACTTTACACCCCAAGTGTTTGTTGAAATCGTGTTATCGAGGAGAATTCTAAAATGTAAAAAAATACAATTTAAATAATTATAGATTCAGTATAGAAAATAATTTAGAATGCCCTGTTTACTTAAAAAATACTTGAAACGATGGATCTTCATCTCTAATTTCCTTGTCTAAAATTGTATTATAATATATTTTTAATTTAACGGATATTTATATTGCTCTACACATTTGCCCATCACTGTACGAGTACATATACAGGCTGATTCATTTTCGGCCCTCACCATGGGGATCTCTCTTATTATTGGAGATAGAGTATAGGTTTAAATTTGGCGAAGCTGTTAAATTTTGTGTTTGTTATAAATTCGTAAAGAAAATAGACCTGTGACAAATGACCTTCGTTATTTAAAAAAAAACAAGAAAACCCCATTTTCTTCTTTTACCTGTAGCACCGACATTTGGCCTTGTAGAGAAAAAATAAAAGCACATCCTTGTGGCCATTTCTAAACCTCTATCCAGTGGTGTACTCTAAATTTTTATAGGACGTTTCGTTTCTTTCTGGCCATCATCAACTATCTAATTCCTTATAGGCGCCATATTGGATTTAGACATCTTCAGAAAGAGTTTTTTTTATGATTTCAGCCATGTACAATATGCTGACTATAGTTTTGACATTAGGTTTTATCTGAACGAATAAATTATAAGATTAAATAAGGTAGCCTTTGGAATTTCAATCTGTCAAACATTTCATTTATTGTTCATTAATAATACAAAAATGTCATACACTAACGAAGAGAAACCAGATATAAGTATTTTTATTCTTCTGAATGAAATTCAACAGTAGCGAGTACAAGATAACAAAAACATTTACAAAAATACATAGAAAAGTAAACAATAAACAATTACATTAAATGTTCAATTATCTGGCCTTCT
Organism: Melolontha melolontha; assembly: GCA_935421215.2. Lineage (NCBI taxonomy): Eukaryota > Metazoa > Arthropoda > Insecta > Coleoptera > Scarabaeidae > Melolontha > Melolontha melolontha. Next base: position 76,392,680 of record OW285240.1, read on the forward strand.
TCGGTAATGCACAATTGGGCACGCCTTCTGGCATTTTGTGCTGCCCTTTGTATAGTTCTTCTAGGAACTGCATCGAAGGCATTCTGAAGTCTGTCTCGTAATTCTTCAATGATTTGTGGCGCATCTACTTTATAAATATTATTTTTAACATATCCCCATAAAAAAAAATCTAGCGGACTTAAATCAGGTGATCTCGCAGGCCATTCAACAACTCCCCTATTTCCAATCCAACGGTTTGCAAACTCTTGATTTAAGAAATTTCTAACAACAGCTGCATTGTGTGTTGGTGCGCCGGTCAAGATAGTCAGATACGTATGTACGTAAAATGTTTAAATATCTTTCTCCATTTAAATGTTCTTCATACATAACTGGTCCTAAGAGACGATTTGCCAAAATACCCATCCAAACGTTTATTCCAAAACGATGATGTGGTCTTCTAGCCCTGTTTTGTCGGAGATTTTGTACTGTCCAATAGTTCTCCGTATTTCTGTTGAACAAATTCAGAATTTGTAAATTTTGTTTGATCTGACCAGATGACTTTGCTTAAAAAAATTTCATCATTTTCTATCCTTCCCATTAACCAATTACAATATTCTAGCTTTCTCAAATTATCTCCAGGCCGTAAATAGTGACTAACATGGATCCTGTATGGTTTAAACCTACTTTTATGTAAAGTTCTCCAAACTCTGGACTGGCACAAATTTAATTCTGACGCTACTTCGCGTATAGAAATTGATGGATTATTATTTATCTATAAAAATACAAGATTAACATGAAATTTGAAAACACGCTTTTAATTTACCATTTGTAAAATATCTTGTCGATTTTCACTTCCTTTTTTTTAAATTCCTGTTGTCTTGACCATTACGCGGCTTAGTAAACGATCCATTCTCGACCAAATTTCTGTCGAGATCTAGAAAAATGGTACGATGAGGCTGTTGTCGTTGTGGATATAATTGTAGATATCTTGTACTCGCTACTGTTGAATTTCGGTTCGAAGAATAAAAATACTTATCATATCTCGTTTCTCTTCGTTAGTGTATGACATTTTTGTATTATTAATGAACAATAAATGAAATGTTTGACAGATTGAAATTCCATGGCTACCTTATTTAATCTTATAATTTATTCTTTCAAATAAAACCTAATGTCAAAAACTAAAGTCAGCAAGTGGTACATGGTTGAAATCAGAAAAAAAAAATTCTTTCTGGAGATGTCTAAATCCAATATGGCGCCTATAAGAAATTAGATAGTTGATGATGGCCAGAAAGAAACGAAACGTCGTATAAAAATTTAGAGTACACTACTGGATAGAGGTTTAGAAATGGCCACAAGGATGTGTTTTCATTTTTTCTCTACAAGGCCAAATGTCGGTGCTACAGGTAAAAGAAGGAAATGGGGTTTTCGCGTTTTTTTTTTAAATAACGAAGGTCATTTGTCACAAGTCTATTTTCTTTACGGATTTATAACAAACACAAAATTTAACAACTTTGCCAAATTTAAACCTATACTCTATCTCCAATAATAAGCGAGATCCCATGGTGAGGGCCGAATATGAATCAGCCTGTATACAGGCTTAGGGAAATGTATAATCCATTCGAATATCTCTGATATGGCTACTTACATTTTAATGACTTCCAACTTTATTATTTTAAATCCTATATATTTTTACAAATTTCAATAGAGCTTTGCTCTGGGAGTTCAGCAATAATATGATTTGACATCTACTTGTTCAACAACAAAAAAAATATGTAATTAAAATATTTTAAAATCAAGTTTATGTTTAGTAAGCTATGGAATTAAAATTTACTACTTTATTTAAACTGTGAGAATTAACTTTGCAGACGTCCAAATATTAATAATAGTTCAATTAACTGAAAAGGATAGTATTGAAATTCTGATCATGATCTTGGTGACCACGTCAAAAATCATGAAGAAGTATTTAACAATTTGCATCAAGATCAGCATCCTGTATCACGAACTGTCGTTGGTAAAACTTTGAGAAGGTATAACTTGACGGGAAATGTTAGAAATTTACCGAAAAGCGGACGACTAGAAGTCGCAAGTAGTGAAGTTATTACTCAAGATATTGCTAGGGCATTAAATGTATTATCATAAGCTTCTACTACATCTCTCGCTCTGAACTATGATATAAGTTGCCAATTAGTAGCCAGAGTATTGAAGCCCGAAAAATATCATACGTATAAACCACATTTAGTGCAAGAATTATTGGACAGGGATTATGGTCGTAGAAGAGTAGGGAAGATTTGCGAGCAATATTTTACATACAATTTGCTGTTTTCAGACGAGGCTACGTTTTGTTTAAATGGTACCTTTAATCTACATAATTGTCGATATTAGTCAATACATAACCCTCATTGAGTGCTAGAAACGCATACACAACATCCGCAGAAATTAAACGTTTGGGCTGGTATTTTCGGGAACCGTATTATTAGTCCTTTTTTCATTCATGGTACACTAATCAGACAGATATATTTAGATCTTTTACGTGATCTATATTGTTTCCTTTGGGGTCGGAGGCTTTGGCAAATGTCACTCAAGAATTTGATCACAAAGTTGCATATTGTCAAGAATTGAACGGTCACCATTTCTAAAAATTTCCTTACTGATATTCTTTTTATATTTTTTGTCTCCACTTTTTTTTGTTCTCAATATAATTTGCTTTAATAGATTTAATTTAATATCTTTGTCGTTGTTGAACAAAAGGGTGCAAAACCTTACTATTGCTAAACTCCCAGAGCAGAGCTCTATTGAAATTCGTAAAAATTTTTTTAAAATTTATATAAAATAAAAAAGTTAACATAGTTTCCGACTAAACCGGAAGTCTAGTTTGGATTTGTGTCTAACTAATTGTGGAAAGTTTTATTAAAATCTAAGTAGCCAAGTCAAAGATATTTGAATTGATCCCAACATTTGTCTAACCCTGTATACGCAACACTACAGGAAAGTGCTGTCTTTGACAGGTACTGTCTCCCCCTAGATATACGTACAAGCGATGTAATTGCGGTAGGCAACACAATTAAACACAATTAAAGAGAGTGTATGAGGTTTTCGTTTTTAAATTTTCTATTTTTCTAATATTACCTAAACTTAATTTAAATATAAGTGTACATAACTGTGCGGCACTAAAACTTTTACCTAAGACAAATTTGATTAATGAAATCGAAAGATTTGTTATAAACGTATTTTGCGGATTGTTCGAAAGCACCTGCTTTCCAATGAGCCATGAAACTGTCTGCCAGAGATAAATACTTTTCACAGCCAAGTTTGCAGCAACACCAACGTACGATGTTTGTATTTTAATGATTGGACAGATGTATTAAATGATGTTCTTAAAATATAAAAATCTTCCACAATATCGCAGCGCATATCATAATCAGGCAATATCAGAAACTTTTACTGAATTTTACATTATGAAATTTTAATTTTCACATGCACCGTTCTTCTATAAAAGGCAAAACAGTGTGGGAGTTTAACATTTACCAGCATGAGTGAGTAATGATTATTTTGAACGCGTAGGTTTAAATAAACAACAATTTATTTTAGGTGTTGTAAATTATTTAACAATAATTTAATAATTGCATTAATTTTATGAAAAATAAATGGTGAACTTCAAAAACATAACTTATATTATAGACTGTGTTAAACTTTACGTTATAAAACAACACTTATGCTTTACAAGGTTTCATCTTATTGATAATTAAAAAACAAGGTAAGTAATAATATATGAATTTTTAACAAATATAATGCATATTATATATACAGACTGAGCCAATAAGTTTGAGGGCAAGATGAATTTCCCGCTGTTTTTTTGTTATCTTAGATTGGTCAAAGTGACTGTAAATCTTTGAAAAACGTATTTCGACATATTGCATAGTTGGCTCGTGTTTGGAGGTGTTTGGTCTCGTTATAAATATAAATTTATTCTGCTTTTCATTCAGTTTCTGCATAAGTTTTTTTGTTATATTTTATTAGAAATGTTTTCTTCAAAACAAGCAGGGAAGTTGTGATGAAAGAAAGGTAAAAATTCAGAATAAAACATTAAAGGTTATATTGTACTTCCTTATTGTCCTTTTATTTGTTATAGACAACATGCCTTTATCTGAGAAGCAAATGGCATTCATTTTGAAAGCTTGTTATCGAAGTGGTGTGCGTAACGAGGATGGAACATTGTCATACCCAATACAATCAACAGTTTGAAGAAGCATTTCTTGATTTGCATGTTCCATAAAATAAAATGTTTGTCCAGCACAAGGATCAAATTGTTTTTCACTTTGAAAATAATAATTGTGTTTGTAAAAAGAAATCAACCGGTCGACCAAAAGTTCTTGTCGAAGAAACTGTAAATGATTTACGACAGAGAATAGAACAAAGTCCAAATAAATAATTGAGAAAATTAAGTCCTCAATCAGGTAACCTTCACTAAATTTTCATTTAATATTACTACATTAAAGTTAATTTTAGTAAAGTTGAAGTCTTTTCATATCACTAACATCTTTAATTATATTTTACTGTATACCAAATTTGTTCTATAGGTGTGGCTTATTCAACTTGTCTTAGAGCTTTGATAAAGAATCCACATATGCATCCTTACAAGGTGACATCTGTGCAGCAGTTATTATCTATTGATCATGGACTGCGTATTCAATATTGTGAATGGTTTAACAATCACCTGAATAATGACGATACTTTAAATCTAACATTTATGTCTGATGAAGTATGGCTTCATTTGTCATTTCATATGTCGAACATAGTCTGCATCCATTAGAGAGACCTATGGGTTGCATTGTCACGACGCAGAATAATTGGACCATATTTTTTCAATGACACAATAAATGCTGAACGGTACCGAACAAACATATTACAGCTATTTATAGAGGAATTACATGACGACGAACTTAGGAATGGGTATTTTTAACAAGATAGCCCACCACCTCATATAGCTAATTCGACTATGGAGTTTTTGCAAGAATTTTACGATGAAAGACTAATCAGTAAAGGAATCTGGCCACCACGATCACCTGATTTGACACCATTATATTTCTTTTTGTTTGGATATTTAAAAAACTCAATTTTTTAAAATCGCTTACATAATTTGGAAGAATTGCAAGATGCTGTTGTTAAAGAAATAAGAAATATGAATGCGAATACTTTGACAGCGTTATTTGAAAATATGAAAAGACGTGTAAATTTGTGTTTAGTAAGTGATGGTGGTCATTTTGAACATTTATTATAATATTGTTTTAACATAATATTATGCGGTTTATGTAAGAATAAAAGGAACTTTTTATTTGGGTTTATACAACCTCCCTATTTTTCATCACGCCCGTTATTCTTAGTATTACGATAAAGAGACGAGGTATTAAGAACCAAATGCAAAAGATATTATTATTCATTATATCATATACATTACTATACATTAATTATGCCGGATTCATTAGAACGCTTCACTTAGAATCCAGTACTGTTTATTATATTCTAACGCACGCTTCACTTTCTATGTAATTTTATTATTATTTTAATAAACGATATTAAAACTAACTTGAATGTTTTAATTTTCAATATAATTAAAATAAAGCTCTTTAAAAAGACGTAGTGAGGGTTATAAAACATAATTTTTAATGTATTTTTATTGTACTAAGTGTTATTTATTTATGTTTTTTATCAATAAAAAGTATGCTAGATCATAGAATTTTTCCAGTTGTGTTATAAAATCTTAGCAGATTAAATATTTTCTTAATATTGTACCTTTAGAACCCCTTTATTTCATTGAGACGCTTTTGAGTTTACGACAGGTTGGCCAATTTAAAAGAATTTAAAACTGACAGGAAATTCAATTTGTCATCATTCTTATTGACTCACCTTGTACAGTCAATAGCGGGTGACTATAAATGATTATCATTTTTTAAGTTAGCAGCAATTTTGAAACTTGATGTTGACATGCCTAATTTTTTAATTTAAATTTGTAAAAAAATTGACTAAGTAAAGGCCAAACAAGCAAATAAATAAGGCATTTTGTTGTTTTTGCTTTCAAAATGGTTTTTACTCTCGAGTAAAATGCATTTATTGTAGGCAAAAGGAAGATGGTAATTGAATATGTGCCAGGCAGTTGCACTACGAAAAATGTAATTGTACAGAGTACAACATATTTGTAATGAATGTATTGTAGAAATATACATTACAACTGTAGTTCAGTAAATAAAAACGGGTATTAAATCCAACTAGAATAAAAGTACTAGAAACTATTTTTTGTAGGGTGATATTTTGGTAGATTTTACAAACTTCTGATATGTAAGAAGTGTTGATAGAAGATAGAATAGAAACTAGTTTGGAAGTTATTGAAAAATTATGATGTGATAGACATGCAAATAAGTAAAATAAACAAACTTCAACGCAATATGTTTTAATATTAGCCCCTAGAAGCCCAGGTTTTTGCTTTTCACAATTTTGATAGGTATCTTTCGAGTTTCACGATATTGATTTTTGTTAAATTAGGACAGATAGTTGGTTTGCTGTGGAAATTTTTCCCTAGTTTGCCCAAAAATTGACGTAATCATGTGATAATCCTAGGACTTGACGAGGTCAAATTTTGATATAGAACAAACAATACGTATGTAAGTGTAGGAACCATTTATTATTGAAAATCTATAAATATAAGAATTACGTAGTATGAAATATTGAAAAACAAGGTACACAATGTCCAATACCACATTTATTGCGCATAGCGCGTATACTCGATATACAACCTTCTCCAGCACATCGTCGTCTGGGCGCAAACTAAGCAAAAAATAATTAGTAGACGGCGAAGTGACATACAAAAACCAACATGAAAATAACCCCTGTAGCTGCGCTGGAGGTAATTACAAATTTAGCACCTCTAGATGTTCGTATACAAGCAGAAGCAAGGTTCGTAGACTATAAACCAATGCAAGGCAAAACACATATAAGCCGAGCCCACGGCACTGACTATCTTTAGTTTTCTATCAACTAACTTGAGGCAGATCCGATTACAGGGAACTGAGTAATGCCATTGTTCAAAAAATCAACTTTGAAAAGAAATATAAAATAGTCATTCCATATAGACAGGAATGGAAAAAAAGGCATACCCGTGCAGGTAGAATCAATCTGGTACATTAACGCAGAAAAAGATGTTGGAGACAGAATATATGGACCCAAAGAAAAGACAAAGATCCAAGTGCACACAAGTAGAGGTACTACTGGTTTTTCATTCGGAGGTGACCACATTGCATTATTGAGTTGGTGAAATTAATAGGCAAGCTGCAACAAATCGCACTGTAGCCATTTTCTCTTTAGAACGGACCTAGTGAATACAGACAGAAAGTCTGCTAAGATAATAGCAGACCTACTAAAAGGGCTTTGTAAGCTCAGTGAGCATATGAATAATTTGGACTTGATATGTACGTAGATTTTGTCAATAGGAAAAGGAAACCTGGATTCATGTTTTATGCCAACACGAAGGTTTAACAGAAGTACCGCTCTGAAATTTGCAAACAAACTCTAGCGAATCGTTGACCAGTATAGCGGGCTGTAAATAATGAAGTCGTCATTGAGAGTTTCGATATGAATCCATATCAACACGACATCGTTCTTAACAATTAAACATTAGCAAACTCAGTTTACAACGAATTTTTACAAAAAACCTTCGCCTCCATACTTACAATGCTTAATTAACTCAGGAGCTCAACCTAGGCGATCGCTTCCAACGGAGACAATTCGGTAATAAGGTAACGGAAAAATCCAAACAGTAAATTATAATTTTTTTTAAATAACATGATCTTTATCGACAAAACTCATTTTCATTTGGATGGTTTTGTTAATAAGCAGAATTATCGCATTTTGGCCAATGAAAATCCTCGTGCTATTCAAGAAAGACGCATGAAAAATCACTATTTGGTGATTATGGTCTTGGAGCTGTAATTTGATCGTTCTTTTTCGGGAACGACCTTGGTCGAGCTTCAGCCATAAACGTAGTATGATATCGTGATAGATGTTGAACTTATTATGGGATAAATTGGACAATATGGAGCTCGAGGAAATATGGTTTCAGCAGAATGGCGCCGTATGTCATGCAAAAATAGACACCATCAAAACAGTATTCTTCTGGTCGTGTGATTACCAGTAAAGGCTACCTTGATTAGCCGTCCAGATCTTGCGACTTATGCGAGTTTTTCCTTTGGCATTATTCTTTTTCTTGGGAAGTCCAAGATACATGTTAATTGAGCCAACTGACTTCTTCGAAAACTTATTCAAATGAATCAGGGTATGCCAACACAGCCGCGGTGACTATTTTGTTAACATCATATGTTATTATTCCATACCTCACCATACCTATATTACAAATCAATAAAAATTGCATAATTTAACAACAATTTACTGTGTTCTATTTTAAAATTAAATCCGGCGTATCCGATGGGCCACCATTTACTAAATTACGAATTTGATGACAGAAACTTAAAATTATCCAAATCTCTGGAGCCGATTGAAATTCTATAGACGTCTTGAATATCTCAATCCAATTTCTTCAGTGTAGCTTCAATTTCTACCGTGAGCGAATTTTAGTGTATAAGTGGACGTCTTGTAAAATGCTTCGCGATTTTTGGAATAGTTTTACTATGCATTATGTTCAACCACCTCATTATTTCCTACCGAGAATGACAACTTAGTTGTCAAAATACGAATTTAGGACACGAGTATTAATATGGTAATTAGTTTCATATCTTTCTTTAGATTTTTACTTAGCCACAGTTTTCAATGAAAGATTTTTCGTGAGCGGATATATTCGGAAACAGAAATCGTCCCAAGGATAAAATAATACAAGCAATCTCAGTTGGCAATCGGTTTTACTTACAAAAATTAATATACAAAATTATTAGTGTAGTTTGTAATTAGTTTTAGTTACCTGGTAAGAGGGATTATAAACTACAGAACTTAAGAAATTAGTTCTTTCATATACTTAAGCAGTACCTATTATGGTAATAGGTCGTCTTTTATAATTACAACAGAGGCTGTTTATTAATGAGGATAGATTTCCGTATTATTGCGATTAAAAACAGCTATGAGTTGGGGTTACCGCACTGCTAGGGTGTACTGATATCTATTTACCCTAGGTCATTTTCCTTGAACAAAACAAAATCTTGTTATAATGGCAAGAAATAATAACATTTTAAAAGTGTCACTGTAAAATCTACTTTAGGAAGTTGAAGTATAGCTGTGCAGTAAATTTTGAAAGAAAGCATGTCGATGCAAATGTGAAAATCGATAAATTGGATTATCGTGGTATCATCAAATACTTGAATTTGAATAGGTTAAGTGGTAAGGAAATTTACGAAGATATGCTTAATACAGTTAGCGAGCAATGCGCATCATATGTGACTGTCAAAAATTGTATTGCGTCATTTAAAAGAGGAAAACTTTCCGTTGAAGATGAGAAGCGACCAGGAAGACCGATTTCGGTGTACACTACCGAAACCACGCAGTTCATTACATGATATTATCAGACCGTCTAATTGAGCCGAAACATATAGCTGAGGCACTAAAGATTTGATATGAACGTGTCCATCATATAGTTAACGTCGATTTAGATCTGAAAAAAAATTTTGCGAAATGTATTCCTAAATGCTTGAATGTCGAATACAAACGAGTAAGAGTGAAAGCATCACAGATCTTTTGAACCGTCTTGTGACTATGGATGAAACATGGGTCAATTTTTACGACCGAGAAACAAAACAGTAATCGATGGAGTAGAAGCATCATGGTTCTCCAAGGCCTAAGAGGATCCGAGTTCAAAAGTCCGCTGGAAAAGTTCTTGCTTCAGTTTTTTGGGATATCTGTGGAAAAATTATGATCGATTATTTAAAAAAGGGTCAGACCAACACTGGAGATTCTTATTCTAAATTACTAACCGTCCTGAGAAAGAAAATTAAGGAAACAAGACGTGGCATGTTAGCAAACGTTGTGTTGTTTTGCATCACAATGCCCCTGCACACAAATCGCGCATTACCATGAATACAATTCGGGATCTAGGGTTCGAATTACTGGAACACCCGCCCTGTTCCCCAGAGTTAACTCCCTCAGATCTGTTCACTTGATTGAAAAAAAAAACTAAAAGAATGTCAATTTTTGTATAATGAAGGGTAACAGAAGCTGTAGAGGGCTGGTTTGCAGACCAAGAAGAATCTTCTTTTTTAGAAGGGTTAGAGGCGTTACAGGATCTCTGTATTAAGTGTATTAATTTAAGAGGAGACTACGTTGAATAATAATATATGTCCCAACTTTAAATTGTTCCAATAGTAGGCTAAGAATATATCAATACCCCCTAGTATTTTCAAAATTAAATTCATGCCGTAGATCTGTGAGTACAATAATACTCATGTAAGATTATGAGAAACCAAATACCTGACCCAAATATATTATTAATAGCATATAGTACAAAGATCATTAATGTTGATAATTTATCTTTTTCCGCAAATATCGTATAATATTGCGCATTCTTTCTAGAAGAAAGGAAAACCTGAAACTTGATATGCCCTTATCCAATAATTCAATTTAACTTAGTCTAAAGTATTATTCCCGTACTTTTATGCATATAATTTCTTAAGATAATTAATAAACGGTTATAATTATTGTTAGTATTCATAATAAAATTAGTACAGTTTAAATACGAAAAAAAAATAACATGCATTGCTATTGGCTTTGAATTTAATAACACGTTTTAACCATCACAAAATTCTTCCAAAAAATTTTTCTAGAAACTCGATTAGATTTTTACCTTATTTTGGTGTATTATTAATTCATAAAGGTATTTATAAATTAATAATTGCAGTTGAAATATAAATTTTGTTTTACGGAATTTGAAATACTAGAGTATATAGAGAATACTAGAATGTGTATGCGAAAACGAAGACTTCACATTCTAGAAGTATATTTTTATATTTTGCGTTCGAAATGAACTCATTATGAAACCAAAAACAGTATCGAAATGAGCTCTATTTCGATACACTTTTTTTCATTTTTCAATGTTGGCGTTGTTCGAATACAGAAATAAATATCATTGCTGTCATATGATTTTAAGAATTTATGTACATTTGACAGATATGATATATGTTCGTATTTTACACAAACAACGTATGTTGTATACAATTGACAACAACATATATATGTTTCTATGTCACTCATGTTTATATTTTTAAATGAAATATCAATGTAATGTTAACGAAAATTAATAAATAATATGTAATATAATATACTGTGCGGATAGCAAGATTTAAATTTGAAAATGTCAAGTATCAATGTGACCAACTGCATGCTTTATATAAAAATTAAACTCTGAACTTTCAAATTAAATATTTCCAATTTAAGCAATTTATTAATGTAAAAAACGCAAAATAGAAAAAATAGTATAAAAAACTCGTTTCATAAGGCCTTTTGCCGCACTCGCTCTTTAGAAAACTCGCCGCAAGCGGCTCGTTTTCTAAACTGATCTCGTGCGGCAAAATGGTGCCTTATGAAACTCGTTTTTTAATATTCTATTTTATTAACCACAAAAATTTCTCATTTAAAAATTACTATCCTTATAAGATGCGACTTTAGAAAGTTATATTACTTCCTTAACTTACATCATTGTGAATATTTCGTTTGCTAAAGCAGGTGATAAAGAATGACTTCGAACATCTGGTATTAATATGTCGGTCAAATTAATTTAAACGTACTAAAATTAATCGCGAAATTTGTGTACAATGCATAGGGTCTTTCAGGGCCTATCATTGATTTTACTGATTTACCTACCCTTTACAAAGTACTGGGCTACTATAAAAGGTTTATTCATTTTCAAAATGCTATATTTTAAAAAGTATTACAAGTACAAATAGTGATAGATTAGAATAACCGCAAGCTCACGAAGTTTGTATTGTGTGCACGAGGTGGCAGTACGAGTTCAGTATCTTTCAAAATGGAGGAATAGCAAGAAAATAATTTTCGTGTGTAGGAATATGCGGGTCGTTCCTCTGTTATAGCAGTGCAACGCGCTTTTAGAATGGAGTACGGAAAAGAACCTCTTTGTAGACAAAGCATTTTGCGCTGGTATCGGCAATTCAAGAACACCCGTCGACCAAAAGCGCCAGACGAAACAATGGAGAGAGTGAGAAATAGTTACGTGAATTGTCGACAGAAACCAGTGGGCCGAGGAAGCCGCGAACTTGGAATACAGCAGCAAATTGAGTGGAAGATTTTGCAACGATGGTTACATTTCAAACCGTACCGTGTGCAGTTCCCGTAACACTTAAAGGATTAAAGGATTATGTTCATGGACTGCAATTTTGCGTCAAAATGCAGGAAGCATTGTAGGATAACCAGCTTGCCGCCAAGTTGATATTCAACGATGAAGCTACATTCCATTTATTCGGAAACCTGAACCGTCATAATGTGCGAATCTGGGTCATCGAAAATCCACGTGCATTTGTGACAGTTCAAAGAGATTCGCCGAAAGTGAATGATTTTTGTGAAGTTTCACACACGAAGGTGTATGGACCGTTTTTCTCCTGTGGGAAGATTGTGACTGATGCAACTTACCTCGATACCTGTTGCAGTTATGGTTGTTTCCGCAACTCACTACTAATTCCAGGGATTTTGTCTTCCAACAGGATGGAGCACCCCCTCATTGGAACAATAACGTTCGTTGATACTTGATCGATGGACTTCAGACTTCAGTTAAGCTGAATTAGGCGCGTTGATGCGGATGACCTCGTTTTATTTCTTTGGCCTCCCAGGTTACTTGATTTAACGCCTTGTGACTTCTTTTTGGGGCCATTAAGGATGTTGTGTATGTACCCCCACTAGCAAACACATTACAAGTTCAAAACGAGTTGAACTACCGCCTAGATGCATGTCGTGTCACCAAGGTGGCGCACATAAAACATTTGTAGAGTGAGCGGAAAACTTAGTGCGATTGCGATTATTCTCATATATCACTCATATTTGTATTTGTAATGCTATTGAAGATATAGCGTTTTGAAAATAAATGAATGACTCGCATATTCTAACACACAAAAACTCTTTCCTTGCTTTTCCTCCATTTTGGAAGACTGTGACAGATACTGAACTCGTGCTGCCACCTCGTGCGCACAATACAAACTTGGTGAGCTTGTAGTTATTCTCATATATCACTTATATTCGCACTTGTAAATTCTCTTGAAAATATAGCATTTTGCATATAGTAAATGAATGAATCTTTTAGAGTAGCCCTGTTTTAATAGTCGAAATAGTTTAATTACATTTCTGTAAACAGGACTTGATTAGATTGGTACTAGGAGCTTCATTGACGTTGTGAAGAGTATATTGGGCACGAAACCGATTATGAACTGCGATGTAAAAACTGCGAACACAAAACGTATGTTAACGGGCATCAAATCGTTACGTGAATTAAAACGTTAAATTTCAAAGCCTTGCCTTACTCATCATACGGCTCACGTGGATTGAAATTTAAAGTTACACATATATCTACAGAGAACAGAGTCAAATTTCAAAATCAAGGCCATTGATCCAGTCAAACACGGAGTCGATGGCTTCAAAGAAGTCACTCACCTGACATCTATGTTATACGGGGGCACTTCTTCGCATTCGTCAGTCGGTGTCTCCATTTATAGAATGAATCACGACAGATACCCTGGTAAGCGTACGGTGGGGTCGTTGTTATGGGCTGCTTGAGCGGGTTTCAAGGCTTCTCAATACTTCCTCAATCCATAATTTGAGTTTAAATTTCCTTCTGTAAGCTGTTCTGCTAGTATTGGTGGAGGAGATTTAGACTGCAGTCTCGACAGGCCAGCATCAGGCTGGTCACTGCGTACTGGGAGGTGGGGATTCAATATTATTTTATTATATTCTCTAACCAGGCTTTCCTGTTTCCGGACTGTGGAGGTGCAATATGGCTAAGAACAAGGAGCCAGGGTAGAGGTGTACTTTTAAAAAAATCGCTAATTATTCTCATGGTCTCATTGAGTTTGATGTCAGTCATCTTTGCATGCTAGCTGTTTAGTCAGATTGGGGCGTAGCATTCAGATACCGAGTAAACAAGCTATATATAAAATAAAAGCGCAACATTCTCAGATATACTTTGTGCTTAAGAAAAGTTCCAGAAACATGCAATTATAAAATCATTAATTTAAATATTCCAGCAAAAAAAAACTATTTTTAAAATTCTAGAAATTGGGAAATTTTAGAAGTAGCACTAAAGAAATATTTGAATATTAACGATCTTTACCTTTTAGAGTGTTATATTTTAATTGAAGGGCAACTAGTGAGTTTTCGAAGTCAAGGAACTATTTTGCAAGCGTACACAGTAATTAATATGAATCAAGGAATTAAAACAGAAAAAAATTGAATAAATTAAATAGATTTGTACACAAAAGACTGTTTGATTGCAGCTTATACGAGGTGCTCCCGGAAATATCACGATTTTGATTGTGGCACCCGAAGGGATGTATAGCACTAAATGGTGCGAGCTACATCCTTACTAACTCAAGCGGTACTTTGCTAGGTGGTGGCAAACAGTTTTTGTGTTTATATTTGCTGAATTGTGTTTGAGTTACTCTGCGACACTACAATGTCTGGATGTGAAAGAGCAAAGAAGTGCATCAAATTCTGCTTCAAATTTGGTGAAATGGAAGCCAAAATTCTGAAAATGCTTTAACGAACGTTTAGTGAGAATGCTTTGGGCTAGATGCGAACTTGTGACTGGACAACCGTTTTAAAAATGGACGTGTGTCAATTGAAAATGATGAGCGTTCTGGTCGTTCATCGATGGAAAATACGCCATAAAATCAGGCAAAAGTGCGTTATGCTATTCTACAAGACCGAAGGAGAACAATCCACGATATTTGTAACACGCGGCGTATCACTGCGAAGTTTGTACCAATGTTACTCAGCATTGAACAAAAACGGTACGGTGTTCATGTGTGCAGAAAGCTAGAAGAAAGACGGCAGTACTATCCCACCCTTCCTACTCCCATGATCTTGTCCCTTGTGACTTATTACTGTTTATGAAGTTGAAACTGAATCTAAAGGGGCGCCGTTTTGAGACGATGGAGGTGATCCAGGCCGAATAACCGGCAGTCCGAAAACTTCCAGTACTACTTCCAGACATGGACAAGTCACTGGAATCGGTGTATTCATCCAGGAGGAGAGTACTTTGAAGGGGATGGTAGCGAATAAGTTGAAAGAACAATTTAATATGTTTTTTATCACATTCCGGGAATTTCTGGGTAGCACCTTGTATATACCTGTACAATTGCTCCTTTGTTTGTCATACGTATTGTTAATTTTGCTTGAAAATTATATGCTTCTAATGTCGAAAGTATCTGTTATAAAAAAGGTGATAAAAGCAAAGTAATATTTTTTTGCATATCAATATAATTAACTAGTAGCAGTTTCCACAATCAATTTGTTATTATATTTGATTAAAAGATAACTTGCAGGGTTTCTAATACTGGACAACATACTTTTTCCACAAGATTTTGTTGGTCGATTATGATGCATTATAATGTCCTGATTTCAAATGCGTATAATATGTTGGGGCATTTCATACATTTATAAGGAATTTTAAGGGTGATTTAGCGGGAGAGTAACGTTTTCAAAGTTAGCAAATATACTGGCTATAATAAGGATATTGCTGACTTTAGCCATGTTTTGGAAACCTACTGTCAAAATTTCGCCCAGATCGGTCATATAGATAAGTTTTTACAATCGTATAACGCTAACTATTTGTTGTTTTTAGGTGAATATGGAGACGAACGTATTTCAAGTGTTATTTAAACATCATTTTCTTACTTGAAAAATCATTAAAGAAACTCAAGAAACTGAAGAAAAGTCTATGTCATTGTAAAGAGCGACCGCCCAGCAAACACGTGTCCCAAAAGCAATGTCGTAAACATGCCAACCCAGTGGGTACGCAATATCATACATCAACATTTAAATATAAAAAAGTTAAATGACTAAGTTTAGATGAAATCGAAGAGTCGATATGTCACTGTAATTTGAGATACAAAAACACACTAAAAGCAATGTATTTCTGGATTAATGTGCTCCGAAGGAGGCAAAAACCATTTTTCCGTCAAAATTATGGCCACAGTTTTTTGGCCATCCGGAGACATAGTTTTAGTTGACTATTTACAGAACGGCAGTGCAATAATTGGCCAATACTAGGCTAATTTGACACACTTCGATGCAGAACTGAAGAAAAAACGAAACATTTATTCAGAAAAAAGTTTTGTTCCGTCAGGATATCGTGCCCTGTCATCGGATTTGGCAACCTCTAGATTTGTAAAAAAAAGTTGAGAACATCGTGGGGGAGTATGGCTTGGGAGAACGAAATGATCGCGGAGATAGATTGATAGAATTCTGCCAAGAACACAATATGGTCATTACAAACACCTTATTTAAACTTCACCCAAGACGACTATATACATGGACATCCCCACAACACAACAAAAATAGAATCGTAAGGAATCAAATAGACTATGTGCTTATTAACCGTAGGTTCCGCAGCACAATACTTAGTGCAAAAACTTATCCTGGGGCCGATATCGTATCGGATCACAACCCGGTTGTGGTTAATATGCGTCTCAAGCTAAAAATGATGGAAAGAAAAAGGATTAAAAATAGAATTGACATGGGAGTTCTAAAGGAAGAAACGGTTAAAACAAACACATCTGAACAATTAAACATAGAACTTGAAACCTTAAGAACTAGAATAGACAATAATAGTATAACCGACATGGATAACATTTGGAACAACTTCAAAGATATATGGAACTTACTGCAAGTGAGAATTAATGAATATTAAATCTCATTCTTACATGTAAATGTCGACTTATGTGATGCGTTCATAATGAACGCATTATGAACGCATTACATAAGTCGACATTTACATGTAAGAATGAGATTTAATATTCATTAATTCTCACTTGCAGTAAGTTCCAAATGTTAACTATATATACAGAAAGTATAGAAATGAAAAGCAATGTCCGTCTTCGAGGAATGCCGTGCATTGAAAAGTTCCAAAAAGAACGAAACGCGTCTGTACGTTTCGCGTTGATTGACTTGTTTTTTTCAGCAATTCTTAATTAACCTAATTACCAGGAAGTTCGTTGTCGCGAAAGGGTTTGTTCTGCATGCTGGTACAAACTTAGTTTGTCGGATTGTAGTTATGAACGCATCACATAAGTCGACATTTACATGTAAGAATGAGATTTAATATTCATTAATTCTTACTTGCAGTAAGTTCAAAATGTTAACTATATATACAGAAAGTATAGAAATGAAAAGCAATGTCCGTCTTCGAGGAATGCCGTGCATTGAAAAGTTCCAACAAGAACGAAACGCGTCTGTACGTTTCCCGTAGACTGATTTGTTTTTTTCAGCAATTCTTAATTAACCTTCAAAGATATAGTTTTAGAAGTAACAAATAACAATTTAAAGTCAATCTATGTAGAAAAGAAAACAGAATGGATGACTGAAGAAATTCTAAATCTAATGGGGAAAAGGCGAGAAGTTAAGAATAATGAAGCAGACTATAAGAAAGTAAATAAGGAAATAAGAAACCAAATAAGAAATGCAAAAGAGAACTGGATGAGACAGAAATGTGAGAAAATTGAGGAGCTCCAGCACTAAAACGACATGCACAACTTACATAAGGAAATAAAAAAGATAACACACAATAACAAAAGAATATATAATATGCTAGAGGACTCAGATGACAGAATAATAATTGATGGAGAAGAGAAGCTACAACAATGGGAAAAGTACATTCACGAGATGTTCGCGGACGAAAGACAGCAGCTAGACATCAATGCTAAACATATAGGAGGACCTCATATTCTAAAGAGTGAGATTGTATATGCTATTAACCAGCTGAAAAATAATAAAAGTCCGGGCCCTGATCAAATAAACTCAGAGATACTAAAACTCATAAATGAGGAAAACATAGATCTACTTCTACTTCTGTTTAACAACATATATAAGACAGGCAAGATTCCCCAGGATTGGCTCGAATCAACTTTTATACCCTTACCAAAAAAGTATAGTGCAAGAGGAAATGTAACGACTACAGACTCATCAGTCTGATGAGTTATGTTCTCAAGATCCTATTAAAAATTATACACAAGAGGATATATAACAAATGCGAATCTAACATCGGCTCGGAACAGTTCGGATTCCGAAATGGGCTAGGTACGAGAGAAGCTTTTTTCAGCCTACAAGTCCTTGCACAGAAGTGCCACGACCAACAAAGAGATATACATATTTGTTTCGTCGATTTTGAGAAAGCGTTTGATCGAGTAAACCATGATAAACTTTTCGAGTTCCTGGAGGAAATCGGGTTGGATGATGGGGATTTGAGACTTCTCAGAAACTTGTATTGGCACCAGTCCGCAAGAATAAGAGTCGAGACTAACTTATCTTCAAGAAACATTGACCGTTGTAGATGTGTGAGACAGGGGTGCGTGTTGTCCCCCACACTATTTAATATATACTCAGAGTATCTGTTTGCGAAGGCGCTTAGGGGTTGTAACGACGGAATAAAAATAACGGTGTCAATATATCGACTATCCGTTATGCAGACGATACTGTGTTAATTGCGGATACCGATATAGGATTACAAAACATGATCAACAGATTGAATATGACATGCAAAGATTTTAATATGGCCATAAACATCTGCAAAACGAAAGTAATGTTAATTTCTCGTAATTCAAACGTACGCACACCTCTACAGGTTGACGGGGAAATATTGACCTGGGATGATCGCTTTAAGTACCTGGGCTGCTGGATTGACTCAAGACTGAACCATGACATCGAAATAAGGTCCAGAATTGAATAGGCAAGGCAAAATTTCTTCAAACTCAAAAACATACAGTGCGATAAACAGCTAAATGTAAATTTACGCATACGATTTACAAAGTGTTACGCCTGGTCAACGCTATTATACGGAGTGGAAACATGGACCTTGAAAACTGTCAGTATGCACCGTATAGAAGCATTTGAAATGTGGACATACCGAAGAATGCTAAGAATTCCATGGACATCACATACAACTAATGAGGAAACTTTGAAAAGGGTACACAAAGATCGAGAACTGCTCCACATAGTAAAGATGCGAAAGACGGCTTACCTTGGTCACGTTTTGAGAAATGAAAAATATTATCTACTGCTGCTCATAATTGAAGGAAAGATAGAGGGTAAACGTGAGCTTGGCAGAAAGAAACTATCATGGACGCGGAATATTAGGAACTGTACCGGATTAAACTTTGAACAACTCATTAGAGCTGCTGCAAATCGAGAGACCTTTGCTGATGTGATCGCTAACCTCCGATGACGGAGAGGGCACAAAAAGAAGAAAAGAAGATTTGTAAAATAGAAATTTGAATAATGAACATATTCTGCTAATTATTATTTTAGTAACGGAAAATAACTATATTACCATTAGTGTTCTTGTACCTACTTAAACTGAAATTGAATCCACTATGAACATACTTGATTTGATGAATAATTTTGAAAACGTTTGTAAATATATCCATTGTTTTTTTTTCGTGAAATTTATGGCACATTTTACATCGACGTCAGCTTCGTTTATAAAGTAATGTCTCCTCTGGTATATCATACAGTAAAAAATTGTATAAATCCACCTTGAATAAGCATCTCCCGAAACGTTGAATTTTCACCATCGAAAAAATTATAATAGATTAAAGTAGACATTTAAAATAAAGAAAGTGGGGAATGGAGAAACTGTCAAGCGGTTGCCGAGTGGGACCGAGGGGCTAGAGGGTGCACGGAACGTAATCTTGAAGGGTAGATACAGAAAGAGTCTTTCCGAACGTTCGTTTCTTATATACAATATTTTTTCTCTGGGAAAACTTTGTTGTTTGAAGCTGTGCGCCGCTAAGCGATCATTAATCATGAGTAAGTTTCGGAGTGAGTGACGTGTCGGAACGGAGCAGCAGCGGCAGCCCTGCACACCACACGGTCCGCGGCCCCCTCGTCTACGACAGAAAAGAACTCCGGGGAGCTGCTCTCAGAAAATTGCAACATCTCGGGTTTCGAGTAGGAGAGGAATTCTCTCGGCATGGCCTTATCCGCGCGATGAACTCTCGAATAAAGGATTCTTCTATTTGATGACGTGGCGGAACGGTTTTCTCAGGGAATGGGATTTTTGTTTTATCTTAATTAAATAGCGCGTCCTACGTTTTCAATTAAGATCCACGTCCAATTTGATAATTTTATGACAGCACGAATACATAAATTTACTTCTGTTTTTATTTTCACTTCAAACTTTATCAGTTACCTAAAATTATTATTTTCCTTTTATGCAGGCAATAAATGGAACTCTATTATTTTTTAAATTAGAATAGTCCATACTCTCTATTACAATATACATACTTTTATGTACATTGATTAATAGCACAAACTACAATTTTACATGATTCCAAACTGGCGTATAACTTATCAATTGCCAACAAAAAAAAAATAGTTGAGATTAATTATTACTGGTAAGTTATGTCTCAATTACGCAAATTTTCTATTAACCCTATATTGCACGAAATTTAATTTTGCAACATAATTTTTTTTATACAATGTTTTTCAACGCCCTATACACGTAAAAAATAACAAAACAAATATTAAATTGATTTTTCAAAAATTTTCCACTGTTTTTTTTTTTTTAAATATTGTGCCAACATGACACAGTCACTAATATCGTACGAAAATTATGTGTATTCATTTATTACATCCTACATTATGGTAATCAAAGAAACAATTCTTTTTTTCATATAAACATAAATATACTTTACATTTGACACAATATATTCGACTTTTTCCATTGCAACCTTCCAGACGGCAACGATTGCGTTTTTCGGAATGTAGGGGCCAGTGACCAATACCATCAGTTCTGGTTTCAAAAGGAGGTTGAACTCCTTTACACTTCTTTTTTGTCTGCTGTGGCTCAAATGAAGCATTGCTTGGCCTCCCTCGTTTCTTAGTTGATGCATTACTTGCCCCTATCGTGGTCAGCACTTTTGCTAATTCGATCTTGAATTGTAGGAGAGGCATTTCTCCATATCTCTGAGGCTGATCCCGACTGTGCCGTTGTGCTATTCTTCTGTACAACAGCCATGAATTATGAATTACATACAACGACATCTATCAGTTGGAAAAATAATCTGTGATACCACTTTTTGGATCTGGTTCGAATTCTATGCAGACCAAGTAGGGAGTCCAGAAGATCCACCCTTCCCATGTGTTTGTTGTACACCTTTACAACGTCTGGGCAGGTAATATCCTTCCTAGCCTTATCAGATTTGAAGAATCTTTGAACCTTGTGTGATGGCTGACTGCCAGCAAAAGTGGATAGCAGCGTGACCACCTTGTTGTCGTACCACTGTACAGCCTTCACTAGCTGGTTTCTGTATTTGGTTACTTTTTCTATAAAAGAACCTCTACCTTTTTGTTTCCAAGTCTTTTCCGTGGGAAAGCTGCACCCCATTAACCTGTTTGTTCTCACAGTTCCTACACAATCAATTCCATTTGGAAGTCATATGAAAAACCACTGACCCCAGAAAGAACCCACAACTTATAACCCCACTTATGCGGTTCCTTTGGATTGTATGTTTTGAATGAAATTCTACCCTTGAAGGGTACTATTTGTTCATCACAAGACAAGTTTTCCTCCATTGGTATTTTACTGCACACGGACTGAATATGATCAACAACAGGTTGAATTTTTTCAGTTTTATTTTGCATTTGCTGATTGTCGTTGAAATGTAAGTATCTTTTTATTTCTTGGAAACGGTTGACCGGCATAACATCAGCAACTTGGGGTACTCGCGTGTCTGCACCCCAGTACTGTCTTGTACTGGGCAATTTTATTATTGACATCCACAGTAAAATGCCAATAAATTTCAGTATTTCATCCGTTGTAGTGACGAAAGGGCGATTTGGATTAGTTTGAACAGAATAAAGCATTGACATGTCTACTATCATCTTCAGAAATTCATCAGTGAAGAATGGTTTGAAAACGGCGTAAGGAGTGGCAAGCTCTAACATTTCGTCTGGTAAATCAGTGTTACCGCAAAACCGTACATTGTCGTTTTCTGTGAAAGTCTCTTCCTCCTTCCACACTAATTTCTGACTTTTAGATTTAGAAGAAAATTGGATATTTGCTAAGGTACTCAATGGTTGTTCGTCTTCAGAATCGAATTTGTCAAAATTTTCTTGATTATTAGCCTCATTTTCAATCACATTCCGATGTTCTTGAATTTCTTCAACATCAAGCTGGTAAGAATTCCATAAAAAGATCTCGAACTGATGGGTTCCCACTTTTCGTCCATTTTATATTTTGTGCACTTTATGCACAGTGTTCCCAAAAAAGGCACAAATACCTGTGTCAATGTTTACAGGTAAGTATATATGATATAACAAAAATCAAATAATACGTACCTTTACTATACTGTAGCACACCTTACAGAATTTTTTTGAACTCGGAAGCAGACTTTATAACAAAACTAACATCACCAACCAAAGTAAGTTGACAACAGGTAACCTCAAATCTGCTTGACATGATCATCTGTTTGAATAATTTTGGTCGTAGTACTGTGCTGCCACCTGTAGCTGAGTAGCCCAATTTAAAGGATAGTATTCCTTGGTGGGACCAATGTGCATACCGATGTTATTTCTTTGAAAATAAAGTTTATAGAATGTTTAATTCATGGTGTTCCCGAATGGGCACAAAATGCAATATAGGGTTAAATACTGGATCCACAATCAGTCCAAATTAGTATTTAGTTTTGGAAACTTATTCTTTGATTGAACAAATTATTTTTGAAATCGAAATTATGAAATTAATTGAATGCAAATATTGTGGATAAAAAAGATAAAATGAACAAAAATTTTAATAAATCTTACAAAATTAATTTTAGTATTAGTCACCGATAATTTCAAATAGGTTCATTATCTTAATGCTATAAAATTATTCTGGATAAATCTTATTTTGTTGCCTTTAGGCCTATGAGGTGCTACCCAGAAATTCCCGGAATGCGAAAAAACATCATCTCCTTCAAACGACTCTCTCTTGCAAATGAATACACCGATCCCAACGACTTGTCCTTGATTGAAAGCAGTGCCGGAAGACTTCGCTTAACGTGTTCAACGTTGCCTGCGATTCGTTCTGGATCTCCTCAATCGCCTCAAAACAGCGCCCCTTGAGTTTCAGTTTTTAGAAACTTCGGAATCAGGAAGAAGTCACAAGATACAAGATCTGAGAAGTAGGGAACGTGGGCTAGTACTGTCATCTTCGTTAAGGCTAGCAACTGAGGCACTAGAAGTGACATGTTGTTTTGTGCATTATCGTGGTGTACGATTCACGAATTGTTACGTCACTTGACAGGCTGCTGGCATTGGTCTTTTAGTCGTCTTTTAGTCACAATAAAATCGTCCAATAAGTGTTTCGCCTAATGGTAGAAATTCTTTGTGCAGGATGCCATCAGCGTCATAGAAGCACATTAACATCGACTTGATGTTGCTTCAAGCTTGCCGTGTTTTCTTCGGTCGTGATGGCGTCCTCCGCTGCGATGACTGCTTCTTCGTTTCGGGATCATACCCATATTATCCATGGTTCATCGCCAGTAATGAATTTAGTACTGAAGTCCGCATCCCTTTCGAAAGTTCCTTTAAACTCTGTGCGCGCATGAACACGGAGCTGTTTGTTAAATGCTAAGTAACCTTGGCACAAACTTCTCAGCGATACGCCGCATCTTGAGTTTGTCAGAGAGAATACACACAAATGCCGACAGTATTACAAATGTCATGGATTATTTTCCTTCGGTCTTGCAGAATAGCATTACGCACTTTTGGCGTATTTTGAGGCGTATTTTCCGTTGGTAGACAACCGGAGCGCTGATCATCATTAACAGATATGCGTTCATTTTTAAAACGGTTGTACCACTCATAAGTTTGCATCTGGTCTAAAGCATCCTCGCCAAACTCTTTTTTAAGCATTTTCAGAGTTTCCGCTGCTGTTTTACCAAGATCGAAGTAGCATTTAATGCACGATCTTTGCTCTTTCACATCAGGCATTATAGTGCCGCAGAATAACTCAAACACAACTTAACAAAAATAAATATAAAAACTTTTTGCCACCATCTTTCAAAGTACCGAACCAACGAACTACCGCTACGAAGCTGAACTGCCATCCCTTCGTGCCGCACATTCAAATTCCGGGAATTTCTGGGTGTCAAATCGAACCTCTAAATCCAATATTAATTGGCCTCTACGTCTTAAAACCTTCTCCATACAAGAACTATGTTGCAAAATCCGAAAATTAATTTATAAAGCGTTAATTCAAGACGATGTTGATCTTACATTGGGGAGAGAAAGAAAAGAAGTCGGTTTCCTAGTAGAATGCAATTTTCTGAATTTTGAGGATCCTTAATCTATAATTAATTTATTTGCTGGCTGATCATTTCAAAAACGTTCAGAATTCTATGTCTTGAAGCGCTTCTTCATCAACCAATGCAATATCTCTCCTGTAGAGATGATCAAATTCCTACCATTATTGTAAATTATTTTGAAATGTGTTTACTAGACAATTGGCGAAGATATTTAATTTGTGTCTCTCTACGTCCACGTTTCCCTCTGCTTGGAATAGTACTTCGGAAATAACTAACTACTCTTTTATTGCTATTGTGATGAACTTGTCTTTCAACTGTGAAATGCTTGTCATTCTGGAGATTTAATATTCATTAATTCTTACTTGCAGTAAGTTCAAAATGTTAACTATATATACAGAAAGTATAGAAATGAAAAGCAATGTCCGTCTTCGAGGAATGCCGTGCATTGAAAAGTTCCAACAAGAACGAAACGCGTCTGTACGTTTCCCGTAGACTGATTTGTTTTTTTCAGCAATTCTTAATTAACCTTCAAAGATATAGTTTTAGAAGTAACAAATAACAATTTAAAGTCAATCTATGTAGAAAAGAAAACAGAATGGATGACTGAAGAAATTCTAAATCTAATGGGGAAAAGGCGAGAAGTTAAGAATAATGAAGCAGACTATAAGAAAGTAAATAAGGAAATAAGAAACCAAATAAGAAATGCAAAAGAGAACTGGATGAGACAGAAATGTGAGAAAATTGAGGAGCTCCAGCACTAAAACGACATGCACAACTTACATAAGGAAATAAAAAAGATAACACACAATAACAAAAGAATATATAATATGCTAGAGGACTCAGATGACAGAATAATAATTGATGGAGAAGAGAAGCTACAACAATGGGAAAAGTACATTCACGAGATGTTCGCGGACGAAAGACAGCAGCTAGACATCAATGCTAAACATATAGGAGGACCTCATATTCTAAAGAGTGAGATTGTATATGCTATTAACCAGCTGAAAAATAATAAAAGTCCGGGCCCTGATCAAATAAACTCAGAGATACTAAAACTCATAAATGAGGAAAACATAGATCTACTTCTACTTCTGTTTAACAACATATATAAGACAGGCAAGATTCCCCAGGATTGGCTCGAATCAACTTTTATACCCTTACCAAAAAAGTATAGTGCAAGAGGAAATGTAACGACTACAGACTCATCAGTCTGATGAGTTATGTTCTCAAGATCCTATTAAAAATTATACACAAGAGGATATATAACAAATGCGAATCTAACATCGGCTCGGAACAGTTCGGATTCCGAAATGGGCTAGGTACGAGAGAAGCTTTTTTCAGCCTACAAGTCCTTGCACAGAAGTGCCACGACCAACAAAGAGATATACATATTTGTTTCGTCGATTTTGAGAAAGCGTTTGATCGAGTAAACCATGATAAACTTTTCGAGTTCCTGGAGGAAATCGGGTTGGATGATGGGGATTTGAGACTTCTCAGAAACTTGTATTGGCACCAGTCCGCAAGAATAAGAGTCGAGACTAACTTATCTTCAAGAAACATTGACCGTTGTAGAGGTGTGAGACAGGGGTGCGTGTTGTCCCCCACACTATTTAATATATACTCAGAGTATCTGTTTGCGAAGGCGCTTAGGGGTTGTAACGACGGAATAAAAATAACGGTGTCAATATATCGACTATCCGTTATGCAGACGATACTGTGTTAATTGCGGATACCGATATAGGATTACAAAACATGATCAACAGATTGAATATGACATGCAAAGATTTTAATATGGCCATAAACATCTGCAAAACGAAAGTAATGTTAATTTCTCGTAATTCAAACGTACGCACACCTCTACAGGTTGACGGGGAAATATTGACCTGGGATGATCGCTTTAAGTACCTGGGCTGCTGGATTGACTCAAGACTGAACCATGACATCGAAATAAGGTCCAGAATTGAATAGGCAAGGCAAAATTTCTTCAAACTCAAAAACATACAGTGCGATAAACAGCTAAATGTAAATTTACGCATACGATTTACAAAGTGTTACGCCTGGTCAACGCTATTATACGGAGTGGAAACATGGACCTTGAAAACTGTCAGTATGCACCGTATAGAAGCATTTGAAATGTGGACATACCGAAGAATGCTAAGAATTCCATGGACATCACATACAACTAATGAGGAAACTTTGAAAAGGGTACACAAAGATCGAGAACTGCTCCACATAGTAAAGATGCGAAAGACGGCTTACCTTGGTCACGTTTTGAGAAATGAAAAATATTATCTACTGCTGCTCATAATTGAAGGAAAGATAGAGGGTAAACGTGAGCTTGGCAGAAAGAAACTATCATGGACGCGGAATATTAGGAACTGTACCGGATTAAACTTTGAACAACTCATTAGAGCTGCTGCAAATCGAGAGACCTTTGCTGATGTGATCGCTAACCTCCGATGACGGAGAGGGCACAAAAAGAAGAAAAGAAGATTTGTAAAATAGAAATTTGAATAATGAACATATTCTGCTAATTATTATTTTAGTAACGGAAAATAACTATATTACCATTAGTGTTCTTGTACCTACTTAAACTGAAATTGAATCCACTATGAACATACTTGATTTGATGAATAATTTTGAAAACGTTTGTAAATATATCCATTGTTTTTTTTTCGTGAAATTTATGGCACATTTTACATCGACGTCAGCTTCGTTTATAAAGTAATGTCTCCTCTGGTATATCATACAGTAAAAAATTGTATAAATCCACCTTGAATAAGCATCTCCCGAAACGTTGAATTTTCACCATCGAAAAAATTATAATAGATTAAAGTAGACATTTAAAATAAAGAAAGTGGGGAATGGAGAAACTGTCAAGCGGTTGCCGAGTGGGACCGAGGGGCTAGAGGGTGCACGGAACGTAATCTTGAAGGGTAGATACAGAAAGAGTCTTTCCGAACGTTCGTTTCTTATATACAATATTTTTTCTCTGGGAAAACTTTGTTGTTTGAAGCTGTGCGCCGCTAAGCGATCATTAATCATGAGTAAGTTTCGGAGTGAGTGACGTGTCGGAACGGAGCAGCAGCGGCAGCCCTGCACACCACACGGTCCGCGGCCCCCTCGTCTACGACAGAAAAGAACTCCGGGGAGCTGCTCTCAGAAAATTGCAACATCTCGGGTTTCGAGTAGGAGAGGAATTCTCTCGGCATGGCCTTATCCGCGCGATGAACTCTCGAATAAAGGATTCTTCTATTTGATGACGTGGCGGAACGGTTTTCTCAGGGAATGGGATTTTTGTTTTATCTTAATTAAATAGCGCGTCCTACGTTTTCAATTAAGATCCACGTCCAATTTGATAATTTTATGACAGCACGAATACATAAATTTACTTCTGTTTTTATTTTCACTTCAAACTTTATCAGTTACCTAAAATTATTATTTTCCTTTTATGCAGGCAATAAATGGAACTCTATTATTTTTTAAATTAGAATAGTCCATACTCTCTATTACAATATACATACTTTTATGTACATTGATTAATAGCACAAACTACAATTTTACATGATTCCAAACTGGCGTATAACTTATCAATTGCCAACAAAAAAAAAATAGTTGAGATTAATTATTACTGGTAAGTTATGTCTCAATTACGCAAATTTTCTATTAACCCTATATTGCACGAAATTTAATTTTGCAACATAATTTTTTTTATACAATGTTTTTCAACGCCCTATACACGTAAAAAATAACAAAACAAATATTAAATTGATTTTTCAAAAATTTTCCACTGTTTTTTTTTTTTTAAATATTGTGCCAACATGACACAGTCACTAATATCGTACGAAAATTATGTGTATTCATTTATTACATCCTACATTATGGTAATCAAAGAAACAATTCTTTTTTTCATATAAACATAAATATACTTTACATTTGACACGAATTGACACGAATTTACATGAATTATGAATTACATACAACGACATCTATCAGTTGGAAAAATAATCTGTGATACCACTTTTTGGATCTGGTTCGAATTCTATGCAGACCAAGTAGGGAGTCCAGAAGATCCACCCTTCCCATGTGTTTGTTGTACACCTTTACAACGTCTGGGCAGGTAATATCCTTCCTAGCCTTATCAGATTTGAAGAATCTTTGAACCTTGTGTGATGGCTGACTGCCAGCAAAAGTGGATAGCAGCGTGACCACCTTGTTGTCGTACCACTGTACAGCCTTCACTAGCTGGTTTCTGTATTTGGTTACTTTTTCTATAAAAGAACCTCTACCTTTTTGTTTCCAAGTCTTTTCCGTGGGAAAGCTGCACCCCATTAACCTGTTTGTTCTCACAGTTCCTACACAATCAATTCCATTTGGAAGTCATATGAAAAACCACTGACCCCAGAAAGAACCCACAACTTATAACCCCACTTATGCGGTTCCTTTGGATTGTATGTTTTGAATGAAATTCTACCCTTGAAGGGTACTATTTGTTCATCACAAGACAAGTTTTCCTCCATTGGTATTTTACTGCACACGGACTGAATATGATCAACAACAGGTTGAATTTTTTCAGTTTTATTTTGCATTTGCTGATTGTCGTTGAAATGTAAGTATCTTTTTATTTCTTGGAAACGGTTGACCGGCATAACATCAGCAACTTGGGGTACTCGCGTGTCTGCACCCCAGTACTGTCTTGTACTGGGCAATTTTATTATTGACATCCACAGTAAAATGCCAATAAATTTCAGTATTTCATCCGTTGTAGTGACGAAAGGGCGATTTGGATTAGTTTGAACAGAATAAAGCATTGACATGTCTACTATCATCTTCAGAAATTCATCAGTGAAGAATGGTTTGAAAACGGCGTAAGGAGTGGCAAGCTCTAACATTTCGTCTGGTAAATCAGTGTTACCGCAAAACCGTACATTGTCGTTTTCTGTGAAAGTCTCTTCCTCCTTCCACACTAATTTCTGACTTTTAGATTTAGAAGAAAATTGGATATTTGCTAAGGTACTCAATGGTTGTTCGTCTTCAGAATCGAATTTGTCAAAATTTTCTTGATTATTAGCCTCATTTTCAATCACATTCCGATGTTCTTGAATTTCTTCAACATCAAGCTGGTAAGAATTCCATAAAAAGATCTCGAACTGATGGGTTCCCACTTTTCGTCCATTTTATATTTTGTGCACTTTATGCACAGTGTTCCCAAAAAAGGCACAAATACCTGTGTCAATGTTTACAGGTAAGTATATATGATATAACAAAAATCAAATAATACGTACCTTTACTATACTGTAGCACACCTTACAGAATTTTTTTGAACTCGGAAGCAGACTTTATAACAAAACTAACATCACCAACCAAAGTAAGTTGACAACAGGTAACCTCAAATCTGCTTGACATGATCATCTGTTTGAATAATTTTGGTCGTAGTACTGTGCTGCCACCTGTAGCTGAGTAGCCCAATTTAAAGGATAGTATTCCTTGGTGGGACCAATGTGCATACCGATGTTATTTCTTTGAAAATAAAGTTTATAGAATGTTTAATTCATGGTGTTCCCGAATGGGCACAAAATGCAATATAGGGTTAAATACTGGATCCACAATCAGTCCAAATTAGTATTTAGTTTTGGAAACTTATTCTTTGATTGAACAAATTATTTTTGAAATCGAAATTATGAAATTAATTGAATGCAAATATTGTGGATAAAAAAGATAAAATGAACAAAAATTTTAATAAATCTTACAAAATTAATTTTAGTATTAGTCACCGATAATTTCAAATAGGTTCATTATCTTAATGCTATAAAATTATTCTGGATAAATCTTATTTTGTTGCCTTTAGGCCTATGAGGTGCTACCCAGAAATTCCCGGAATGCGAAAAAACATCATCTCCTTCAAACGACTCTCTCTTGCAAATGAATACACCGATCCCAACGACTTGTCCTTGATTGAAAGCAGTGCCGGAAGACTTCGCTTAACGTGTTCAACGTTGCCTGCGATTCGTTCTGGATCTCCTCAATCGCCTCAAAACAGCGCCCCTTGAGTTTCAGTTTTTAGAAACTTCGGAATCAGGAAGAAGTCACAAGATACAAGATCTGAGAAGTAGGGAACGTGGGCTAGTACTGTCATCTTCGTTAAGGCTAGCAACTGAGGCACTAGAAGTGACATGTTGTTTTGTGCATTATCGTGGTGTACGATTCACGAATTGTTACGTCACTTGACAGGCTGCTGGCATTGGTCTTTTAGTCGTCTTTTAGTCACAATAAAATCGTCCAATAAGTGTTTCGCCTAATGGTAGAAATTCTTTGTGCAGGATGCCATCAGCGTCATAGAAGCACATTAACATCGACTTGATGTTGCTTCAAGCTTGCCGTGTTTTCTTCGGTCGTGATGGCGTCCTCCGCTGCGATGACTGCTTCTTCGTTTCGGGATCATACCCATATTATCCATGGTTCATCGCCAGTAATGAATTTAGTACTGAAGTCCGCATCCCTTTCGAAAGTTCCTTTAAACTCTGTGCGCGCATGAACACGGAGCTGTTTGTTAAATGCTAAGTAACCTTGGCACAAACTTCTCAGCGATACGCCGCATCTTGAGTTTGTCAGAGAGAATACACACAAATGCCGACAGTATTACAAATGTCATGGATTATTTTCCTTCGGTCTTGCAGAATAGCATTACGCACTTTTGGCGTATTTTGAGGCGTATTTTCCGTTGGTAGACAACCGGAGCGCTGATCATCATTAACAGATATGCGTTCATTTTTAAAACGGTTGTACCACTCATAAGTTTGCATCTGGTCTAAAGCATCCTCGCCAAACTCTTTTTTAAGCATTTTCAGAGTTTCCGCTGCTGTTTTACCAAGATCGAAGTAGCATTTAATGCACGATCTTTGCTCTTTCACATCAGGCATTATAGTGCCGCAGAATAACTCAAACACAACTTAACAAAAATAAATATAAAAACTTTTTGCCACCATCTTTCAAAGTACCGAACCAACGAACTACCGCTACGAAGCTGAACTGCCATCCCTTCGTGCCGCACATTCAAATTCCGGGAATTTCTGGGTGTCAAATCGAACCTCTAAATCCAATATTAATTGGCCTCTACGTCTTAAAACCTTCTCCATACAAGAACTATGTTGCAAAATCCGAAAATTAATTTATAAAGCGTTAATTCAAGACGATGTTGATCTTACATTGGGGAGAGAAAGAAAAGAAGTCGGTTTCCTAGTAGAATGCAATTTTCTGAATTTTGAGGATCCTTAATCTATAATTAATTTATTTGCTGGCTGATCATTTCAAAAACGTTCAGAATTCTATGTCTTGAAGCGCTTCTTCATCAACCAATGCAATATCTCTCCTGTAGAGATGATCAAATTCCTACCATTATTGTAAATTATTTTGAAATGTGTTTACTAGACAATTGGCGAAGATATTTAATTTGTGTCTCTCTACGTCCACGTTTCCCTCTGCTTGGAATAGTACTTCGGAAATAACTAACTACTCTTTTATTGCTATTGTGATGAACTTGTCTTTCAACTGTGAAATGCTTGTCATTCTGGATTCGTTTAAATAAAACTAACTCTAATTCAAAACAGAATGTTAATAATAAAACAAATACACTAATAACACTTAACTAACTATAAAAATAATAACAATACTTATATTAGCATCTATATAACAATATTTATGGTCGTACGTATGGTCGCTGGTTGAATGAATTCTATCCCTTCCAAGCGCTGTATTTATATCTTATGAGAAGTCCAGGATAATCCGGGTTCTTCGCCTCGTTGCTCGTAGCTTCCGGCGTCTAATGGCGTGTTAGCTGAGTGGCATTACCGCCTGACGCGAGCGGCCGATGACTCACATCATCCTCTTCTTAAAGAATAAGTTTCATTCCCAAACATGCCATCTCTTGGTTCCATCAAGCGATGTCCACGGCCTTATCTTGTCTGGGTGTCAGGGAATATGCAGGCCGAAAACGCAGACCATAATTTCCATACCAGTGTGCTGGAATATTACTTCTAGCATACTTCTTACAATTCTTCAGTCCAGACGATCTAATCACAATCCAATTTTGGAACTGCTAATTTCAAAATATCTTATTGTAACATTTGTTCACGCAAATGGACCAGGGGCTACCTCTGATATTTTAAATAAAAAAAAACTGTATCGAATGTACGTTGAAAAAATATACCCTCAGAAAACTATGAGTTACAATACGTATAGGAATATTTTCTCAAAGACTTTAATATTTGATTTTATCCAAGGTCTGACACCTGTAGTGCCGATGATGGCTTAAAAATAAAAATAACACCATTGGAAACTCAAATAAAAAATACTGGGCCATTAGAAACGAAAGCACAAGTTAAGTTAAACAAGGAATTAAAACAGATTGAAACGGAAAACAAACTGCATAAGTTGATGCTTCAAGCCTTCAAATCTATTATAGAAAACGGATATCAAAGAACCATTCTAGAAACCGCAAGGACTACGAAGCTGTAACAATGGATTTTAGCAAAAACTTGCCAACTACAAACATAACCACAAACGATCTTTACTTCAAACGGCAACTTACTTTGATCAGTTTTAATGTCCACAAATCAATATTTCTTTTATACTTACCCACAAATAGTGGCTAAAATTGGAGCCGATGATGTCAGGTCTACGCTGTATCACTTTTGCTTTGAAATTTTAAGACCAGAAGTTAAACACCTGCGTATATTTTGACATTCCTGCGCAGGACAAAGTAAAAATTATACGCTTATTAAATTTTTGCATTACCTAATTCATGGGAAAAACAAATTTGAAGATATTCGTGTCACTTTTCCTATTAGAGGGCACTCTTATCTTGAGTGCTACAGGAACTTTGGATTGACAAATCAAAAAGCAAGAGTAAAGATTCCTGCTCAATGGGTTGAAGTATTAAAGGCATCAAAATCTAAACCAACTCCTTTTGATGTGTACGACTGCAAGCAAAATGTTTTTTATAACTGGTCGCAGTTTTTGCAAAGCGTCTAAAAGGAAACGTCTTCATTTGCTACAAGACCAGTTCGAAAATTGCAATTTCGTAAAGAACATCCACGTATTGTCGCAGCAAAAACGTCTTACAATGTCAATTGAAAACGATGAGCGTTCTAGTCGTTCATCGACGGAAAACACGCCATGAAATCTGGCAAAAGTGCGTGATGCTATTTTGCAAGACCAAAAGGAGAACAATCTACGACATTTGTAACACGCGGCGTATTGCTGCGAAGTTTATACCAAGGTTACTCAGCATTGAACAGAAACAATAACAGAAACTGGTCGCAGTTTTTGCAAAGCGTCTAAAAGGAAACGTCTTCATTTGCTACAAGACCAGTTCAAAAATTGCAATTTAGTAAAGAACATCCATGTATTGTCGCAGCAAAAACATCTTAAAATGCTGTTGTAACAGATTTGGTTTTAACGACACGCAATCCAAAATTCGATTGTGTTACCGGCCCAACGCAACTTTATCATGGACTGATATCCATATTGAAAGAAAGTATGGGCAACTTCAGCAATTGAAAGTGTTTATTTCAGAAGAATTGCAGTCTTATTACGAAAAATTTCCATTTTTTTGATAACAATAATTACAGCGAAGACGAATTTGATGTAAGTAAAATTTTATGTGAGAAAAATAAGGTTAGAGGTGAAGGACAAGCATTGTAATAAACAGTTAAACTTAAAGAAAAAATTTCTAACCATGTGACTTTGTGTTTGATGTTATCTTCGGAATTCCTATATATTCTTCTGGCTCTTCATCCTTTGGCTTCATCTTACTCTTCTGACCTATTTTAGCCTGTGTGGATGCTTTTTCTAAAACTTTTTGAAGGGGTTCGGTGACCGGCTTGAAATGTTGGGTTAGTAATGCATCAAATTCGGAACGGCCCAATTTCAATGCCAAATGTTTTTTTTTCTAATAGAGGCGCTAGCTCGGATGATTTCAGACGTGATTTCATCTTCATCATTTCGTTTACCCCTTTTCTTAGGTGGCATTATCAAGACAGCTTCGTAAACAGATAGTGAACAGCTCCGAAACAGATGTCGAACAGGTCTGAACAGATAATGATCAAGTCTGGATAGTTATAAAACAGATAATAGACAGCTCTGGAACAGGAATGAACAGGTCCGAACGGATATTAAACGGCTATTGAAACAGATAAGCTGTTTTCAGACTTTAATACTATAGATTGTGTTCATAACTAGCGGAAAAGCTTTATTATAAGTGAAGAAATACATTCACAGAGTGTCCAATATATATCACAACATATGTCTCTGATATCGACTCACGATTGCTCTTCCTCCATTGTTGTGCTTCTTAGTCATATGAGTATCATCAACCTATTGACTAATATGCCCGTGTTCACAAATATATACAGAGAATTTCACTTAAGATGCAATATACAAACATGTATAGGTTTTTTATTTCCATAGAAACTAGGTAATACATTCTTACATTGTCCCTCGTAAAATGCAACATATCAATATAATTTGACATTAGTTAAGTCAAAAGTAGCAGTATTTCTATTTCGATATTAGCTTAGTATCAATCTTAAATGATATACACAAAGGAAGAGAGAACTCAGCTAGTGACGTGGTATCTTTCGGGATTCAATTCAATAAACGATATTTATCGGAAATGCAGTTTTAATCCTAAAACACTACATTGAATTAAATAGGCTTTACTGTCAATAATTTGACAAAACAACCATGAAAGATATCATATCGATCATAACTATTACATATTGCATTTTATGTGGGACAGTGCAAGTGCATAGTATTTTCGTATCTATGGTTACTACATTCATATATTGCAAGTTACATGAAATTCTCTGTATAACAATCGAACATTTTTCTATAGCGACCCTCATCGATATCACTATCTTTATCTATTGTTAGAAAATCATATTTATTTTTCCAACACTCAGCACAAACAGCTTTAAACTCATCGAAAGTCATATCAGTGTTGACATGATCGGCATATATGTGTCGAAGATTTAAATCATCTTGTTTAAATAAAATAATAAAATTAGCATTGTCTCGTATTAAATGTTTTGGTATTCGAGTATACGTCTGACATAAGTAGAAACAATCAACCGACTTATGTCGACCCATGCTAAAATTTGCTCTAATTTTATCCTGTGTCTCGCAAGCAACATCATCGAAAATAAAAACAGGGTTTTCTAAAGTTTTTCAGGGATCTATGATGTTATCGTTTTCTGAATACTTAAAATATTTAACGCCCTTCACGTTATTCAACACTGCCTCTAGAAATTGATATTTAGGCTGGTAAAGTGACTTGGAATATACATAGATATTGTCAAATTTTAGACCATTCTCTTCGGTAATCAAACTCATAAGAGTATTGGTTTTTCCACAGTTAGATGGTCCACATATTATGCCTCTGATTGTATTGTAGTAGTCATCTAAATTTTTAACCTTTTAGGTAACCTTCTGCTTAACGATACGAATTTCGTGATAATGAAGGTATATAATACGATCATCTATTCATATATCTTTCACTCAAATGTCTACATTCAAAGATGGTAGAGGTGTATTAAATTCCCTCATTAATAAGTTGCCGGTAGAATTACATCTGCCCGGCTACCAATACTGCGGTCCTGGTACGAAACTGAAACAACGTGTAGCACGTGGTGACCAAGGAATTAATCCGCTTGACGCTGCATGCAAGGAACACGATATCGCCTATTCGAAGAACGGTGATGCTGTAAAACGTCATCAAGCCGATCACATACTACAAGAAAGAGCGTGGACTCGAGTCAAATCTAAGGACGCAAGTTTTGGCGAAAAAGCAGCAGCTTGGTTGGTCACTAACAGCATGAAAGTTAAAAGAAAATTAGGTATGGGGTTAAATCTAATTAACACGAAGCGTGGAACAGCTATAATGAAAAAACAAAAAATGATAGAAGGCGGCTTCGTACGAAAAATTCCGTTTAGAAAGGGGGTTGTCGACCATGCTAAGGTAGCCCTAAAAAAGTCTAAACTTAAATATATTGTTAAAGGAGCTAGAATAGCGCTCGCTTCTGCTAAAATCGCGATAAAGAAGAATGGAGGTAAAAAAAATATCAATACACCTAGAGTTATACCTCTACCGAAATTAGGCGGTATCATTCCTCTCATACCTCTATTTGCTGGCCTAAGTGCTTTAGGTGGTCTTACCGGGGGCGTGACTGGAATTGTACGAGCGTTAAATAAGGCTAAGGCATCTCAAAAAGTATTAGAAGAGACGCGACGTCATAATAAGGCTATGGAAGAAGTTGCTTGGGGAAAACAGGTGAGGGGATGTTTTTGAAGCCATATAAAAGGGGAATGGGGTTATATCTTGAACCAAATAAGAAAACAAAAAACTGTTAAATCGACTGCCACGAAGAGCTCTCACAGACGTAGACATTTCAAAGTATGGAGATTATTTACCCTACTTCCGAGGCGTCTTTATGAGAAATAGCTTACCAAATATACCAGAAAGCAATGAGTGTGCAGTAGTAACTCATCTTATTTAATTTTTTTTCAGATGGAGTGAAAAAGGTTCATTTTTCCTTACATATTTTTAAATGCGTGAAGGTTTTATTTTTTTCTATAATACAACAAATATTTTAATTGTTAACTTTATAACCATTATTAGCTTTATAATAAAGAATAGTTTACTTGAAATCGCCTTTCCTTTACACTTTCCATATTTATTTTACATGGTCGTGAGTTTTCAACTTAATTTTACTCAGAATAATAGAAGTGTGACTGAGATCGTTTTTCTCGTGTACCCTTCATTTGTACAATCAATGTACTCATTGCAAATTGTTCGTAAATACAGCATATGTTCAGAAAGTGTTGATACTTTGGGACTATTAAATAGAGTGATAATATTAGAATTGCTAGCTGATAGTCAAGATTTAATTTCAGCGTCATTTAAATCGTGATTCTTTCTTTTTATCATGTTTTTGGTCTGATTCTACTAATTATCTTAAAAGAATTATACTTACGTCAAAAAAGATATGTATAATTTAAAGTTGTTTAAAAATAAGCTGAATTGGTGCTTCACTCAGTGCAACTTAAAAACAAATTTTACTGAAATTATAAGCACTCAGAAATTTAGGATTTTGAAGCAAAATCTTAATTTAAAGATAACTGTGATATGTAAAAAGTGGGTCGAGGGAGTTTGTTTGAAAGAAATTTGTTCAACGGTGCTTTGTTAGACAGTAATTGGAAAAATCTTCTAAAGGAATAATATTCGAAAAGATATACATGTGAATATTATCAATATTCTTTTCTTGGGTAAAGTGATTTTATATTTATGTTTGATTAATGTTTGATCATATAACCTGACCTGATCTTACCTGACCTTAAAAAGAGAAGGTTAATAATAAAATTTTTTATATGAATTATTTCATTTTACACATATACATCCAATAAATTTTAATACGAAATATTGTGGATAACGTCACGTAGATAAGTAAGAATAACTCATCCCACTACAAATATGCTCGCTATTTATAACATTTAATAAAAGCGCCGCGTTGTCCTTATACTTTTTCTTTCATTTATGTACGCCTTGACTTGCATTTAGTTGTTCTATTCGCATATAATTTAGGCTCTACAAAATGTCGACTGCACCGCTCCAATCTGCCCCTGAAACCCACGATTTCATCCTTCTATTAAGTTATTGGTTTTACTTAGGCCGTCTACCAGGGAGTCAAAGCAGTTCCATATTGTGATAGGAAAACGTAGTTGACAACGCAATTTCGGCGATTAGGGCGGCCATTCCACGTATCTTCAAAGTAGTCGATTGGTTGTTGTGCTACTTCTGGCAATACTTCATTATCAAAGCTTCAAAGAAATTCTAAACTTCTGCAGGAGGAACGAACGCCAATGCCGTTAACATCTTTATCTTCAGAGCAAACTACAAGTTATAATCGTATGCTTGTTTTCAGCAATCTGTTTGAATCCGTCAATGGAAAAGGCAACCATCTATTGCTATTTTCGGCATTTCTACTCCAACAGCTTTAATCATAGCCGGTTCAAAGTCAATCACAATAGAACTCAGATTCACTCGCGGTTTCAAGTTTAAACCTATTTTATTTTGAAATTCTTTTGGAAATATTATTAAGCAAAGTAATCATTTAATGTTTCAAACCAGGGATCGCTAATAAAATACTAATCACTTACCTTGCACATAACTAATTTAATAATTGTTTACCTGATAGTACACTTATTTTCTTTTGATAAATAGTTCGGACAAAATTTTCGATTCGAACAAGTTTCCTCTCGAACAAATTTCTATTCGAATACATTTCTAATAAAATAAATTTTTCTCGAACAAATTTTGGTTGAACAAATTACTTTCGAACAACTTTCCGCAGTCCGTAAGTAAAAAGCAATTTTTAGTTTCTTTGAAAATTTCCCAACAAATCTGAAATAAATTCTATACTTTATGTTCTTCTAATTCCATCCTAGTAACAATGACAAATTTTAACTAAAGTAGATTTCCAAGTACTTCTCTTCTTATTTTGAATTCTTGTTCATACACAATATCAGAAAATAACGAGACTGGTGCTGTAGAATAAAAATGAAACATTTAGTTAGAAAACTTCAACACAATACACTTGTCCCATCGATTCATCCGATTGTCATAAACATCTAAGAAACCATTTTTTGAGAGCCTATTTGGTATACCCTTGAGCGCGTTGTTGAGTTCTAAATTCAACTCAAATTTTCGACATCTCAATTCTTTTTTATTTCAGGAAACAAATGGAAGTCACATGGAACAAGGTCAAGTGAGTCGGCAGGATGAACCACATTTTCACAACCAATTCTTCAAGTGTTC
The DNA here is from genome assembly GCA_935421215.2 of Melolontha melolontha. Lineage (NCBI taxonomy): Eukaryota > Metazoa > Arthropoda > Insecta > Coleoptera > Scarabaeidae > Melolontha > Melolontha melolontha. Next base: position 76,432,022 of record OW285240.1, read on the forward strand.
GTTGGCAAATGTGCTTTTAACAGTTTTCGCGTTCTGCAGCCTTAGACTGCTTTTCAGCTTCCATTGCATACTTGGAGACTTTAATTCAGGGTCGTAATTATAAAACCAACTCTCGTCACATGTACTCACGCTCCTTAAAAACTGTGGAGTTTGTTAGAGTTGCCATTTCCAATGCCGAAAAATTGTCACTGGATTGGCTTTTTGTTCATCGGTCATCACTTTTAGAATTCATTTTGCCGCAACCTACGGTACCCTAAGTCTTCATGAATAATTTTTTGAGTGGAACCACAAGACAAATTAACAATGTCAGATATTCGATATATGCCAATCCGACGATCATTTTGGATCAAGACGTTAATTTCTGCAACTTTTGAATCAATTTTTTATGCCACTCAAACACTACATCGGGATCAAATGTCAGATGGGTATGCAGTTTTAATAATTTCAAGTTTCAGTTGGAGTTTTACCAAATTGTATCGCATATTTTTGCTCCACTCTCATTTCCTCGATGGGTAAGTCAAATACTGACAATTCAGTAATTAATTTGCAATAAACGTCAAACGTTAAATCAAAGCCTACTTGAGGGCAAGTACATTAGAGATGGAGGTTTCATGTTCTATTTTTAGTGTTATAAAATTCTACTTGTGAAGGAAGTTATAGCACCCGTCTCGTTATATTTTGATATACCCTCGTAATTATAAAATTTGAATTAATCTGTAATTTCAAGAGCATGATATTTGCTCTTTTATAGCGAAAATGTCTGGTTTCTACTACTGTTCCCCCGAAATCAATGATCAATCTTTCCCTTTTTTGACACAATATTTAGTTTATATTTCGTCGTTTTTCATTGATTTAAATTTATGTTTGTGATAATACTTATTTAGATCTACGTCTAATATATAATGTCAAGAAGTTATAGTTATTCTAAGGAAATATATGGACATTTTGATTAAGATAAGCTCTGGTATTAATCTTTGAACAGACCGGACTCGATTATTTACGATAATAAATTACTGCATATGGCAATAAATTTGTAACACCATTAATGGACCGGGCCACCGCCAAAGTTCGAGTGTAAAGTGACGTTATAGTAAAATGACTGGGCGTGATGACATGCCAGTTGTCACGCCGAGGATAAATTCATCATTGCCCTTCTCTCTACTTGCTCCTCAATCGATGACGTCATGGTTCACTCAGCACTCTGTACACACACGAACAAGCTCTTTCTCTCACTCAATGAGCGCATTTCATTTGCGTCCATGTGAAATAGAGATTTCTTTTGGTATTGCACAAGGGTGAAAGAAGACAGAGAAATTCACCAAGTAGCATCCACATGACGAATTTATGTGTTTTCCTAAAATGCTGTCGTTATTTTTTTTTTGTGCGTTTCGTACTCCTATACGAAGGGAGAACTTGAATAGGGTTGTTTTGAAAAGGACGTTTATACGTCTAGAAAATTCGATTACAACTATTGCGTTGTGAAAAATAGTTAATTGTTGCTGGTATTATGTACCTTTGTTGATATAAACACTTTAGAATCAACCAATAATGAATAAAATAAAAACATTAAATTTGTACTTGCTATATGAAAACAAAATTTAAATATACAGAGGACATCAAAATAACACCGATCTTTATACACTTAACACGCCCAAACGAATTTTATATTTTTTCTTTTAAACACTTCCAAAAGCACGTAATGAAGTAAGAAAAGTTAAAAATTAATATACGCATAGTGAAATGAGAGGTATTTGGGAATTATAAAAACAAAAAGTTAAAAGTAATATCAAAATATACAGCATCAAATTGACGCTTAAAATAGAGAAGATAAGTTATTTTCGTGTCCGGTGATCCGACGATCGAAGGATTGGCTGTTTCAGCGTGGTTATCCACTTTCAGCTGCTTGCAGGGGCGCCTCATTGTTGAGGTTGTCGCATGCATTTGCAAACTTCTTGGAGCATCTTTTCTTGGGGCCCAGTTATATAATAAAACTAAATATTAAAGTAATAAATTGGACCCAAAAGTATGTGAAAAGGTAATGAAGTCGATTACATATCTGAACAAATGAAGTAATGCAATAAGTTAAAACGAAAATAATGGTTAAATGAATAAAAAATAATAACAAGATGAAATATATAGGAAGAACCGATAGTTATCAATATACGAATACCACAATGGAATTTAGGTAAAAGAAAAAAGGAATTGAAGAGAGTAGTAAATAAATTAAATATTTGCCACTTCTTCAAAAGAACAGTTGGAATGGACACCTAATAACCTATATAGTTAGTTATATGTACAGGAAGTGCTATCCAGAAATTCTCGGAATTTGAATGTGCCGCGCTAAGGTTTGGCAGTACTGCTTCATAGTGATAATTCGTGCGAGCTACGTCTATACTAAGATAATCTGTTAAACAGTACTTTACTAGATGGTGACAAAGGGTTTTTGTGTTAATAATATTATTTTCAATATACTAAAATAAAAACATTAAACACTATACATTAATATATTTGTTGTGTTATGTTTGAGTTATTCACCAATAATACAATGTCTAACGTGAAAAAGCAAAAAGCACGCATCAAATTCTGCTTTAAACTTGGTAAAATGGCAGCGCAAGCCTTTAAAATGCTTATACAAGCGTTTGACGATGATGCCTTAGGCCGGAGACAAACTTATGAGTGGTACAACCCTTATAAAAATGGATGTGTGTTGATTGATAATGATAAGCGTTCCGATCGTCCATCGACGGAAAACAGGCTACAAAATATGGTAAAAGTGCGTGATGCTATTCTGTAAGGCCGAAGGAGAACAATCCATGACATTTGTAAGATTGTCGGCTTGTCGCGACGTTTGTCAGGGTATTCTGTCCTGCGAATTCGACATAGGGAGTATTGCTGCGAATTTGTGCCAAGGTTACTCAGCATTGAACAAAAACCGTACCGTGTTCATGTGTGCACAGGGCTGAAAGAAACTGAAAAAAGAGATGCGAACTTCAATACCAGAACTGGCGACGAATCATGGGTGTACGGCTATGATCGCGAAACAAGGCAGCAGTCGTCGCAGTGTACGGCAAATTTATGGCAACGTCAAGTCGATATTGATTTGCTCTTTTAACGCTGATATCATCGGTGCACAAAGAATTTCTCCCAACAGGTGAAATAGATAAAGGACGATTTTTTTGCGATATTCTTCGTCGATTAGGAGAAAATATTCTACACAAACGATCTGCCAAGTGGGGCAAAAATTCGTGGATCTTGCACCTACACAATGGACTAACCCACACGTCACTTGTTGTGCGTCTGCTTCTAGCCTTAAGGAGGACGGTAGTAGTAGACCACCCTCCCTTCTTACCAGATCTTGCTACTTGTGACTTCTTCCTGTTTCCGAAATTGAAACTGCTGCTCAAGGGGCACCGTTTTGAGACGATGAGGACCAGTGTTGAACAAGTTAACACGCGAAAACTTCTAGCACAGCTTCCAGTCATGGACAAGCCGCTGGGATTGGTGTATTAATGCGGAAGGAGAGTACTTTGAAAGGGATGGTAGTGAATAAGTTGTAAGAACAATTTTTTTCTTCTTTCGCATTCCGAGAATTTCTGGGCTGCACCTCGTATTATTTTCCTCAGCACTCTTATTATTCTCAAGTTCTTTAATGCATTCAATTAGTTCTTCTTTTGTTGGTACTTCCACAGTTTCTTCCACATTGTCTTATTCTTCCTCTGGTTTTGTTCCTGCCCTGTTTCCTCAGCTTCATTTAACAATTTGTCAAAATATTTGTAAAAACTGTTTAATCTTCCTTCTTTATCTCTTAAATAAGGGAACTACATTTATTATTTTGTTATTATTATTTTATTATTTTTATATAGGTAATTGAATTTAAATCCTGCATAAAGAATTCAAAAAGAAAAATCGGACGTATACAGCGAATTTTATTTTTACATTAACAACTTTCAGGTTTCCGCATATTTTAGGAACGTATGGAACGATATGGTTTTATTAAAATATCAGGGGCTTTAATAAAATTTCTACCACGAGTCTAGCACGTTATACATTTTTCTTCCATTAAAAACAAGAATAACACATTATAAAATCAATATACGAGCATTATTAATTTAGTAATGGATATTTTACGAGGGATAGTACTACAGGAATTTTCAATTTGGCACACCGAATATTGTTATTGCAGAAGGAGCGGCCGCTCTTCGTGTAATAACGTAACCATCGCCGGCATTTTAATTTTTAATCCGAAAGCTGAAGCCCATGTATCGGCTTCCTCTCTTTTTTCCTTCCTTTTCCCACAGTCCTTCGTTACTTCCACCCCCTTTTTACCAACTAAAGTTTCGTAAATGACGTATATATAGAATGTTTCAGCTAACTTTTATAAGACGCCTGGCAGGTGTGTTTGAATGGACTAACAAACTTATGTTATATAACAGTGTGAAGTGCGATCAGGTTATTAAATAATATATGCATCTAGATAAAATGTAGTAGTCGACAATGTGGCTAGTCATTTGGTCGCGGTGGGTGACTTCACTTGTGGCGCCAGAATAAACGACTCATCGTTACTGAGCACATATACTGTTGCATTTCCTTATTTTGGTTTTGATAGTGATTTCTAACTTTCTTTAAGAAGTCTTTATTATCTTTGTATTAGAAGTCTCTTAACTTCTTTATTTGAATATAAAAATATCATTCTACACTATACAAGAATAATTTTGAAAAATTTAATTAACCTAAGAAGGAAATCAATTAGGACTTTTGTTTAAATAAAATATGAAACATATTGAAAACAGTTCTAGAAAATATCCTTGAAATTACCAAACATATTAAGTGCTTTGACTCAAATCTTTAGAATATAAACTATATTCGTGTTCTTGATAATAGCAGGTAATTAACCAATTAAGATTTGAGAAGCAGTAGTGTGTCAAGTAGTCCTCCTATAATTTTCTCACTTATCTATCATCAAAGGTTGGATTCAATGGATTGAAGACATCATTTCTACTAAAACGAAAGATTCAAAAGAAAGTAAAAACGAAGTCGTGCAGCTATATGTTGTTGCTATATGTTAATGAATCGTGGACTTTAAGATATAAACATAAGTCAAAACGCACTAGAAATGAGGCTTTTAGGAAAGATTCGAGGCAAAACAAATAGATAAAATAAGAAATTAAGCAAAATATATCAAGATTAATTAAGGTGGTATATGTATGAAAAGCATATGAAAAGAATGCATATGGAAGACTAATAAAAACCTAAAATGGGGAAATAAGAAAAGGAGCATTGAAGAGAGGCATAAGATGAGAAAATATAAAAGAAATGACGAAAGATACGTTCAGATGGAGAGAAATGTGTAAGAAGATAAGTAAATCAGCTTCACCAGCCTTACTCTTGCAGGTAGAAATAATCCTTATTATTAAGAAGAGGATCTGACAATATCAAAGACTTTCTGTTTATGTTAATTCTCCTTTATCTGGTTATTCCTGAAAGTCAAGTGAATTTGATAGTATTCGAATTGTTCGTTTCAATAAGGTCTAATTTTAACTCATTTGAAGAATTACTAAAGCGTCTATGTTTTTAAATACTACTTCCTTTAACTCAGTGACATATCCTGGCAATGTTGAGTGGTAGGCCTATCTCATCTCACATCCCCCCAGCAAAAAAAATGGTTTGAATCTGCTAAGTTTATTAAGTAACTTACTAACAAGTAACAAAAAAAAAGAGTCACAGAAGAATTATGTTAATGTGGCCTAATTGGAAAATAATTTGAAAATAAAAAATTCATTAAATACTTATTGAGGTAGTTTATCCTACCTAAATATCAACACAAAAATTTAATTTATTTACACTACAATTTCAATGCTTTAATGCTCCGTTTCAATCATTTTCTTTCAACTGTTTTAAAATATTTGACGATTTCTTTTTGCTTCATCCATTCACTTAAAACATGTTGCTTTAAACAACGATTTCAATCTATTAAAAGAAGCGAGTCATATACTGCTAATCCTGTCGAATATGGAGGTTGCGCCAATGTGGTAATATTTGGTCAAAAACTGCTTCACAAAAAGTACTGTATATGGAAAACACAGTTCGGATAACGGCCAAAAACATTTTACTATAGTGACAGCCTCCTTTTTGTTAATTCATGTAATTCATTGAGGTTTGTTAAAACTTCCTCTAATATGCCTTTTCTGTAAGTTAATTTCAAAACTGCAGCATTTGTACTGGATCATTTATAAAAAGTCTCGAGTATCAACTGAAAACAAACTAATAATTTACAAAATTATTTTAAAACCCATTGGAGTTCAATTACGAGAGCGTGGTGACTTATTCACAAGATTGCGTAGAGCGAGCCGTTTGCCGATGCCTTTTCAGTTTACTGTTAGTGCTTGATAAATTTGTGACAAAGCGTGATTAGTAGGCAATTTTTTAAATTTTACACTGCTACTAATGGAGTGTAAATGGATAATTTTGAACATCGTGCAGTGATTAAGTATCTTTTAGAGAAAAGAATATGCTTTGCCAAAATCTATGATGATATGCGGGATACATTGGTTGAAGGTTGTCCTTTGTATATAACAGTCACAAAATGGCGATATGAATGAGGAGCTTAGAAGATTATCCCCGCAGTAAACGGCCGAAAACGGCTACATGTCCAGAAATGGTAGATAAAGTCCATGATTTGTTGCTAAGTGACCGAAGACTGATAGCATTAAAAATAACAGAGGCATAGTTTCATTATAATACAGCCAAATCTAAGCAACTGTCTACTATGTGGACCAAATGTGATGAACTAACTCCAAAGAAGGCCAAGGCAGTATTATCGGCGGGAAAGATGATGGCATCGGTAACTTGGGATGCAAAAGAAACGTTTTGACAGACTATCTTTAAAAGGGCAAGCCCGTAAACGGCGAATATTACGTAAATTTTCTAGATCGTTTAAAGACAGCTATCGCTGAAAAACGTCCAGGAATGACTAGGAAGAAAGTGCCCTTTCGGCATAATAATGCACATGTGCATTCCAGTACTGTTCCTACAAAAAAATTGAAGAATTAAAATAAAATTCGAAATAGTACCGCACCTCCCATATTCCCCAGATCTAGCACCATCTGACTCTTATTTATTCCCTAAATTAAATGATTTTCTCGGATGCAAAAATTCTGCACACGCAGAAGGAGCTAACCTCAACAGGCGATTATTTTGCAAGGTTAGAAGAAAAACAATTTCGAGATGGAATAGGCAAGTTTGAACAGACATGGGCAAAATGCATTGAATTAAGAGGAGATTAAGTAGAAAAATAAAGTTCGTTTATTTAAATTATTTCGTTGCTTGCATACGATTGCGCGAATTAATCAACCAACCCTATGGGGCTCGGCCAATAATTCGAATCTAGAAATTCTACGAAGGTATCAAAATAAGGATTAAAAATAGCACTCACGTAGACTTGCCTAATTCCGTAATACAATCAACGTAAAATCCTAAAAAAATTCCTACAATTATGGAAAACATCCAAAAGTTCGCAAATTATGAAGTACGCATATTAAAGCATTGCAAATCTATAGACTTAGCGACTAGGTTTTAACTAACTATAATCCACTAAATTAGTACTCTTAAAACTCTTACTTAACCAATAAGTAATGCGGAATATTTCATTGAAATTTTTTCTTAATTGTCACTTTTGCTTTGCTTTATTGCTTAGTCATAATTTTAACTTACTTTTCCCAAGTAAAGGAATTTTGTTGAACGAAATTGTGTAAAAAAAGGTGTCAAGAAATTCTAAGGCTTTCAATTTAGATTTTACTATTACTCCGATGGACTAGTTAAATATGATAGTATGAAAGGTAAAATTGCTTAGTTGGGAAGCACATAAACTTACTAAATTTTAAAATGGGGATTGAAATAAGATTTAAAATTAAAAACCAATACTTATTGCTAAGGTACAACAATCTGTTTAAGAAATATCTTTGGTATTACTGTTTATTTCTAGGTGATATAAAAAAACTCAAACAGTAAAAGCAAATGTTCGCTATGTAACATTTGTATAAGTAAGGTAATATACTTAACAGTATTCTGAATTTAATAGTTGTACGTTCAAATGTTCTTATTTGTCTTAAAATGAGAATGTAAGACAGCAATAATAATTTTAATGCAACATGGCATTACAATTTTCAGACAGTCATGATGACTGCTGCATTAATTATTTACAGTTATATTGTGTATAAGGTCAAAAACAATTATCGCTACATGCTTTTATTTATAGTTATTTCAGTGTAATTATATTACGACGAACTCATGTTATAATATTTAATATTATTTATGTGTAAGCTACATATAATCTATTATAATTATCTACATATAATATCAAAATAGCCAAAAAGAGAATAAATTAACCCGTATGTACATACATATTGCTGTGTACTTTGTGTTTGGTATAATATATTTCTGTTTTTTATGCCTTGCAAGCATATATCTAGACTTAAGTTGCTAATGTATCTCATATGTAAATTTCGGTTCTTTTTATTAGGTTTAGCATTCAAATAATAAATACTATAAGATAAATGATATAACAAAGTTCTATAGTTTATTTGAATTTATTTATTCCAAATTTTATCTTGATTTTGAACATATCATTCTCTGAATTAAATATCATAATTTTGCTTAATATTTTATGCACTATGATCCATACGCATTAAAGACACCCATCGCTAGCTGAAGATACCCATGGTTAAAGACGAGATCAAGAGGTTTGCCGGCAAGTTTCAATTTTAGCGCAATTTTCGAAAGTTCGGAAATTTTCTTTTCGCCATTTTGTACTTAAAAACCACTCCAGGATTTTCCAGGTTTAAAGTGAAGACATAGGAACACCGAAAATCCATACTACGATTTTTTTGGAATTTTCGAATTCCATCGCCTGAAGTCCATAACTCCCTCATTTATTGTCCGATTGACGTGATCTTTACGGCGAATTAAAACATTCGTCAAAACGATTAAAAGGAGTCCAAGTGCTTCCGCACAGGGCGAACCAGTTGGCCGCTGCTGCCGGTAAAATTCCAGTTTTTCATACATAACGCCAAAAGTGAGGGTCAGGTGACATAGTCTTCCAGTTTTTAGTAATCAACTCGGTTTCTGAATCCACAAACACCAGAAGAAGGTGGAAAACCCACGAAAATATCGTAGTGATCTCGCTGCTCGACAACAACGGACTTGTTCGGGGCTCAAGAGACTAAAATTGTTCGAACCAACGTAATGTGAGTACAGTGCCTAGAAATGAGTTTTAGGCGTATTAAAATCACCGGAACAAAGTGATTAGGGTAACGTGGAGTGTGTTTCTAGACGCTCATCTACTGAACAGTTAAGTTAGATATCAGGACAAATTTGTTAGACTTTGACAAGCTTCAATGCTCAACGCCCTTTGGAGCTTTTAAATTAAAAAAAAAAAATTAATATTTTACGCTGACTTTAAATATTATATTTATTGTATACTTTATGAAATTAATATGATTCAACGATCTTGAAATTCGTATAACTGATGAACACTAACTTCTAAAACTTTCACTACACTTATATCTCTGAATTCTTGTATAATTATCTCAAACTAACACTTAAGAATTTCTCACTTGATCGAGGGAATGTTAACCTTCCAGGATTATTTAACTGTTCTAACGACAAAATTCTGACTGTTGTATCAAAATATTTTATACAGGGCCGGTCTAAATTCAACCAACAAAATTTTTGTGGTGATGAAGGGTGATAAATGGAAGAACTTTTCTAGTATCTTTTTATTCTGGAAACACCTTATCGGAAAGTTAAGTTGTTTTAAAATACTTCATGTTGACTGACATGTTAGGCAGTTTTTTATACATCTATAGATTATGTTTTTTTGTTAGTAACAACATACTCCAATTATATTGGAATTAAATTCTATAAGGATAACGTTATTAATAGATACTAAGGATAATAAGAGATACAAAATTACTATTTGATCCTGTACTGCATCCTGAGGTTGATTTTCTCTATTATCACTGTTATAGTATTTTAAATTTTTAATTTCTATACTAAAGAGTTACATGTAATCATTGCAATATTAAAATTAGAAAATTTTATTTTGACGGAATAAAAATAAACAATGAAATGGGGATACATTTAAGAGAAATGTTAAAAGAACTAAACAATTTTTTCATCATTTTGGCCATTCATTTCAATAAAAACATTGCACCGCCAAATCATTATTGACAGTTGGACCGTTCAAATATTCTAGGTGTTTGTCTGATTGTTTGCGCCGAAAATGTATTCATTCATTCATTTAGTTCATCTTTAGTTTGGGACAGCCGTTTCATATGTAAGCATATTAAGATGGTCCTATAAATAAACATCAAGCATACTTAAATCAGTACCAAGGTACAGGTCCTTCTCTGTCAATCCATCTTCCTGTATTAGTATTAAATGCCTTCAAACCTCATGTACACGATATGGAGGCGCTCCGTCAAGTTGTAGACATATTCTTTGTCTGACACCACACTGTACATCTTCCAAAAGTACGGGAAGTTTTTGTTGGAGAAATGCAAAATAATTTTCAGAAGTCAAGCGGCATGGCAAGAAATGCGGTTTAATAAAATAATCGTCATATCCAACCCAAACATTCAGAAAAAAATAATTTTGGTGATGCGGGATTAATGTCGCGTGAGGATATTTTTCGGCCCAAATATTTAAATTCTAACTGTTGAAGAGCCTTCGTAATAGAAACAGCATTCATCCGTAAATAACAACATAACCCTCGGAACAAAGTACCTTGGATTTGATGCATGTACTTTTATTAAATTACAGGGGTACAACTGTCGTTCTTCTATTGACCTATTACTACAACCCGTAATTGTAGCTATAGCCGTGGAACTTTTTGAGAGATCTTCTTTGATCGCGTCCAGAACATGCTCGTCAAAATCAGCAGTTCACAGTACGTAAGCGACCTGCATTTGATGTTTTAACTTGTCGAAAGATTAGTATTAGCGGAGATGTTTCCAAATACGAATTTTACCTGAAAACAATCAGTTTCTCTAAAACGCCGAACAATAGTACTAAATGTCGTGCGATGCAGTAATCTTCAATTTGACTATAACACTGCATAGCGACGCTTCGCTGCTCTACCAAAACCTCTACACTCACCATACAGTAAGTGCATATCGGCATACTCAGAAAATATAGAATTTTCCATTTTTATTAAACACGATAAATAGCTTAATGACAATATAAACAAATTTGACACATTTATGTCGTTGTTAACTTGACAAATTTATATATCTAACAAAAGAAAGAATCTATAAATGTATAAAAAGTTGCCTAACATGATAGTGAAGTATTTTAAAACCATTTAACTTTCCAAAAGGCGTTTCCAAAACAAAAAGATACTAAAAAAGTTCTTCAATTTATTACCCTCCATCACTACAAAAATGTTGTTGGTTGAATTTAGATGGACTCGGTATATAGACATATACATACTTGAGTTTAAAGATAGTTATTGGTATATAAAAAGGCAAAAATGTGTTATTCTCTGAATATCTTGTGGATATAAACCCCCCTGATTATCAGAATGGTGAATTTACAATTTAAATTATATACATGTTTAAGAAAATCTGGAAGTTTAAATGTATCACTACCCTTGGCTCATAGATTGTTCCAAATTCCTTTTAGTATACATAACTTTTTCGTATTTTAATAATAATAATCAAAAAAATAATTAAACATTTAAATTAAATTGTTCAAATCTATTTATTAATAACGTAACAGTAATAATTTCGTACTGTTGTATATGTTGAAAAAATATTAATCGGTTAATTTTTTATTACAGAATTTGTATTATGGTTCTAAATTATATGCAAATGTTTACTAATATTTGTATTTTCCATTTTACTTCAATCTTGTTTTAGTTTTTGATATTACATAGTTTTATTTTCAATTTATATTTTAAAATAGAATATGTATGTAAGATTATACTCATTTGAATTAAGCCATTGTCAGCCATCGAATTTCATATTTGACACGATCTCAATACTTTGTAAACAACTTTTAATTCTTTTACTTACAATATGTAACGTTATTAAAAGTAATACCAAATGAATGGAATACGGCATACATATCAACAATATATAAGAAAGGGCGCAGAGATGTATATGAAAATGACTGTGGAATATCCAGTCACAGGTTCTATCAGTAGAGTGTATGGTAAAATTATAAAGCAGAAGATAGAAAGTGCTGTAAAATGGTCTGGAAACCAAAGAACAAGCTGTTTTCAGACAAGGTAAATCAACATCGGACAATCTCTTCTGTGTCACACAAGTTATGGAGAAAAGATTAGCAATGAATCAGGAAATACATATACTCTATGTAGATCTTAAGAAAAAGCTTAAAACAGCGTTCCTCATATAAGACTTTGGAAAGCGCTGAGAAATACAAATGTCAACAATAACTTGATCGGAGCAGTTAAAAACCTTTATAAAATGCCCAAGCCAGTGTAAAGAAAAATGAGAAAGCAACCAACGCATTTAATATAACCAAAGGACTCAAGCAGGGATGCTGTCTCTCGCCAACATTATTTAAATATATTTAGAACACGCCTTAAAAACGTATGGGTATCCCGTTAACAGAAAGAAATATATAAACGCTATGTGTCGCAGATGATCAAATAGTGTTAGCTGAAGATGTGGACGACATAGAATATATGACGTGCAAATTGATCGAAGAATATTGTAAATGGGGTCTAGAGGTAAACAAAGACAAATAGAATATGAATATATGTGCATAGAGACCTCATCCTAAATGATGGACAAAAAATTAAACATTGCGACACTTACAAATATCTAGGACTGCAATTGTCACAGGACGGTACATAGGACACAGCCATACAATAAAGGAACAATGAGGCTAGAAAAACCATAAACCACTTAAATAGTATACTCTCGGACGAAAAGATCTCCAAAAACATAAGGTCCTAATATACAATACAATTGTTAGGACCATAGCAACTTATAGATCTGAAGTCTGGTCACTTAAAAATAGTAGTAAAGTAAAGTAGTAAAAGCTTTGCTGGACTTCTGAAGAAGAGCTGCAGGTAGATCTAGAAGGGACAGAGTAGTACAAAACTTCAGTGGTATGGACACGTGCAACGGATGACAGGTGAACCGCTACCCAAGCAAGTGATGGAATGGATCCCACAAGGAAAGCGCAGGAGAGGGAGGCCTAGAAGAACTTGGAGGGAAGGAATCGACAAGGAGATAAAAGTGAGAGGTTTGGAAAAGAACTTATAAGATAGGGACCAATGGAGATATTGGGCATCGGAAGACGGCGAGAACATTTTAAACCGATACATATATGCATATATATAAGAAATTATCGACCGTACTATATTGCATAAGATAAATTAAAAGCGGGCAAGTGGTCTGTCAATTAAAAACTCATTTATTAATTATTTCTATATTTCGCAACAACTTTGTTGCTTCTTCTGGAGATAAAAATGAAGAGTTCAAAATAATAATAATAATAATAGTAATAATAATATATATAAGTTTTTACAACAATAATTCATTTTCGTTCTTGATTTTATCTATGTTTCGAACATTTATCCTGATTTTTTTTTGTTTTACAATTTATTAATATAATTCTTCCTTCTTTAATGGATGTACGCCGTTTCCTATTATTGCTGTCTTAGGGTGTGTTTTCAATAATAATCTCGAATAAGTTCTTCCATTTACTTATCCATCGAACGTATTGTTTCCTATGATACATTAATTAAGATATCACTATAAATCACATGAAATGTATAACTCTTCTTTTTAGCATTAATATGGCGGCATTGAACTTTATATGAAAAACGGTGACGTAAATATAAGCTATTTTGTTTCTTATGGTTACTTAAATTATGGAAGTCTGTTTAAATATAAATATACTTTTTATTTCTCTAGATTATATTTTTTTAAATAAGAATATTGGGTAAATTTTACAGATGCAATATGTGTAAACAGCACACGAGCACATGTCTTTTTCATGTATCTTTATTATGTTAATTAACATTTGATTCTAAACTTTTATACACTTAATTTAAAGTAAAAGCCATGGCAATAAGTATGTAAAATTCATAATACTGTAATCTAAACTTTATTTCAACTAATTATATCAACTAATATCAACTAATTAGAGTACATAAAAATTGGATTTTATAAAACACCACTTTTACAATTATAAATCGGTATAACTAGCTAGTATTTCTATTCTTATAATGAATATATCCGTTGAGTGTACACAATAGATATGTATAAATATGCACACATATATATGTACAGCAATGGCTGTTTTGTCAAAAATTTTAGAAAGAAGACACGTTCTCCTAATGGTAGAAGTCTTGAAAACGTTATTATTTTTACAGTTGGTCCAAATCCCTCTTTTCAAACAATAATAGCCACCAATACAAAATCGGGGCACCCTCCCAAGCACCCTCTCGCAAGCCCAATGGCAAACACCCCTGGCATTTTGCACGCTCGAACAATCTTCGCCTTTTGAAATTTTCCTTCTACCGCCCGGTCAAAAAAAAATTGCAAATTACTTCGGCACATCATTTTTTACGCCAACCGTGGTATTTACTCGAAGCATTGTGTTCATGTTTTTCAAATAATACGATAGCTTTATACAACATATGTATGCATTATGTGTACATATGCATATTTTCTATTGTTGCGATCAAAAGAATATATTATTAGTTTCGGTAGATCGCATTTCAACAAAATTGATGGTTCATCGTCGAAATACGCTTTTTTATTGATTTGTTTGGTGATTATATTACAATACTGTCTATAATGATGCAGTATTTTGTTAAGAATTTAACGGAAACACAGTGCAGTGTTGTTTTTGTTAGAAAAAATGTTTCAACAATGTGATCCATTTCAAACTCAACACCTTTATCGCCATGATATTTTACAGCTACTTAAGTTTTTTTTTTATTTAGATGATTGCTATTTAAAAGTATAATTTTTTAGAGACAAATATTAACTGTATCTTGTAAGCTATACAGACAAAGGAAAAGAAGAAAAAATTAAAAAGAGCACAGAAAATGGAAATTATTTTCAAAAAAAAGAAATGAGGTACTTTTATCGTGATGCCAAGAGGGGAAACAAATACCCAATCAAGTCGAATATATAAAAGATAAAGAAAATAATTTTAAAGGAGAGGAAGAAGTAATAAGAGCAATGTGGAAAAAATATTTCACACACGTATTAAATAAGGGGAAAGAAGATGCACACAAGAATTAGAAGATGTAGAACGGATGGACAATACAAACCTAATATCGGAGCTCACCAGGCAAGAGATAAATAAAATAAAATAGCAGCTCAATAACTGTCTAGGACGAGACAGAGTAACAAATGAGAACATAAAGTATGCAGGAGAAGATCTAAATAAAAAACATATACGACTTAATAATAGATATTTGGAAGAGCGAAGAAATGCCGAAAAAGTGGAGCCAGGCAATAATTATACCCATTCTAAAAAAGGGAGATATATCTAACTGTAATAATTATAGAAGAATCTCTCTATTGGATCCTGGCGATAGTAATAAAAAAGAGGTTGGAACCCATTGCAGAAGATTTGATAGAATTATATCAAATGGTATTCAGAAAAGGAAGAGGAACAATTGACCAGATTTTCACAACGAAGGAGGTATTAACCTCATGCTATGAATACAATAACCCAGCAAATGTAATTTTTTTGGACTTTAAAAAAGCCGATAACTCTGTTTTTAGAAAAAAACTAATACAGATATTGATTGAATTTGCGGTTCCATCGAGGATAGTGAAATTAGTAAGATTGACACCAGAAAGAATTTCAAGCAGTGTCCAGATCGGAGAAGAAACATCAAAAGACTTCGATATTATGACTGGACTTAGACAAGGAGATCCCCTAACGACGTTGCTGTTTAATGGTGTTATAAAAGATTATAAGAGACAGCAACCTTAATAGAAAGGGACACTTGATGTACAAAAGTCATTAGCCCATTCGCTATGGCGATAATAACAAGATAGGAAGAGGAATTGATGGAAATAACAAAAAGGCTGACAGAGGCAGCGCGTAAGATTGATTAGAAATAAATCGGGAGAAAAGTAAAATAGTGAGAATTGGAAAGCAATATAATGATGGAATCTGTAAAGTAAGGACTCAAAAACGAAGTTTAGAATTTGAAAAAATGGAAGAATTTAATTACCTGGAGGCACTAATAACAGCCAGAGGCGAAGAAGAAAAAGAAATAGAATAATAAAACTCAATAAAAGTGCAGGAAATATAAACCACCTGAGCAGGTTAAAGCTCCTATCAAGAAAAACGAAATTCGGAATTTATAAAACTACTTTAAGACCTACGTTGCTGTGAGACATAGCTGTGAGTCATGGTTGGAAAATAAAAATCAGGAAGAAAGGGCAATGAAATGTGAAATTAATTCTGAGAAGAATCCTTGGAGGAAAGACACGGAAGAGGGTTACATAAGAAGAACGAACGAATAAGTATGTATATGACATATCGGGGACCAAAAATGATAGTAGTAGAAGTAATAATAGCTGGGACATTTGGAGAGGATGACAGCTGGTGGGATATCAAAACAAATAGCTTGGAGAGAGCCGGTGGGTAAGAAGTGAAGAGGAAGACCAAGAAAAAGATGGAAGGAAGCAGCTAGAAACCCTGAGAGAAAGTGGTAAATTTGAAGATAAAAGTTAAAAATCGAAGGCTATGGAAATGTTACACATCTGGGCCTGAATGGCCTGTTAAGCTACACTATATAGTGTAGCTTAACAGTGTTGCCGACAATATTTCCAATTTATTTTGTGAACTATAATTATAAATATTTCTATTATTTTAGTAGCAATAAATAGTTACATTAATTTCTTCTTGAAATTATTTTGTATAAGATTCTTATAACATCTATTTTCCATGAAACGCATTTTTTGTCATATACATATAATGTGATAATAAAAAATTCGATAGCCTGTTTTCCAGCATTTCCTAATTTCGTAGCAGACTGTATATATACGCATGTACATATTCTATAAACTTTGCGATATCTCAACATTTGAAAACAGAAAAATTTAGACGTTCAAAATTAACTATAGAAAACTTTCCTTGAACAAGAATATCAATATTCTAATTAACCTAGTGAATACTCGCTCTAAATTGAAGTAGGCTAGGGTGAGAATGATTGACAGCGCCGTCAGCTGTGCGGCGATAGCATGAGCTAATAGGAAGTCTTGAGATTACGTTTGATAAATATAATTGCAAATCGTTCTTTAAATAACTTATTATGAGAGGCGTCGGTTGTTCAGACCTAAATAACGACCAGCAGCGGTACAATGACGTTTCTTTTTTTTTCTCTCCTTTTTCCTACAAAGTAACAAGGATACAAGATTGTGTCAGTCACTGAATGTCGCAACTAAATTAAGTAAAATTTAAAATCTATCAAAACCTCATTATCTCGTTTATTTTTATTCTCTATTAATATGGAGATTTTCTTTCTAAAACATTTGACGCAATATTATTAATGCAGGGAAGTTATTTTTCCTCTGGTTTGCATAAAATATACAGCTATACCGGGTGTGCTTGAAATAAAAAGAGAAAGTATGAAAAATGGAAAGAAGTAATTAGGTATATAGAAAATAAGCCCAAAAAATTCTTAAAGAATTCCATTTCATAAGCGAAATGAAAATGACAGATATTTAAAAATTTTTGCAATCTACTATATTATAAAAGACGATATCTTAAAGTTGCCGACAATATCAAAAAGAATAGTTTTATTATTAAAAGTCTTTCTTTGGAGACTGTGGTTAAGTAAAAACTTAAAAAAAGGTATATAACCCCTTACCACAATTATTAATCGTATCCTAAATACGTATTTCGACAACTAAGTTGTCATCATCATTAGGTAAAACCACTAATCAAGGTGTCGCACATGGGCCACAATAAAGCTAGCACAACAACTTACGCAACAACTTTACTTTAAAACTTTATGACAACTTAGTTGTCGAAATACGTATTTAGGATACGATTAATAATTGTGGTAAGGGGTTATATAACTTTTTTTAAGTTTTATTATTGTCTATCTCATCCAGCTGTTACGTACGTAAACATAATGTGTAGCGTATGTGTGAGTGAGCTATTTATTATTTGTACACATTCTGAATATTTTGAATTCATAGGTGTCATAATCATAGGTGAATTGACACAATATTTTAAATTTATGTTCTATATAATTACATCTTTCCATTTATCATAGGTGGTCTCTTTATATCAAGGACAGTCTGTATAATAAAACTGCAAAAATGTTATTTCTTGGTTTAAATTAATCTTAGTAGGCAGTTTGAATTATTATTGATCATTAGGAAGTTAAGGTTTAATCAAATTGCTTGTTGAAGTAGATACGTCAATTTTAATTTTTTTTAAATTTCTGTAGCATTCTCCGTGTTCGCTTTAGAGTAGCATACTTGTTAAAATCTTTTATATAATGTTTCCAATATATTCCTTTTTGCTGTCTTATTTCTAGACTTACGTCTTGATTTTATCACCAGGTTTGAACAATATCTTGCGAATAAATGACAATTACATGAGAATAATAAGCTTTACTGCCCAACAGAACAAGTTATCATTACAGGACAAAGTAATAGAAAATAATAGTAGATAGTGAAAGATATAAGATTTACAACAATTAAATATGGAAAAAAAGGAAAAAAAATCAGAACTAAAAATATGCACAATATCAACTAAATTAAATGAACTTATCAAAATCTTACGCAATGCATTGATTAACTGCTTAGATGGACGAACAGTTAATATCACAATCTTAGGATATGCTATTAAAATTCTGACACATAACATAGAGAGTGGCAACTTCAGCAAAACTTTTGTACGATGACTAGGTAAGTAAAATGTGTGACTGCCACGACCCGAATCGGAACACAAGCACATAAATTTGTCGAAGAAGATACGGCGAACCTATAATATTCTGGAAAATTTTAAAAACAAACACGGTGCTGCAGGAAGCACCCTTAAATTTCAAGAAAGGCAAATCGAAGCGTGAAATTAGTAAGCGATGGTCAATGTATATTTCTGGATAAATTCAGTCAGATTCAAACCACATAAATTTCGCGAATTTTCGCTGTACCATCTCCAGCTGATGACAATAAGTATAGTAGTGTGGATACCACACCACCGAGCCGTACTCGAAACGACAAAGAACCAACGAAAAAAAAATTACCAAAGTTTCTAATAATAAACCTCGGGTTTTTCTCGCTGACGAAGTAATAAATTTAAAATGTCCACGGAATGCGAGCTTCGTATCAAATAATATACCCAAGTCCCTAACCAACTCAACACGCTCCAAACACAAATTATGCAGTTCGTTATTAAAAACGATGCTCTCAGCTGTTCAGGTGAAGACGTACTTTGAATTTGCTCATATTTATGAAAAGGTTGTTGAACTCGCAGCATTGAAATACATTTCCAAGATGTCACTGAAACAAATTGCAATCTTCCAGGCAAGAAATCACTCAAAATCATCCGCAAAAAATAATTTTTCTGAAGGAATAGTATGCCAAATGTCATTAATAAAGATATTGAATAGCAAGAGGTCCAAATTTGAACCTTGTGGTACAACGGGAGTAGCTATGTAATTGGTTGATGAATGACCATTGTAAAAAAAAACATACTGCGATCGCCAAAGTGCCTAACTTTATTGAGAAACAATGAATGATCAAGGCGACCGTAGGCCTTCGAGAAGTGGGTATCCGGAACATCGACCTAATTTCTAGAGTCTAACGTGTTTCAGATCAGTTTAATTAACTGACACAAATTAGTCATTATTTGGCACTTGTTGACAAACCCATGCTGATGATATGGAGATAGGTACATTTTAACAATAGGATAAATACCAATAGAAATTGATAGGATAAATTGGAACAGACGCACTGTTTAAATATTTCGGCAAAATTAGATAGAATTTCCAGATTTAAAAATAGGGACAATGGGAGACCTTCCATTCAACCGGAAAAATCGAGGATTTAATAGACAAGTGAAAGATTTTAGATAAAGGATAATGGATGCAAATAATATCAATATCATAGAATATTTTATATTACTTATTTGATAGCAAAACACGGATTTAACACACTCACCTAATGCAAATAATAAGTAATCGGTACAATACAAGGGTAATTTGACAGGAGAGTGACTTTTAAATTGGCAATACTTTTGCCATAATAAGTATTTTGCGGATTTCAACCATATTTTAGAGGCCTACTGCCAAAATTTTGCCGAAGTCTGTCAAACAGATGATAAGTTTTTATGAACGTTTAATAGATATTTATTTATTAATGGAGTAAACTACAGTTTTAATCCCGAGACAGTAAGTAATGCCTGAGCGACCGAAGGGAGCGAGGGCATTTTCTGTTGAGGGATTATAGATGTTTATTCCCGAATTACATACAAAACTTTTCTCCCGACCTTAAATGTAATAATTTATTTCATTATTAGTTTGACAGTTGATTGATAGATTGATCTGATGTCATTCAATTAAGTTGGTTTGTCATGAAAATGTGCATAGTTTCTGGTTACTAAGGTAAAACGAGTTTGTTTGTGTTTTATTTTTTTCCAAAAAACGCAGTCCGTTTAAGTTATTGTGCAAAAATGAATATTAATGGCAGTGAAGGAGATAATTTTCAAGTGCCTGCAAATATTTCCATAGCTGCACGAGAAATAACGACTAATTTATTACCGGCAAAGTCGAAGAAATTGTATGAAAAGGCATATGAAGATTTCATAAAATGGTGGGATCGTAGAAGTGTTAAGGGGGAGAACATGGAAGATATTTTGCTGGTCTATTTTTCTGAGCTTTTTGGAAAGTACAAGGCTTCTTCTTTGTGGCCCTGCTACTCCAAATTAAGATCAACTCTATTAATCCATCAAAATTTGGACATTAGTAAATTTTCAAGATTAATAACTCTATTAAAACGAAAGCCTGCTGGTTTTAAACCAAAAAAATCTAAGATCCTCAGTAGAGCCCAAATATTACAGTTTGTAGAACAAGCGCCCGATGATAGTTATTTGATGACCAAGGTTAGTTTCATTTAATATTTTATCAATATAAGATATTTGAGTAAAATCAATAGGTTGCAGTAATTATGGGTATTTGTGGAGCAATGAGATGTCAGGAGCTTCTTTATCTTTCTACAGAAGATATTGAAGAGACAGAAGATGTTTTAATTGTTAATGTAAAAGATACTAAAACTAAAATTGACCGATCGTTCCACGTTTTGTATACTGCAAAAAAAATCGTTAAATTTTATTGAACTATATAGAAGATATGTATTTCTTCGACCAGTTCATACTAATCACCAACGCTTCTTCATATACTATAAAAATGGAAAATGCACGAGTCAACCAGTGGGAAAGAACACTCTAGGAAAAATACCATCGGTAATTGCAGCGTATTTGGAATTGCCTGATCCCGACCTATATACAGGTCACTGTTTGAGACGCACTTCTGCAAGTCTTTTAGCAAATAGTGGTGCTGATATTCTTACTGTTAAAAGACATGTTGGCTGGAAGTCAAGTAGTTATCATGTTTGCATTTGTTGGGCTGCTAATATAAAAGAAACTGTTCACAGGTACTGTCGCGGAGGGCTACATAGAAACGTCCGAGGAGAATAAACTTCATATCGCAAGAAAAATTTTACAAGTAAATGAGAACGAACCTTGCCCAAGCACTACTGTAAGCAACCGCCAAGTTAGGATATCAGATGATTGTCCATATATAAATATTGTAAACTCATCTAATGTTATTATTACGATTACAAAATAAAATTGATTGATATATTTAAATGCTTCGTCAATCTGACAGTTAAATTAATTTTGACTTAAATAAATGAACCAAAAGTCATTCACTACAGTATTCACTTTATTCCCCTAGGGAAAATCGAATACTTTATTCCATAGAGAATAAAGTAGTCTAATATATGTCAATTGTCAGATGAATAAGATGACACTTTATTCTCGGTCGGGAGAAAAGTAAATTATTTGTTGTTTTTGTGTTTTAATGGAGGAAAAAGAATCTGAAGTGCTATTTTATATTATTTTTACATGAAGAAATAATTAAGGGAACTGAAGGAAAGTTAGATAAATATTAATGTGAATATGCTCCTCAACAAGAAATGATTTGTAAGTAATTAACTATTTTCGAAAGCAGTCACACAAAAGGTGCTGAACACCCAGAATCTTCATTTACAGTAACTTCCCCAGATATGATTAGTAAAGCCTATACGATTGTAAAGGGCGACCGCCGACTAACAGTTTGCTAGAAGACTAATGTTGTAGATATAAGAACCGAACGGGTACACTATATTTTGCATTTAAATAAGAAAAGCCTAACGGCAAGACCAGTACCGTGTTTGCTTACTGTTTGCAACTTAGAAGAACTGTAGATGAAATCTAGATACATCGCTGTACTCCAGAGGCAAAAGCAAAAACAAAACAATGAATTTCTTCTGATAAAAGTGTTCTGAAAAAGGTAAAAATCGCTTCTCCGGCCCGTAAGATTATGGCCACAATTTTTTAGAATAGCACGAACGTAATGTTAATTGGCTATTTACGGAAGGAAAGAGCAATAACTTGCCAAAATTATGCTGATAATATGTTTTCATGGCGAAATGAAAAAGGAAGCAATAGCATTTATTCAGAAGAAAATAGGTTTGTTTCATCAGAATAATATGTCCTTTCATTAATCAGCTGTGGAAACGATTAGATTTGTCGAATTAGGATACAAATTTCTGCTTCATCCACCATATTCACCAGATCTGGCTCCAACTGACTTTTGTCTTGTTCCTAAATTCGAAAAACTGGTTTAGTGAAAAGCGATTCGATACAAATGTGGAGATAATAGCGGCAATGAATTCCTATTTCGACGAGCTTCCGAAATAGTATATTAAAAAACAAGTTTCATAAGGCACCATTTTGCCGCACAAGATCAGTTTAGAAAACGAGCCGCGACAGCGGCGAGTTTTCTAAAGAGCGAGTGCGGCAAAATGCCTCATGAAACGAGTTTTTTATACTATTTTTTCTATTTTGCGTTTTTTACATTAATAAATTGCTTAAATTGGAATTATTTAATTTGAAAGTTCAGAGTTTAATTTTTATATAAAGCAAGCAGTTGGTCACATTGACACTTGACATTTTCAAATTTAAATCTTGCTATCCGCGAAGTATATTATATTACATAATATTTACTAATTTTCGTTAACATTACTTGATACTTCATTTAAAAATATAAACATGAGTGACATAGAAACATATATATGTTGTTGTCAATTGTATACAACATACGTTGTTTGTGTAAAATACGGACATATATCATATATGTCAAATGTACATAAATTCTTAAAATCAAATGACAGCAATGATATTTATTTCTGTATTCGAATAACGCCAACATTGAAAAATGAAAAAAAGCGTATCGAAATGAAGCTCATTTCGATACTGTTTTGGGTTTCATAATGAGTTCATTTCGAACGCAAAATAGAAAAAAGTACTTTTTAGACTGCCAAAGAACTTTGATAGTCGCTGGGCTAAGTATATGGAATTGGATGGGAATTATGTTGAAAAATAAAATATATTTTCTACTATAAAATAAATATTTCATCGACAAGTCACTATCAAATCGCTGTGGTATATAGGAGGTGTTACACATAAATTTCCGGAATGTGAAAAAAGCACAATAAATTGTTCTTGCGAATTATTCATTGCCATTCCCTTTAAAGTACTCTCCTTTCACATGATCTCAGCGACTTGTCCATGACTGGAAGCAGTGTTGGAAATCTTCGCGTGTTAACGTGTTCTACAACGCTTGCGATTCAGTTTGGATCTGTTCAATCGTATCAGAACGGCAACCATTGGGCTATAGTTTCAACTTCGAAAACAGGAAAAAGTCACAAAGGGTATGATCTGGGCTGTAGGGTGGGTGGGGTAACACTGCTGTCTTTGTTGAGGCTAGAAACTGACGCACAACAAGTGACGGTGCATTGTCGTAGTGTAAGATCCACGAATTGTTGAGCTACTTGGCAGGCCAATTTCGTCCTACGGCAAGGCAACATTGTTAAAAATGTTATGGATTGTTCTCCTTCAGTCTTGCAGCATTACGCACATTTGCTACATTTTGTAGCGTCTTTCCGTCGATTGACGACCGGAACGATGGTTACACCACTCATAAGTTAAGTTTGTGTCTGACCTAAAGTATCCTCACCAAACACTTATTTAAAGCATTTAAAGAGTTTTCGCTGCCGGTTTAGCGCAACGAAAGAAGAGATCTAAAGAAAGGCAGGCAGTTGTTTTTCTCTTGCACATCTATTTATAGAAATTTAAGCTGATTTGTTTCCTTACATTTAGGAATATCTTCTCTAAATTCCCCTTTCTTTTTTCTATACGTTTGATTAAATTTAAAATGTTATTTCCTACTCTTATGAAATTGCAAATTTGCCTGTCTTATTATTTTATTTCTTCAATTGTTTCACTGCATGCCTGATCGCATAAGAGCCCTGTTTATTTTTAATTTTTACTCTGTTCTCGTGCAAATGTTTCACCAAATAATCTGCTACTTATTTTTCTTCAATTTTGTCTACGGTGTTCTTTTTATGTTAAAGCTTAAATTTTTAAAACATATCACTTGTTCACTTGGATGATTTACTATCTGTAACGTGTTCAGTCTTAATTGTGATACATATGAGATTCTACAAATAAATTCTTGGAATTTGAATGTGGCACGAGGAGGCATGGTAGTACAACTATATAGCGCTAGATTGTGGGAGCTACGTCTTTAGTAAGTTAGTCTGCCACACGGCTAGGTGGTGACAAGCAGTTTTTGTGTTCATATTTATTGATTTGTGTTTGAGTTATTCTGCGCACTAAAATATCTGGAACGTGCTCACAATTCTACTTGAAACTCAATGAAATGGCAGCGGAAACGCTGAAAATACTTAAGCAAGAATTTGGTGAGGATGCTTTAGACCATACGAAAATTTGGGTGGTACAACCGTTTTAAAATATGGCAATAGAGCGTGATGCTATCCTGCAAGGCCCATGGAGAGCAATCCATGATATCTGCAACGTGTGGCGTATTGCTGAGATGTTTGTGTCAAGGTTACTCAGCATTGAGCAAAAGCGCCATGTTCATGTGTGCATAGAGCTAAAACGAACTGCCGAAAGGGATGCGAACTTCAGTAACAGAATCATTACTGGCGACGAATCATAGGTGTGATCCCGAAACAAAGCAGCAATCATCACAGTGAAAGACGCCGGCATCACCACGACCGAAGAAAGTACTGCAAGTTCGAAGCAACGTTAAATCGGTGTTGATTTGCTTCTTTGACGCTGATGCCATCGTGCACGAAGAATGTCTCCAACAAGCTGAAACAGTTAATGAACGATTTTAGTGCGATGTTCCTCGGCGACTAAAAAAAAAATTCGACGCAAGCGGGTGCCAAGTAGCGCTACAATTCGTGGACACACATACGTTACTTTTTGTGGGTGAGTTTCTAGCCCCAGCGAAGACAGCAGCACAACTCCACCCTTCCTACTCCCCAGATCTTGTCGCTTGTGATTTCTTACTGTTTGCGACGTTGAAACTGAAGCTCAAGGATCCCCTCGCCATTTTGAGACGAGTCTGGAGTTTCAGACTGAATCGCAGACTATGTTTATTCTAGTTTATTTCAGATCATTAGTTTCGTGAAGTTGGCCTAACCAGCAGTGATGTCATTAAAAAAAATGGAATATATTTTCCGTTCATATCTATGCGAGCCACCCAAAAAAGAACACTGAAACGTTTCCACTCAGGTTCATCAAACTTTGTGTAAAACATCGTCAGTGGAGATGAAATATGGATCTACTCATATGAACCTGAAAGAATAAAACCAATCTGCTGTATGGGTGTTTCAAAGCGAAGCAAAACATACGAAAGTTGTTCGAGCAAGCAGTGTTTCTAATCAAATGATTGCTTGTTTTGTATTTAAGGCTGGTCACGTGGCCACGATTGCTTTAGAAAATAGTACAACTGTAAATGCAGAATGGTATGCTAGGTACCATTTGTTTGCTGCAAGTGATTGCAGAGTTGCGAAAAAGCAATCAGAACCGTCGCATCCTACTTCACCATGACTATGCAAGTTTGCGCAGCGCAAAACTAACACTCCACTATTTGAACGGAAACAACGTTGAATTACTCAGTCATTGTCCCTACAGCCCCGAGCTACCCCCCAGTGACTTCTTTACGTTGCCCAAAAATTAAAAGTAAAATGTTTGGGCAAAGATTTTTACCACCTGAAAAGGCAGTTGGGGCGTATAAAACACAC
Source organism: Melolontha melolontha (assembly GCA_935421215.2). NCBI lineage: Eukaryota > Metazoa > Arthropoda > Insecta > Coleoptera > Scarabaeidae > Melolontha > Melolontha melolontha. The sequence goes on from OW285240.1 coordinate 76,458,421, forward strand.
ATTTCAAACATACCATCTTCTGAGTGGGGTAAATGCTTTGCTAATTGGTTTATACCAAATGGAAAAATGCATAGAAATTAAGGGTAATTATTTCGAAAAACCATAAAGTGTTTCAATCTGTTAACATTTTATTTTAATTATGATTTTCCCGAAATTTTCAGTGTACCCCTCGTATTACCAATGTTCTTGAAAGAGTTTTTTAATAAAAGCTTCGGGCGTAAAAATTTTCAAAACGAGAGGGTTGTTAATTATTTCATTTTTAATTATAAAAAATATAAAATGGAAAATCTACACTCGACAAGAGATGCTAAATACTAACAGTCGTAAAATGTGTTCGTTGGAATCTAATCTCTACTACCATAAGACATATTTAAATTTAAAATAATGCCGACTATGTTTATTCTAGTTTATTTCAGATCATTAGTTTCGTGAAGTTGGCCTAACCAGCAGTGATGTCATTAAAAAAAGGGAATATATTTTCCGTTCATATCTATGCGAGCCACCCAAAAAAGAACCCGGAAGCCATACACAAAGAAGACGCTCGCGGAATTTGTAATAAAATCAGTTCCGTACTCCAAGAGATCAAACCGTAATCATTCAAAGTCAATCAATCAACCGCGGAAGGAAGCTCAAGATGGCGGTCGACCTGATCACCAACTAAATGAGATGTTTGCTTATCTGGGAGAAAGCAGCCCGTCGATAAAATGCCCTCCGCAAAACTTTAGATGAGAAATTTAACCATAGAAGTCTGCCTCGGTAACTTGATTATGATTGATAAAGAAATGAAGATAGGAGTTTTGTCTGCTGAATTTCCTTTACGAAATCAATTTTAGTGGAAAATTGGTTTCATATTTACAGAGTTGCACATTGTAGGCTGATTAAATATTCACCGTACTTTGTCCGCTGCGATAGTTTTATATACATTTCAGTTATTATTAATTAGTTGCTGTAAACACATTTGTATGATATACACAGTTTAACATAATATGAAATGCATTGTTTTGACTTAATCTATTATGCTTCCAATTGTTATATTTCGCGTAAGCATTAACTTCGTAAGGAGTGTGCCACAAGAAGAGTACGCCATTAAATCAGTTATGTCTTAGATTGATTAAGTGATCTAACCTACATTTCCTACTATCAGTAATAGATTAAATCGTAACTTGTCAATTTGACTTATGATTATTTACAAATGACACTTCGTCAATTTTCTAAGCTCAGACGTGACCTATATGTCTATCTCAGTCGTTCATGGCCTACCTAGGATACAAATTTTGACTCGCTTGATACAAATAGTTACTATAGTCTACTAAAATCTATCTTCTTTACCTAGCATATAATAGCACTTCTAATTATACAAAAGACTACACAACAAAACACATTCTAGTAATTTAATGTTTCGAGCACAATTTTTAAGAGGTGTAATAGCAGATCTAAATTGTGATAAATGTTGATCTCCAGATCCGATATAAATTTTTTTATGAAAATCGTTTTGAGGTCGTTTACTGTCTTGATACATAAAGGTCTCGTCAGTTTAAGTCTACTTTCAAATGCGCGAATACACTGACCGATCACATAATTGTACTTCAGTATATATATATCTTAGAAAAGTTGCTACTTTGACTGGAAGGTTTCTCGTATTAAAACGTCCAATTATTGAACATTAAATATTGTCTTTTAGTTTATGGATTCCATGGATAGACACAGATTTCTTTCTACTATCGATATTAAAATTTTTCCAATTCTAAACTAAATAAATAGCGTGGTTTTCATATTCAAATTAATTTATGGTTATTTGGTCAATATTTTCCTACATTATTGGTGACTGGTGAATCAATTCATTTACTGCTTTCCCAGTTGATTTTTGAGCAAAAGGTTTCTCTTCTAAATTTGAGTTCATTTAATCGCTTTTCGAGGTATACCAAATTATTTGGTACAAACACTCATATTCAATCTAAATTACAAATAATGCATTTCAAATTAAGAGTTTATTTCGTAATCAACCAATGTTCATAAATGTGCACATAATTCGATGGATGATTACAATAGTAAAAAGTTTACACAATTAATAACAAAAGCTGCTGCAGCCAAAAATACTTCAAAATATACATACACGTCCGACAACTCTATTACCGCGGTAATAGAATTCTAGGGCCTTAGAATGAGAAATTATAAAGCTTTGAATTCAACTGTCGAATCGAAGCTAATACGTAATATTGTTCACTTTTTTAGCAAAGATTTCCACTTCAGTTACTCTCATCTGTCAAAAGACTAACCAACAATTTCTTCATATTACACCGAGGAAGTGAATAATAAAGCTATATAATATGTTATACATGCAAACTACACAATTGGAACCACCACGACTTAAACCATTGGAACCACGATAATTTCTGAATAGTAGTGACTACTTGCTGGAAGTATTTTTTTTCGTTTTATTTCCGTTGTAATTAATTTATTTAAATTATATTTTGTAGCAAACATGAATTTGTGTCTTAAGTTAAAGGAACAGAGAGGAAACTTGCCTGAGTTTAACAAATATAAAAAAAATAATAAATAGTTATTTTCAGAGCATTGTAAAGATGCAGTATTGGGTTTAGAAGCCCGATTGTTTATATTAAATATACTTTCTCATACATTACATGCAAGGCACACAATTAGTCTTCTATATTTCATCTTCGACCTTCAGGTACAGAATATTATTTATGATACATCGTAAATCTATACCGCAAGAAGGTAATCAAATTCTTTACAGAAGTCAAAGGGTTACGTGCATCTGCAATATACTATACATGATTTATTGTCTTATTAGTTCCGGGTTTCAGAATCTTGGTCAGGGATTTCTAGACACCTATTCTTACTGGGTAATGCTGCTATAGTGAAATTTTCAATTTGCATTTTATATTTGAGAACTGACAGTAAATGTACATTTCGGTATTTTTTTTTAAATAAGAAACTGATTATATTCATTCCCGTAGCACATGTTAATATTACTTTGTTAAAAAAAAAACAAATATGTGCTATTAGTGTTCTCGGCCTAAGAAATAAGCGAATCTATGTACTATAAGAACTTCTACAACAAGATTCTTGGTTCTTGTAAATTTATTCTTTTTAATCGATTATTTTCCCTTGTACGTCTCAATAATTTTTACATAAAAATTTACCTAGATGAACTGTTTTAGTCATTTTTTTGTCAATTTATGTTCGACTAGAGTTTAAGATGATTGACATGCGAAAATCTATTTTAATTAAGACAGTCCACACGCGCTATATATTTCCTAGTAAAGATGTCGATTTTCGGTACTTTTAAGTAATAATTACTATTCGTTACTAAGCAATCGTTGAATGTATTCCTTAATTTGATTACTTTGATTACGTTGATACTTTAATACTTTTATTCATTTTACATAAGTACAAGTTCAACTTTGGGTGCCAGCATTCGTCTTATTGGCCTTATTATATCAGTAATTTGTATTATTTGCCTTGCAGAATTAGTAATGATTAGGGACCAGACACGAGAGGCCTATGACTCATCGCCCACGTGCGTACTTTTAAAAATTTGTATTTTTAAAGAGTTTTTAATTTTATGTATATAATTGAAAAACAAACGGGTGGTGATCTATAAAATTAAAAATAAATTTTTATCCTTGTAGATAGAAAAGAAAGGACGCTACATCGCAACTGGTTAGAAATATTCTTTTATTTCAGCGTATCTAGCAGTTAGATTTTGAGGCCTTGTCCCCATACAGAATTGACGCAATGTTAATAAATTTGGATTTCTATTAGAAAACTGTGTCTAACTTTTGCCGAAGACCACATCCAAAGTCACTTGGAATATTTTTCAAAATATTAATAGCCACATCTAAGGTGGTTAATCCATTATTTAATTTAAATTTTGATTTTCAAAATAAATGCTGGCAAATTTCCTGTGTTCCTGAAGAAAGTACAACTGATTTTTTAAATTTGAAATTTGTATTAGTTCCTTACGCTCAGAAATACTTCGAGAACACCTAACGATTTTTGTAAACTTATTATTGGACAGGGAAGCAGTGACAAAGATGAAAGTTTTTCTCTGTAGAGAGCTAGTCGCAATGGTGCTTTCTGAAAACTGAAAAAGCGGATACACGTCTATCAACTTCCGGAAAGGTGTGTCTGCTATATTTACATATTCTGTTGAGAGCATGTGCTACACAAGTAATATGCAGCATATAGGATATAGGATATATTTCCTTTAATAGTCTGCCTATTTCTAACATATATGCAGCACTGTCACTGACAAATAAAAGTATTTTTTCTTTGTACCTGTCGTTCGAATGAAGCATTTGGTGCATATTCTCGTAAATGGTCCTAACTTCTGTTTCCGCATCAACTGTATTTATAACTTTTGTTGCTATTACATATGCGTTATATGGAATAGTTGGATGTAGTACACCAGCTACAACATTTACCACACAGCGTCCTATAATACCGACGGTTTCGTCAGCACTTATCCATAGGTACTGAAAAAAGGTATATAACCCCCTACCACAATTATTAATCATATCCTAAATACATATTTCGACAACTAAGTTGTCATCATCAGTAGGTAAAACCACTAATTAGAAGTCGCACATGGGTCACAGTAAAGCTAGAAAACCGCTGACGCAACAACTACTTTACACCGCGTCCACGCATAGACTCTATACGTGGTCAGTCTATACGTGGACGCGGTGTAAAGTAGTTGTTGCGTAAGCGGTTTTCTAGCTTTACTGTGCCCCATGTGCGACTTTTAATTAGTGGTTTTACCTACTGATGATGACAACTTAGTTGTCGAAATCGTATTTAGGATACGATTAATAATTGTGGTAAGGGGTTATATACCTTTTTTAAGTTTTTACTTAACCACAGTCTCCAAAGAAAGAATTTCCATCGGTACTGATTTAAAAATGACTTCTAATGCGTTCTACTGCTTTCGTGTAGCACTTAGAAACATAACATAATATTAACTAATAAATAACATAAATTATCAAAACTCCTCAAGCTTCTATCTACGCCAATGAAGAAAGGAATTTTACTATAATATTGAAGTAATTGCGTGACAATTCAGCGACAAGAAACAGATGTGCGATTAACCGAATGAATAGAGTTATTCAATAACTGCGTGTTGTACTTAGCGATTTTATATAATATTTATATAGTCCATCGTAATTTCGGCCTGATGCGTCGGGTCTCTATTAATGTTATACGTAGCTGCTTTTCACAGATTTTGCGGAAATATTAAAGCAAACTGCATAAATCTTTAAAATGAAAAAAAAAATTTTGAGTGGAACAAATTAACAATGTCAGACATTCGATATATGCCAATCTGACGATCATTTTAGATCAAGTCGTTAATTCCTGAAATTTTTGAATCAATCCCTGCAGTTGGTGGTCACCCGCGTCGAGTTTCATCTTCCACTTATTCATAACCGTCTTTGAATTTCTTATACCACTCAAACACTCTACGTGATAAACTATCATCTGGGTACGCAGTTTTAATCATTTCAAAAGTTTCAGTAGAAGTTTTACACAACCCAACACAAAATTTTATCGTATATCTTTGCTCCACTCTCATTCTTTTGATGGGTACGTCAAACACTGACAATTTAGTAATGAATTTGTAATAAACGCCAAAAGTTAAAACAAAGCCTACTTCAGGATAAGTATGTTAGAAATGGGGGTTCATGTTCCATTCTTTGTGTTATAAAATTCTAGTTGTGAAAGAAGTTATAGCACCACTCTTGTTATATTTTGATATATTTTGAGATCTCTTATATTGTTTCGGTCTATTTTATCCTTCCATAGTTTTAACCTCCTCTATGATTTGGTGCATAACGAGGTTGAATAAAAATGGGCTTAATGAATCCGTTGTTTTATGCCTTGGGCGACTTTTATTTCTCCAGTTAGTATGTTGTCGGATTTTATGGCAGGTCTATTGTCCGTATTGATCTTTTAATTTGTATTATCCATTGTGGAATATTGTTATTTACTCGGATTACTCTAGTTAATAGTTTTAGTGTGGTGGCTAACAGACTTATTCCTCTATAATTTTGGGTCTGTTTTTTATCTACCTCTAAAATAGATCCAATTTAAAGAAATACATGGGATGCTTCAGCTTTACAAGCTTATTTATTTTCTATGATATTCTAATGTCACGTAAACACCATGATGTCCATTATTCTCTTGGGTTAGGTTGAGTAAATGTCTTTGCGCAATTTAATTTTACACACGAACAAATACATCTAATTTCCATGCCTCCCTTCAGAATTTTTCGATAGCAAAAAATTGCTGTTTCTAGATGCTTTATAACCTCTACTAAACTAATAAGAATTCTTTCCGCCCTGTTCATACTAAATACTTCGTAAGTTACTGCTAATCTGCTTTAACAATGCATACAGTAATGATTAACATAATAAAACTTTTCGTTTATTTGGAAATGCAATTTCGATATGAAAATTTTATTTTAAAACTTTGTATAACTATCGATTAGCCGGCTGATAGCTAATTGGTAAGCTATTGGCTTATCACTCAATAGTTTGAATTTAAGGCAGTTGTTCGTGAAGAATTTTCGTGGTTCTCCTGAGCGTGGTTTAATGATAACATGCCCCCCAATGGCCCTACAATTGGCGTTAAACTTTCTTTTAGCTTTGGTGCATTTTGCAATATATCCACTAAGATATTTACAAAATTATATAGCAATGATATGTACGCTCAAATATAGTTCATGCCCTAAATTTTATATAGGCCAGACTGGTAGCTCGTTTTCTAAAAGAATCAAAGAACATGAGCGAAATTATATTAATAACAAGAATGACACATTATGCAACACATTTGAATAATTTTAATTATAACTTTACAATTTTACACGCAGAAAGTAAATCGCAAAAATCAAATTTACTTGAAACCATGAAAATTTTGAAATATAAAAATACAGACCTTTTACTCAATAATCATATTGATTTCGGCAATTCTCCTTTATTAGGCCTATTTTATAACTGATTCTTTATTTATTTTCGTTATACTGTTTTTATGTTTATACTCGGTAAACTTTGGTCCCTTTGTGTAGTAAAGTTTACATTTTGAATATAAAGTGCCTATTATCGAACCATTCTTCTGACTATAATTATTTTTTCATTTTAATAATATTTAAGTTTAAATTTGTCAACATCCTTTAGGTTTAGTTTGCAATACAACTCCATCCGAGAAAGACACTGTGTGTCGAAACAATTGTAATGGGATTTTATCTCAATAAAGTCTAAATTAAGTAATATTGCTTTTTCATTTTTATTTCAGTATTTCATAGTAGCTTTGTGGGGCGTTAAACTCTTGGGAGATGTGGAAGCATCACTTATTTTTATTATTATTACTATATACAACTTTATAATTTTATATGATAACTAGCTTTTGTGAAAACATTTTCTTTACAATTATTTAATGAATATTAGTATTACCTTTTAATTTATTTAAAGAAACATATTGGATCTTTACTATGTTCACCTAAAGTTTCATTATAAATCAAGTGAAATTGAGATTTTATTATAACTAGAAAGTACACCAAGTAATTTTAAATATTTTACCCTACCTAGTTGCAAACTCAATCTCACTGAGAAGATAAAGTAATTAGACAGCGCGCCCTAGGTATTATTCAGTTGTTATCTTAAATTAGAAGTGGGTACCCTAACCGTAACAGATATTTCATCAAACGGTAGATATAAATGTACAAGTGTCTATAGACTTCGTATTCATTACTATTAATTGAAATAAAAAGTAAATTATAAAATATGTATACAGTACATTACCTTTTTCACATGTTTTTCTTATCTTATATTTCCTACATACTATTTCATCGTAATCAAAGCGTGCGTCATTGTAGGCTCCTATAATTTATCATTGCACAAGCTACCAGTGAATACTTTATTGTGGTAACAACTACTGTTAAAGAGATCTATATGATAAATTGTATGTGAAGGATAGGTGACTTTTGTAAAAAAGACAAGCAAGATATTAGATACTAAAGTGATATATGTTATAAATTGTTGAATATTTCCGATAAAATGAGTAGATTAACATAGGATCAACTTTATAGTAGAAATAAAATTATAATATTTTCAAATAATTATAAATAAATACATTTATTATTATGGGCCTTGTAATAATCAAATGCATTCAAACACCTAAGAAGTAATTTAATTATAGTTTACAAAAAAGTCTCTTTAATTTACGTACTTAATTTCCTATAGTCTTATACATCAAACTATTTTGTGTTTGACAGCTATTAAAGCTATTAATTGATATAGGTATTAAGATATAGACATATTGATTGTTAGCTAGTTAAGTTATAATTAAATAGTTAATTGACGAAGGAGATACTTGTTGAAACTTCATTATAACGCTAAGAAATAAGTAATTAAACTTCTAGTTTCAAAAATTCTTTTATTGTAAATACCACTACAATATTGTTTCGCCATACAATGGCTTAACATTTGGAACTTACTGCAAGTGAGAATTAATGAATATTAAATCTCATTCTTACATGTAAATGTCGACTTATGTGATGCGTTCATAACTACAATCCGACAAACTAAGTTTGTACCAGTATGCAGAACACACCCTTTCGCGACAACGAACTTCCTGGTAATTAGGTTAATTAAGAATTGCTGAAAAAAACAAGTCAATCAACGGGAAACGTACAGACGCGTTTCGTTCTAGTTGGAACTTTTCAATGCACGGCATTCCTCGAAGACGGACATTGCTTTTCGTTTCTATACTTTCTGTATATATAGTTAACATTTGGAACTTACTGCAAGTGAGAATTAATGAATATTAAATCTCATTCTTACATGTAAATGTCGACTTATGTGATGCGTTCATAACTACAATCCGACAAACTAAGTTTGTACCAGTATGCAGAACACACACTTTCGCGGTTTTTTTCAGCAATTCTTAATTAACCTAATTACCAGGAAGTTCGTTGTCGCGAAAGGGTGTGTTCTGCATACTGGTACAAACTTAGTTTGTCGGATTGTAGTTATGAACGCATCACATAAGTCGACATTTACATGTAAGAATGAGATTTAATATTCATTAATTCTCACTTGCAGTAAGTTCCAAATGTTAACTATATATACAGAAAGTATAGAAACGAAAAGCAATGTCCGTCTTCGAGGAATGCCGTGCATTGAAAAGTTCCAACTAGAACGAAACGCGTCTGTACGTTTCCCGTTGATTGACTTGTTTTTTTCAGCAATACAATGGCTTCATCAGGTGAATGAAATACTGAGTATTTCATCCACATGATGAAGCCATTGTATGGCGAAACAATATTGTAGTGGTATTTACAATAAAAGAATTTTTGAAACTAAAAGTTTAATTACTTATTTCTTAGTGTTATAATTAAATGTTCTAAACAAACTTGTAGTAAATATCGAATATTTTTTTCTACAGTATTCCATTTTCTAACATTCCTCGTATTTTTTTATCTGCATACTTTTCATAAGGAAGTGCATATTAGGATAAAACATCTGCATATTTATGCGCATATTTTCAGCTTTTTTTTTGCATATAATCCGAGCTTTAGGTATTATCAATGTGGTTATTATGATTAATGTTACTATTTGAAATAAATTATACAAAATAAAATACATGTCTTTAAATAGGACGAAAGTGCACATTACATGCAAATTTATCACTTCTATTTCAAAGGATGTGTTTAACATTCAAGACATAATTTGCATAATTTACACGCATTTGTCCATTGACTATTAATTCTTCCTCACTACACCATGAATAGTAAAATAGAAGAAGAAAGAAACTCTTTTAAATTATTCTAGAAGTAAATTAATACGATTTTTCCGTTATGATTTAATTTTTCGTTTTGGTTTACCATAAAAGTAATTAATTAATAGTAAATTAGTTCAACACGCTATTTCGTAGATATACGTTTCACTATTTTTTTTCTGTTCATTTTTCCCCTTGTCTTTTTATTGTTTTTTTTTTTCTTAGTCGTTTTCTTATTCGAGAATCCGTCTAAGTTGAAATTTATAATCATTAGAAGTAAATCATATTGAGACTGATGAAGCACTTGACACTTTCTTATGATTTATTGTTTTCGTTGATGGCGCTTCAAGCTAAAAAGGGATCCGCAATTACTGCCTTAATTTAACCAATGAACTTTTTCCATCTGGGTCTTCGTACACCTGTTATTATGCCAAAAACTATATTTGACACGAGTTTTCTCAGGTAGTCGTCGCACTGATTAATAACTTAGGTAATTTGCTAGTAATTAAAATGGATATTTTTTAGTAATTTTCAGATATTTTAAATTAATAATTATAAATTATATGAGGAAACAGCTAATGATTAAATACAATATGATAAAATATATAATAATAAACAAATCTAGTACACAACAATTTTGAAATCTTTACTTTACAAGTTAAATAGTTTGAACAAATATTTTGTATGCAATAAATTAAAAATCTAAACAAACTTTGAAGCAGTAAATATTAGTTTGAACATTATAATTGAGAAAATTCCAAACTTTTGATGCACTGCTTAATTCTCAGCTTTCTGGCTCGGCTAAAAATATATGTGATTTACTTATTTATTAAATACATGAGAAAATATTCCAGTTAGTGCACTATAAATATGTAATTATAATTATATGCCATCAAAGTTTCAGGTCTGCAAGTATAAAACTAATCCAACCCAAGTGGTGCACACTAAATTAAAGAAAAAGGAAATATATAATAACTACACAAACTTAAAATTAACTTATTATTCAACTTAAATAAAAATGTCGGAGTAGACAAGTCGCAAGTGTTCAATTGGGTTTAATTTATCAATAGGTTCGTGAGAATTCGATACTATTAAATCGCGAATGACAGTAGTAATGTAAGATAATATCTCAAAGTTACCATGAAGTCTAGTAGTGGATAATCTCATCAGAATATAAAATTTCCAGGAAATATGGACATAGAGGTTTGCTGGTGAAATTATAATTGTGTTCCTCAGGGGAAATTCCTGAAAACAGTGACGAGCATTTTGCAAACTGCTTCGCAAATTGTGGAAAGATGGTGTATAAATGAGGGATTGACTATTAATCTATAAAAAACAAAGTTGGTAGCTTTTACCAACACAAGAAAATTAATAGATCTGGACAGCTTAAGACTATTGAGCCTAGAACTACTACTGAAGTGTCTAGGTATAACACTGGATGTGAAACTGAATTGGAATGGACACTTAGTCCACTCAGATACTAAGAGTGGTACATTGGTAGTACAAGCGGTAGTAAGACCAATTATAGAGTAGTTGCCTGGTGAAGGAGGACAGAGTTGACATTGACATTGGGGTTTGTCACGATTATCCAGTGACAGGTTATGTTGGGAATTACGGGAACGATGAGCAGCATGGAAACGGAGCGGACATCGTCGGTGGGGCTCCTCACGACTCTCCAGCGACAGGCCCTGTTGGGAATCACGGGAGCTATGAACAGCACGGGAACCGCTTCCATGGAGGCCATCGTGGGTCTCCCTCCGCTGGAACTATTTATAAAGGCGGAGGCAATGGCTGCGATACTGAGGCTGAAGGCCAATGACGTATGGTGTCCTAATGAGGTTGTAGGGAGCCATACAGATATCACAGGAACTATACTGGAAGAGCCTATATTTCAAATGCCGGTGGACAGTATGTCACCTGTCGCAGCCTGCGCCGATGAAATTCGGGAAGCCGGCTGCGCAAGCAAAAAAATTAACATAATGACTGATAGTCAGGCGGCTATTAAAGCCATTATGAAC